>OX375869.1:33226883-33433749 GCA_947359475.1 Heligmosomoides polygyrus bakeri
AAATATATACTCCACTTGTAAACAACTTTTATGATTTTTTGAATTTTTTTATTATTTTGAAGTATTTGGGCCTTTCGAATCTAGGATATATAATCAACATGCCACGCAATCGACACCGCATCCTAAGGCTGTCCGACAGAAACGATTACAGTTGACTTTTCAGAAGATTAGCAAGCTTCCTTCCACAAACTCAAAGCGGAAACTGTTGAATTACCCGTCTGTTTAGAATGTTCCTCAAAAATACGTTTTTCTAGTTAGTGGGTGAATAAAGGATGAAGGACGGCGAAACTCATTCCAGTTTGGAATGCTCTATGCATTCTATTATATTTCTACGGGATACCGTGGAGGCGATTTGAGTGCGTGTTTGGCCATACAATCACTGGCAGTGGCCAGCCGAGAACAAGTCACCGCTTTATTCTTTCCAGGCAAGTCTGGTACCAATTCACCAACCCCGTAGGGGTGGAATTCTTGGTTGGCCTGGGCGCGAAATTTAAACCAGGAACCTGGCGTCGGGTGCACTCGACAGCCAGTTCTCCTCGGGCTGCACCACACGTGTTCAATCCCAAATACGTAAATTGCATGGTAAAGGATTGATTTGTCAAGGATCGTCTTAGTTCCATGATCGCCGAGGTTTTTGGCGCTGTTTCAGACGATAAAGGAATAATTTCAGTCGCTCTGGCAACAACTGAACCAACTGGAGTTAAAAATGAAACTGAAAAAAGAGAAACCGGGCCTTGTATGCCTGTGCAGGCCATTGTCAACCAGGTCGTGTCTGTACACGAACTGCAAAGTATTGCGTTATGGTTAGCACGTAAGCATGGCTAAATCAACGCAATAGGATGATGGACCCCTGAGATGCTCATGGTCTATGAGTCGTGGCTATTCGACAGTGTACTCGAGGTCTGTCTTTCCCGAGAACGCCGATTACAGACTCTCGACTGGGACACTGAAGTGAATGTTTTGGACGAGTTTGTGCCAGATACCTTGCCTCAATACCAAGGACTCCTGCAAAAGGTTGTTTGAGCAAGAATGATCGAGGGATATGACTTCAGAACATCGGGAAGCATTCAGAAAATGCATGATCTGGTGCACCGCACTTCAGCCCGAATGGTCACTGCTCACTTGTACCCAGAGTACTCGCACCTCATTAGGCAGGGTTTCCCTTCAGTAATTAGTGAGTAGCACTAAATTGCGGAGTATAATACATGTATACGTTATGGAGCTAATGTGGTAACTAGAGCGCTAGGAGAATTTGAAGCGATTGCGTGTTAGATATTATATTTGTGGTCAGCGATTATCGCTAACACCTGATATAATACAGCCGAAAAGGTTGGTATGTTATAGCATGTAGTTTCAGAGTCTGTCGTGGAACATTTAGGAAATGTGAAGAGAGAGCACGACGAGAGGGATAGTCTGTTAGGCACATTTATTCGCGACCGCTCTTTGTAGAGTTGCATTCACGTTAAGTACAGCCTTATCTATAAAGCTATGGACACAAGTATACGCGAAACCAGACTGCATCCCTGAAGGAAGTACACTTACTCTGACAGCTTTCAAGTGAAAAGGTTTTGAAATTATTCCCACTTTTAATACTGTTGGATCAGATCCCGTGCACTTCAGGGCTTCAAGTGAATCCTACATTTAACAACAATGGCTAGCACCACATGTGGAATCCAAGCTCCAAATTTCCATACAATGTCAAGATCCTTCAGATGAATTCCCACTACCTTATGGAACACTTCAAGCTTTTCTGCCAGTTGACGTGTCGTCTGCCTACTATCGGTAGGAAAAAGATGGAGTAGTTCATTGTCGTGCAATTCAGTTGGCCTTCCTGACCTTGCTTTGTCCTCGAGTGAATAATCCCCCTTTAAAGACTTTCCGAACCACTCATAACAGGCGGAATGAGTAGTAGATCCCAAGCCATATATATGGTTAATTTGATTGGCTGCCTGACGTGCTGTAGACCCTTAAATGAATTCATGAAGAATGTCGTGCTGAAAATGGCCATGAGGTAGATTTGTCATTAAGTCCGGAAGATTGGACAGATGACGAAGTACAAGAAAGGTCTTGACCTGTGTCCGCGTGCGAACGGTAGACAAGTGTGATAGGATTATGAAATCAGCAATCAATACTGGCTAGTGTGTTCACAAGGAGAACGTTAAAAAGACTTTTCGAAGTGTGAAGAGATTTTTTTCCAACCTAATATTATCAGAAACAAATTCTTCGTGAATTGCCTATAAGGGTGGAAACTAAGTTCCTGCCGCGATATAACTGGCTATAACCGTACTCCAAAACATTCAGAAACAGTACTCTTCCAGTAGTTTATTTAACAATGCACATGCAAACACGCAGTCACAAATTCATTCCGAAAGGTCCTCCTTTGTCCTTCCTGCAAGCCTTCAAACGATTGACGAAATTTCGACGATGGTCGCTAAGGTATCCACGGTAATTTCGTCCCAAGCTTTGAGCAGACTATGTTTCAGTTCCGCAGTGGTTGAATGCTGGGATCGGCACGCCTTGCTCTTCAGAATCGCCCATATAGCAAATTCCATCGAATTGAGATCTGTCGAATTTGAGGACCAAACGTCCTTGGCCCAATGTCCCGGAAACAGCTCGTCGCACAGTGCCAGGGAAGATGTCGCTGCATGAGCAGGCGTCCAGTCTTGTTGCAGGTGCCATCCGTCATCACCGAAGTGTTTACAGCAAATACAAGCCGGAGTCGCCAGTGCGTCCTCCTTCTATTTCAGTCAGGCTATGGCTGCTTACAAGGCTTCTGTACGTGGGTGCTCCAGACCTCCCACCTGCCTTTCCGCGCTCGATCACCAATGATCACTGGCACTGGCGACTCCGACTTGTACTTGCTGTAAACAATTCGGTGATGACGGATGGCACCTGCGACAAGACTGGGCACCTGCTCATGCAGCGACATCTTCCTTGGCACTGTGCGACCAGCTGTTTCTGGGACATTGGGCCAAGGACGTTTGGTCCTCAAATTCGACAGATCTCAATTCGTTGGGTTTTGCTACATGGGCGATTCTGAAGAGCAAGGCGTGCCGATCCCAGCATTCAACCACTGCGGAACTGAAACATAGTCTGCTCAAAGCTTGGGACGAAATTACCGTGGATACCTTAGCGACCATCGTCGAAATTTCGTCAAGCGTATGAAGGCTTGCAGGAAGGACAAAGGAGGACCTTTCGGAATGAATTTGTGACTGCGTGTTTGCATGTGCATTGTTAAATAAACTATTATAAGAGCACTGTTTCTGAATGTTTTGGAGTACGGTTATAGCCAGTTATATCGCGGCAGGAACTTAGTTTCCACCCTTATAGGCAATTCACGAAGAATTTGTTTCTGATAATATTAGGTTGGAAAAACACCCTTCACACTTCGAAAAGTCTTTTTACCGTTCTTCTTGTAAACGCACTAGCCAGTATTGATTGCTGATTTCATAATCCTATAACACTTGTCTACCGTTCGCACGCGGACACAGGTCAAGACTTTTCTTATACTTCGTCATCTGTCCAATCTTCCGACTCAATGACAGATCTACCTCATGGCCATTTTCGGCACGGCATTTTTCATGAATTCATTGAAGGATCTACAGCATTGGCAGCCAACCAAATTAACCATATATATGGCTTGGGATCTACTACTCATTCCGCCTGTTATGATAGGTTCGGAAAGTTTTTAAAGGGGGATTATTCACTCGAGGACAAAGCAAGGTCAGGAGGCCAAATGAATTGCACGACAATGAACTACTCCATCTTTTTCGTACCGATAGTAGGCAGACGACACGTCAACTGGCAGAAAAGTTTGAAGTTTGGAGCTTGGATTCCACATGCCGTGTCAGACACTCAGTGCACCACATGTTGCAAGACTCATAAGAGAAACAATAAAGAAGCTGGGCTAGGAGGTAATGCCACATCCACCGTATAGCCCTGACCTCGCCCTATCGACTACCATCTCTTCCGTGCTCTCAAGCGAGAAATTGAAGAGAAATATTTTGAAACGGATAAAGACCTCAAAAATTGGATTCAGCAATGGTATCCCCAGAACTGCAGTCCTTTAAGCGAGAGGAATTAGAAAAGTACCCACTCTTTGGAGAAGTGTAGCGGAACAAAAACAATTGATTTGACACTGTAGTTGTAATGTAATAAATCTTTGAAAAATAGGAAAAGACTTTTTTCCAACCTAAAATTCCGCGTCGATTTTCACTCCTTTCTCCACAAAAACGAGAGGAGTTTGTGAACTGTAAACTCGCTGAGCCAGGTCTGAGCAAAATCCTGTCGTTATGCCGGTTGTGAGATCTTTCCATCGTAAAAATCTTCTCATCCGTGAAGAGCACTTGCTTATGACGACCATTGGCGACCAAGCGAAGCATCGTCTGAGCTCTTTTCACCCTATTTTCCTTCATTGCATCTGTCAACAGGTGACCTATGTGCATCCAATAATAACAAAGCTGTAACTGATTCTTGACAAGTTTTCGAACAGCTGTGTGAGAATTTCCTAGGCCTCTTCCCATTTCTCTCACGGATCATTGCGGATTGCGCGGGTTCTGCTTCTTATAACTTCACTAGCCTTGAGCATTGCATGAGATCTTGGCCTTCCATTTCTTGGACGATCTTCATTTGTGCCAAGTTCTTTGAACTTTTGGACGATTGCTCGAACAGTTTTGTCAGACATTTGAAGCTGCTGAGAGGTGATCTTGTTTGGTACGCTGCCCCTGTGTATCTCGATGAGCGATCCTCTTGCTTCTGTCCAACATAACTTTGGTAGCAGCAAACCAATCCAAGAAAAAGTTGGTGTGCAAATAGAGACCAATCAATAACATAAACAGACGCCATTGCTGTATAAAGTATGGAGCGTGTCTGATCACGCTCAAACGTGAATGTTGCGGAAGGAACGTAGTTTACACCCCATATTACCCGCTACCCTTATACCTAAATATCTTGCATATCTTGAGATAGACTGTGTTGTTAATGCGGTCTACACCTACCGTCCGTTCGCCGTTTGCATAATGGGTTAACTTGGAGGCTAATACGGTCATCCAAGTGAGACGAAGAGCGCGCGCACAGAATTTTGCAAGTTGAACTAGGGCGCTTGATCTGTTGATTGGGCGCACCGGCATCGATTTATGCCTCCTTAGATCCAACCAAATATCAAGGAATTAGGAAGAACCGCTGTGTTAATCATTTGGTGTGGGTTTTGTCTATGTAATCCGGGAACCGCATGTCAGTAAGTGACTCCGATCGCGCCTCGAGTGCGATGGCTGGTAATGAGGATCGAGAACACGTTTCTGTTGCAGAACGTGGTCGCTCCGATGGCGAGAAAAGGATCGAGCACTTCGCGCGTGCTGGAGCAAGAGTTCCAGAGGCTGTTTGGTGACGACAGCTCTGAGCCGTTCCATGTTTGTGATCGATTGTCAAGAGTGGCCAAAGATACCCAGGCCTGCGTGATGGCAGAGGTGAGCAGGCACCTACGCATGGGCTGTCCAGATCGAGAGGCAATTGAAGCAGCAGGGTGAGTGTTTTGAGAAGAGGCCTTTGGGCTTCTTTCAGGATTGCGCAAGGAAGGAAAGAGGTTTGCCATTATGGAGTCTAGCCTTGATTGTGATAGTAGAGATGACTTTGTAGAGAGGTTGTCCAAGGCTTTCGTGACAGGCAAGGTGGTGAATCTTTCGGGAGCAGACGGCAGACTGCCGCTTAAGCGGAGAGCATGCTAGGTGAGAAGAAAGACTGCCCAAAGGGTGAGATCTGCCCCAATCACGATTCTCGTCTTGGATGACTTTTCGTTTAGACGACGGAAAAAACCATGCTCTAGCGACATCGTCTAATTCGCGCGCGAACGGTTTTGGAGCTTACGGCAAGCTCTCGCTTATTCTTGGGCCATCGGCCTTCAGTCTCTTCTGCTGGTGTGGAGCCCACCTCTGTGGTGGCTCGTTTTTGTTTCTTATTGTGTTCTTATTGTGTTTGTTGACAAAGTTCCATATTCTCCTGTGTTGTCCTTGTTGAACGGTGCGGCGTTGGTCGATATCGTAGCCGGAGACATTCAGTCCAGTAAAAATCAGCTGTTAAGCAACAATGGGTAGCAATTGGAGGAAATATCAGATAGCGTGAAACAGACCAGTAAGTTCTTCATTGCAGGAAGCCATGCGCCGGCAAGAAGCCTAACTTTGCGGGCTTGGAGGGCTCTGAAAGAAATACCAGGGGTAGTCAGAACAGCTACAGCATCTCCAGAAGAACTATCAGGAGTAGTGAGAAGAGCTACAACAGCTCCGGAAGGAACACCAGTAGTAGTCAGAGAAGCTACAACAGCCCATACAGCTGGCTAAGGAAGACCCGTGGGTGCAGCGGGCAGTCACCAGGTAGGAAAAACGACAAGGGATCTCCCTACAATGATTTTTTGAGGCGCTCTTCTGTCAATTCGTGTTCTGATACAGCCACAACGTGAAAAATAGAAGCCGCTGCACCGAGAACTTCTCGACTTATCGTTAAAGAAAGCATTGCACCGTGTACGATGAGAGTCCTTCGGTCCATCTCGCAAGGATGAGCAGCGGGTGCGAAGAGGGAGTACAACAACGGCCAGAGCACCGAGTGGGTTCAGTAGTCTAGCTCTGAAGAAACACTTCAGGTCCATCTAAGCTACTGGTGTCAAGATTATGCACAACTATCTAAGCCATTTGTGTGACCAAATTTCTTTTCCTTGACTTACTCCTTGCTGAAAGGGCAGACTGTGTTCACTTGGCAGGCAAAGAAACTCCTCCATGTGGTCCACCTAAGCTACGCTTTAGCTGTTGCAATTGCACGTAATCAGGAAGTGGTGTCAACATAGAAAATAGTTACCTAAAATGAGCGGGTGGCTGATTTTCAAAACCAATCCCACCTACTAGTCTGGTTGGTGATCCCGTTCTTCTAGAACTTGGGAGACCGTGCAGGCAAAGGAATCGGCAACCACTCGACTTATGTCTTCAAACTTTCTGAAGTTTGCTTTAGCTAGAAGGCATTTAGGTAGAAGAAGAAGTGTTGATCTGAGGAAGTGTCAGGAAAACATAGCAGATGGGGCACGGTATTCACCCACCTCCACGATTTTTTAGTGGGTCTCTTTAACTACATGTTTCCTGGCGTTAGCATAGTGAAGGTGCACTGAAAATCATCCCGGCAGCTTCTTCCGAACCTGCTTCCATGGAGTTGTGGAGATAGGTGACGAAATCGACAGCGGTGACGGTGTGCCCTTGCGGGAACTGCTCGTAGTAAAGAATTCCCTTCGAGTTCCAGAAGCAGCAGAGGAATCTTCTTGGGCTGCACGTTCAACCTTGTTGCATACGCGGCCCTTCTCCTCGAGGTAGCCAAATGACACGGTGAGAGTTCGAGTCGAGAGAAGCTAGATCTCATCGCCGGTAACCAGGTCATCTGGAAACCCCAAGTAAAGACAGAGTAGAAGGAGAAACTGGCAGATGGGTGCTCTTAATGCACCTCCGAAGTTCTTCTATGGAAACAGCGAACCAGCACTTGACAAATACTGATGAAAGTGAGGCCCTCTCCCAGTGCTCTGCTGATGTTCCACTCAAAAAAGATGATGGCACAAAGATGCTATTATGGAATTGACATTGTAATACCAAAACTCAAAGAAATGCATGCGCGCTCATGCCAGGATACTGGAAGTCAGACGTTCTGGACTTGAAGAGAGCCCTATCAGGACTTTCAGATCAAGCTAACATAAATCTGACAATAATGAAAAATGCAATTATGAGAGCTAACAATAGCAGTAGCCAACAGTATCAAAAAGATAATCGGTTAGTGATTACTGGGAATGGTCACCTGTTCTTTCAAAGCTTTTAATAGTCAAATGTTTCGAATAATGCACTCTTTAAAACGCAACCCTATGATATGGATAGTTATGCCTTAACAGCTTACTTCCTCGTTCACATGATTTTTAATAGAAGAAAACAGGAAAACGGGCAACTAGAACGGATAAGTTTCTCTAAACTGTGAAAAATGGAGCCTTATTTAGGTATCATGCAGTCATAAATGTTTTACTTGTTGTCTCCGTATAAATTCCGCTAGATATGAATGTATCAAGTGCTGTAAGATTCCCCGCGTTGTCTGCCCTCCATTTTCAGGGAACCTCAGGGTATCTCGATGATTTGGAAACGCGCTCTCGTGGCTGGATAAGTGGAATGGAAACGACGACTTGCCGTTACCGTCTGATGCCTCCAACTTGGGTGTTTTGTATTCCTTCCAAAAGTCCCAATATATGGGGTCAATCCTTCCGCAAAGTTCAATATAATGACTGTCAAATGAATGGCAGCGATTCGTCACCGCAAGAAACACTGCTACGTTTTATTGCAAGCTTCACCGAAAATCCGCTGAAGCAGCACCACGCTGTGGACGTTGTTTTTTCCACTTTGAAAAGAGTGTTTCATCGATCGTTATAACGCGGTCCCATCCTGTACACTTTTAAAACGGTTAATCTAGATCCTGAGCAACTTTTTCCTCATACAGCTGTTCCATGTGAACCTAGCTTCGTCCATTCCTAGTTCGCCCCACCATCAGCCGACTGACAAAACTTGTTGTTTCATAGTAATAAGGTCATGCATCGCAGAGGAGGCGTTTTCCTTCTGTGCCCTGAGTAGGAACAATGACGCGTTCCCACACCTCTCCTTGTTCGCGTATCCACCGCTGCTAAAGTTTACGGAATGCACCGGTACTGCTTACGACAGCACGTCATTGCGAAGGGCTTATTGAGTGGCGCATACTTTATTATCTCAAAGAGTGGGTTGCGAGCTGTAGCCGACATCTCGACCTTATCTCTGTCGGGGTACAGCAAAGTTTTGCGTTTTCTCATTCATCTATTTTTATTTATTTATTTATTTATTTATTTATTTAATCAAGGCATAGACAACTGTCTAGCAAACCAATTGTAAGGAAACACAAATAAGGAAAGAACATGAAACGGGGTGAATGTAACCGTCAGCCATGTATGAAACTATTACAAGCAACGTATCTAGCAGCACACTGTAGTATTTAACATCGGGTAAATCTTCTACAGGCCTGGGTGAAGAGTCTCTCTAAATCTTCATATTTGCCCAGCAGCAGGTTGAATTCTTTGAGGTTAAGAAGTCTGACCTCAGTCGCGATTTGGCTACTGAGACACGAAGTTTCAACTTACCCCTCATGGTTTTTGTCAGAGATGACCTGGGTAACTTTGTTCGTCACCATCCATTTGTCTGAGAGGAACGTACAGTGCAATTGCATGGTGAAGAACAGCTATTAGCGTTTCATAGAGTAGGTCTACTGTTCTGCTTGAGCTTGTTATGCCAACCCGGTCAATGCTAGCTAGATATATCCCGATTTGAATGTAATCGGCATTCTTGAAGTTTCGGACCCATTTCAATTCCTTGGTCTTTTCCGCTATTTCTAAGCGAACGGCAGCGCGGTCACTACTGCCAATCGGAGGGCCTGTTTGTACATTAGTGACGAAGCCTGGCTTATTACAGAGAACCAGACCTAGGATTGAGTTCTGCCTGGTTGGTGCCAATACCAACTGTAGAAAGCCATAGGTTTCAAAAACTTCATTGAAGCTCTTGGATACGCTACTGCAACCATTAAACATTAAGCCCGGAAAATTAAAATCTCCCAGAAGAACGGTAGATATGTTTTAGAAAAGTCAATTGTAGCCTTTAGTAATTAATATGGAGCTGAAGCGCTGCAATATGGTGTTCTATATACGCCTATAACACAAAAAAATGATTGGTCCCTACCTCAGGTCACATACCAGAATCCCGTAACCATTGAGAACTGACTCTTTGAACACCTCGTTGTATGAGAAAGTCTTTTCCAACAAGAGAAGTAGACCACCTTCTTTTTGCCAAGTCGATCATATCTCACTCCCAAATATTGGTAACTGACATTTCCCAGAAGAGGCTTCAGTTCATTCTGATTGCTCAGCCACGTTTCAGAAAGAACGACCAAGTCATAATTATATAAACAAAGATTCAAGACTAAGCCACTACAGTTTCTTACTAGCGGTCTAACATTTGTTGCTAATCCTAAACTCTTTTGCCGACGACTGCTCAATAGTATCCCGCAGGATCACCATTGCGCGGTGTCGAAGTTAAGCGGCTAGCAACTGGATTGGCAGCAGAAACAGGAGACCGCGAGCCACCGCGAACCTGGGTTGGTTGTACGGAGCTCGCGTTCCCCAATCCATCGCTACTATTCCTGCGCTGTTCCCTGCGCATTCTCTCCTCCCATGATAATGACGGGCGTAAATACACCCCTTGTGAACGGTAGAAAAGCGCAGGCGTGGAGCACGCCTTATGGGCAGTCGCTGGAACCTGCCGGCTGGGAGTACGACTTTAATGAGTCTCGGCCTGCCCTGTTCAAACCTACCCATCCGGTAGACCGCAATGGGGGTACACTCAACTTCCACATGGTTGAGAAGCTCTACAACGTAACTAAAATCATGAGTTGACCTCTTCGACGGCTTGGATGAGGAGGATTCTGGGATATGCGAAATAACAATAGATCTGTCAATCTCGAAGTCTACTTTTAGAGGAGCAGCGTTGGGCTTAGGCTCAGAATTGAGGTCAGCAACGGTTACCCTAGAGGCTTCGAAACTAGCTAATTTCGCTTTCAAAGAAGATTTTCCTCCCTGAGCAACCGAAGTTCTTCGAGGAGCTCCGCGTTCCTTGTGGCAACTTCCTTCATCTCCTGCCTTGTCTGTATCATCAACTCGATCATCTGCTTCACGTAGGCCGGCGTCTTTCTTCTAGCTATCAGCGGCCGCAACTGGCTGACTCTGCAATGGACGAACGGCGAGGAGCGAAGGTCATGGATCGGGCAGCGGCGTTTTTGGCCATAGCAAACCGTGTCAAATCAATATCAGCACCTTTGGGGTGGCAAGTTTGGAGAATTAACAAAGTTTCTTGCCTCCTTGCCACCAAAGGCGACGTCAGGAAACAGATGTTCACCGCAGAATAATAGAGGAGACAGCGGATTACGGAACGAGTACAGGTACTCAGAGCACAGACAAACGCAGCCGCACACGAACGACGTGTGACACCAACTTGCTGTCGTCATGGATGCCATTATACGAAATCTTCAGAAACCAGCCCCATGGACATTGTTTTGTGCTGATGACGTAAGTGCGCTTGCAAAGATAAAGTTCAACCGGACGGCATGCGCAAGCACTCCTGTAATGGCCGCTTCCAGAGTATAAAAGAAGAGAGCGAGAATGAAAATAGGTCGTAGTTTAGAAATAACTTCGAAGCGGTCTAGTGAGCGCCTCAAACAGTGCTGTTTGATATGTTCCACATGGATGTGAGAGTAGCTGGATTCTACACTGGGCCAGTATGCATGCCTCGCCCCGACGAGCCTCGACGGTAAATGAGGAGGAAATACCGTGCTTCCGTACAATGCACACCATGCTGAGACCACGGTATTCCAAGACCCTAGCGGGAAATTCTTATTCCTGCATTGGAGAGACTCAAAAAGGTTACTTTTGTGAATGTAATCATAATTTTGGGAAGTTTTCGTAGTTTTTCAATTAGTGCGGTTCTCTTATGAGGATTTTTAAGTGGCGCCTAACTGTAGAAGAACTGGAGTTTCTGATGGTTTTGGGGCAAAATGAGGTTTGTAATATCACTCTCTGCGCTATAAAGCGATGGAGGGAAGATATGCAAGTTACTTTTGAGTACAAGAAGGATAACTAGGCTGATTCCGCCCACAACTGGCGCCGTGTACCACTATATAACAGGTAAGCATTTAGGCAATGTTCGTCTTCTTTTTATAGTAATGGAAGCACTCAACGTTTTGGATGTCGCTGTGTTTCGTGACAGAACAGTTCCATTTGAAGGCTTGTCGGATGTGGAATTTAAGAAGGATTACCAGTTCAGCAATGCTGTGTTCTCCTGAATCTGCCGCATTCTAGCTGCCGACTTGGACCACACGACAGAGAGGAGGAGCACCGGCATTCCTGTGGCTCTCCAGGTGGCACTCTGCATTCACCTGCTTGGGAGGAACTCACAGTAAAGCGGAACTGTTCATCTATTGGCCGCGCTGAAGAGGAAGCATGGAAATTCATAGGCCTTTCACCGGAAGTTGGGTATACTGCAATTGTGAACATTGTTGACGGCACACACGTTCGGATAACTGCGTCAGTGGATTCCAAGGAGGACTACGTGTGGACTTCGACGGAGACATTCGCTCGTGTCGACGAAATGGCCAGGATCAGATCACGATTCCAGAGTTTTCAAAATGTCTATCCTGTATGAGAACCTCTGTAGGAGAAAGCCCAACGGCGTGATTATTGGGGACTTCGCATACGCAGCCGAACGATTGCTCCTCAGGCCGGTGAATTCCCCTAACGCCGAGATGCAGTTGAAAATTTGTTGGTACCACTGTCAAAATGTGGATTGTAGAGCTGCAGTACAAAGAGCTTTGCGCAGTGCGCCAGAAAGGATAGAGAAAAACTTTGGAGTTCTGAGGAGGCCCTTTCATATTCTACGCCAAGTGCAGGTCATCAACCTAATTCACATCCATTTCTTTAACATGGTCAAGTGTTGTCCTCCGTCAAAGGTGCTGAAGTTATTCTTGTCTGCTGCATTCTTCGCTATATAGCCATTGATGCCAAAGACCTAGACGACTATGCTGAGCCACCCAGTGCCTCTCCGTATAGGATGCAACCCTGTATCCCAACTCTGCTTGCGTGAGGGCCTCCATGACACGAGTGATAGAAGAGCATTTTTAGAGTTTGCTATTTATTTATTTATTGCTGCACCTAAAGTGCGCTATAGAAATCAACCAAGCAAGAAAAACATAGTGACAATGAAACACGATGCTTAGCTTTAAAAAAACAACATCAACGAAATCGTAAGCCACCTTGGATAACACTATGAACTGCAAAAGAATGAAAGAAATGTCTTTTCAGATTATTCACAACACTTGGAGCAAAGGACTAGAAAAATATTTCGCAAAAAAACGAAAGCATAGCACAATATAATACAATGTCGAGTTCTTTTAAAGGAGATTGACTAAACTAGTTAAAATTCACATCGGCATCAAAAGTTGGCAGGCGTTGCCATTCAGTATAACTATGGTGTGTCTTACAGTAAATGGAGAAGTCACTTTCGAGCACCCTTCACAAAGAAGAAACACTCAGGGTCCGGTCCTATATCCGGTCGTACCAAGGCGAGCAGTTGCTGCATTAAGTTACCTCACAGCTATGCTTCCGTAGAAACTGAAGAGGACCAACAGCCCTTGAAGTGATATATCTAGAAAAGAAGAAAGAACGAAGTACATTACTGAACAAAAACGTTTTAGAAAGAGCACAAAGAAGTAGGTACATAGGGCTGTAGTCGGTATGAAAATAAAGGAATAAATCCTTTGCTCAGGGTTCTGAATAATGCCAAAGCTAATGGGTGAAACCAGCAGACATAGCGACCCCAACGCTACTAAGACAAATCATTGCTCCACTAGGCACTAGTTGACTGAACAGAAGAATGGCAGCATTCAATCAGTGGTTGACGATCCATGACAGAAAGATCCACCGGTTCACTAGAAAACATTATGTTAAAAGCAATTCTCATCGGAAGTGGGATCACCCCTATTATCTACTGTATGTAGAGTGGGATAAAACTTCATTGCGACTCAATAAACATCACGATGACCATTTAAAACTACTGGTCAAACAACTTCAACATCCGGTATTCCACAAGTAGAGGTATGCACACGAATCCACAAACAAATATGGATAGATGCACAAGAATCCAGAGGCAAGAGTGCATAATCACAATGACATCATACCATTGTACTTGAATGAAGAAACCGATGCTTCTCCTTCCAGTATGACAGCTTCACGTCTCACACCTGTTTTTCCAGCTGAAGATTCTCCGTACAAAGCTGCGCATTTCTCAGCTTAGTATCAATAAGTTGCTGACGCGCGTCCTGGAATGTGTTAATCAATCAGAAGACAACGAGTCCTTCCACTAAGCAAAAAATTAAATCTACTGGGCTCGTTTTGTGTCCTCCTTCCTCTCCTCCTTTGCTTGCTATGTATTTGCACCGGTTTAGGAGTCTCTTGTGGCTTGAGTACAGGGACGTCTTCGTCCCACATCCTTCGCTTTGTATTCACCACTTCTGCATTTTTAAATAGCAACATTATATTGATTACTATAAAAGCATTTGCACTATGTACCAACGCAACTTACACTACCAATTGCCTGCCTTGTGTGGGTACCGGCTATCCTGGGTTTGTTTTCCAGCACCTCAAAGACGAATTTCTGCGTTCATGTCATCCGCGGGAGGACAACTATGCTCCTCCGGTCTTCGAGTGCTCGTTCTTCTATGAAAAATACGACTTCAATGGATGAACTTGTGGAAACGCTGTTTTTATATACTTAGCAGGGCCGACGCATATTTTTTAACCTTCAATTTGTCCCTAATCAAAGCTGACAGAAACTTTTTTCCTATATAAAGGCATACTCTGTCGTACTCCTCCTAAGAGTATAAAACCTTCGCCGAATTCCCCACCTCCTGAGAGCTTGTCGTGGCAAACTCCATACTTTTCTACATACTTTTCCATTATGAGAGCAGTTTCCCTCATTAAATTGGTTATACACTACTTAATGTCAAAAGGTTCGCATAAGACAGTTTAGCGATGATAAATTAAGGGAAAAAGAAAGCATTAGCTACAACAATGAAGATAAAAATAGTGGACCTATCCTAGTCCTACTTTCAAATCTACCTCGTTGGGCAGCAGACAGTGAAGCATCCATTCCCTATCAGCATAAATCCAAACAAGTATCACGGCTAACAAAAATAAATGCCACTCCACTGCCACTGCCACTTAGGCCGGATCCTTGGTCCATGTCTTTTCTTGATTCATAAATATCGAGAATAATGTGTTCTTCTCATCAGAAGGCAGCGATCATACTGGAATAAAAAATGAAGGGTTTCTATTTAAACACATGTGTAACTAGTAAACTTGAGGTGAAACAGAGCGGTCCAAAACAACTTAGAACTAAAGTTACATAGTGTATGCAGACAGCACAAGCATATGAGATTAACGTCGGTGCCAAAAGCATTAGGTGCAACACCATACACTCAACTTGCCTTGTTTTAATAGATGACTGCGGAGCAGATTAAAGAGCGAGAATGGAGCGCACACCAAAAACAAAATGTGTAGAAATCCGTCTTGGAGAGTCGAAATGACGCCCACTTAGCGCCAAGTAGTATTCGAGGTGTCCTCGAGGTTCCACCCGAATATGAACGACCCCAGTGTCCCTGAGACGGCATGGAATCGCACTAGCCACAACGAATACCATTCTTAGAAATAACACTTTACAACTGAGAAACTGGAGAAGACATAGGTGTGAATTATAAACTAAGTGCATACATTGCTCGCTGCAGGCCCTTCAGCAGTTGTTTTCACTAGACGGAGCGCTCCATGATTAGGTCTTCCAGCGCACTTTCCCTTTCGACGTCATTGTTCCCTGGGCTCATATAATACCTAAATAAGCATGATTCAGCATCGCGAAGTCAAACATCAACATAACCAATTATTACATCGACTGGGCGCGGTCGAAGTGGCTCTAAATTTGAGCTTATCTCTACCATGTCCGAGCATATCCTCGGCGAACCCTATAAAGCAATTAGAATTAGTAACCTGCCTTTAGAACGTAGAAATTGTCCCACTTAGAAACCCAACCCCTCTAACAGCCCAAAGTGGCAGGAAGAGAAGGAAACAAAACAAATTCTACTTACCGAGCAGTGTTCCTTCGACGGTGTCGGGCAAATTGTTTAACGTGCCATCCCTTCCATTTTTCTGTTCAGTCTTACGGCGTAGTCCTTAATTTTTTCCCATGGATGAGTGATCTGAAAAGGAATATGTGAGATGAGGCCTAGGCAACATATTTATTAGCATATCTGTTTAAGAATATGCCGAAAAGTCACTGCACATATGTGCTTTCCCTTGCCCTGCGAGTCCAGGAAAGCGCAACGGTCATGAGGTCCACCTGCAGTATTTCATATCAGCTGGTTAGAATTAAATTCCCCGTACTCATCTATTCCTCACGCACGTTCATCAACGGCCGATCTGCATCCGATATCTAGTACATGGTAGAATTGAATATCGCGCTTTTCTAGCAGTCACACACACCCGAACAATGACGGTGCGGCGCAAATAGGGTGGGGGGTCACTCCCTACTCAGTGGATGTACGCCTTGGAAAGAAGGCAGGTGTATGTCCAGTTACATCGTGGATAACCTACCTCAGTTCTCTGTAGGGGTAGAACACACTATTGCTGCAAAAAAGTCCGGTCTTAAAAAGCAAATAGTTCCGTACGACATGTTCACCCCCCCCCCCGACCCTATTTGCGCCGATTGTGCTAGACAAGGAAGGACTTGTGAGCAGTAAGGTGCGCAAAACACAGATATAGAAATACCCCATCCCCCCCCCAACACTTTCTGCGCCCTTAGCACTATAACACTTCTTGAAATTTGCTGTGTTATCCACACATTGATTAATTAAATAATGATAAGGGAGCTACATACCTGCAAAAAGAAAACAGCCAAGCCATTACGCCGCAGAGCCGCCCAGTCCCTCAAACGAGATTTACACTAGAAAGACTAAATTTATTTATTTATTTATTTACTTATTTATGCACAATGTGCGCCATAAGGAACAATGGTGAAACAAGTGAAGCATATTATCAGTATGCACTTCAACTTTTGTAGGGCCTGGTGTTTTGCAGCAATTCAAAAGCCTAAGTACAAGGAGACTGCAATCACAAGCAAACGTGTAATGAGACTAAAAGGTAGTGTATGAATTGACTGAAAGGAATTTAAGCAAATAACTTTATTGAACTCTTGGACGTAATGATCGGTTTGGCGAACAGCATAACTCTGGCGTGATTCCGATGGGGTAATGAAATCACTTTCGAGCAGCTAGACAGAAGGAAGCACCTAGGGGTCCGGTCTTAATTCCCTTCATACCTAGGTCTTCATTATGCTTCCTCTCAAGGCTGCTTCCATAGTAACTGAGGTAATCAAACCGAACTCGCAGTGATACACTGTACCGATGTCAAGAATAAAGCTATATATATACATTATATGAATAAAACGCAAATGTAAGATTAGTGTATTGCATAGGCTCCTCTACACTTAAACTTTGAATAACAGCCACAGACGTCAAACACAAAAACAGAGAAGGCATAATGACTCACTAAGCATAACTTTAGAAAAACAACACCAACAGGTATTCGATCATAGTAACCACGGCACCACATCTCAGGAAACTCGCGACCCATTGAGTATGTGCTGACGGAAAGGTAGATCCGCAGTCAATTGAACAATGCTGAAGCGCGAAATGACCATAGCCTAGAATATCCGGGATTAGCCAAAATGTCCGTACTTTAGAAATCGCGGAAGACCTAACCTCATAATTCATCTTTTTAAAACTTTAGCTGTGTTTGCTTGAAATAGTTCAACAGGAAGAAGACTCATCCATCTAGCACATCGATAGAAAAAAGAATGAAAACAGTTGAGTAATGTCTTCGATTTATCGTAGTGTAATGACCATTTAGGCTATTTAACGTGGTGTTAGTGGGAAAACCCAAATGCGAGGGTTACGATGCAAAAGAAAAGCACGGAGTAAGAAGCAAACGCGCACAATGAGAGCAGGAGAAAAACGTTGGCCTGTTCAGGCAGTTTCACTCTGCTGCATTCGATGACTAATCTGGCGTCTGAGCCGATGACGAAATCCGGCGCAGATTTTGAAAACCACTAAGGAATAACGCGCCATAATACAAAGTTGGTTCGCGGTGCGTGTCGCGGAGAGCGGCTGAGTGACGTCATGCAGCCGTTGTCTCTCCGCTTGCAGCGCTCCGCCCCGAAATGCCACTCAGTCGTCACCCGCAACGTCATAATTCGTCATCGTCCCCTAGTCGTCACCGCTGCGAGTGTCTGAGTACCGTTCATTTCCTGAGGTGCATTGCAGGAAAGGCTCCCGCTCCCGCCGAGTAATTTCTGCTGGGGAGGGCGCTGGAAGTCCGCCCCGCCGGGACGAACTGCGATCAAGCCCCAATCTAGCACTGGACCGGGGAAGATGGCGTCAGGGGACCAGAAAGGCGGATCTGGCGACGAGGCGGGACAAATACTAAATAACAGGGCATCACCAGCACCTCGCTCTTCCCTCACATTTCCTCGAAAGTAAAGTATATAGTTCGTCGTGTTGAGGCCCGTGATTTGCGAGGAGGTTAGGGGGGTTTTGTACTCCCGACGTGGCGCCGACCTTTGGAAGCTACTCAGCCGATGGTCGTCGCGCGCCACGCCATACACGTTATTGCTGCGGCGCTATGCGTCAAATACAGTTCCTAAAATCCTTTAAGATGATGTGTATCTCACGCTACCGCTACTACAGTACGTAGTAGCGGTAGCGTGAGAAAAATCTTTAATATCCCTATGCCGACCATTGCGCCGCGTTGCACATCGTAGCGAGTATAGTCTATGTTTTAGAGTGCGTCAGAAAGAGCATGTAGGGCGATTACACCTGCAATCTTATCAGTCTACAACAATACCGATACATGCATGTGACCACTGCATGACCAATCACGTCTACAACTTGAGACATTAAACTTGAGTGCATGGTGCGATATTAACACATTCTGCTGGTAGTTCTCTCTGTAATACAACAAGGATTCCTTGATGCTCACACATTTAAGTGAACGCATTGTACCTAACTGTACAGAACACTGCAGCTTTGTTCTTGGTATTGAGAAAAATGTAGGACATAGCGTTAATTTATTATTTATTTATTTCAACTGCTATTTTTTATTGATATGGTCGTTTCTCCACAATAACAACAAGATTTACTCCACTAGCAATTGTCTAAGGGACCTTTTACACTCCCGCGCGGAGCGGAGCGACTAGCCACGCCGCGCAACGAATTTAACGCGCAGTTGCGCGATTGCCGTTAGAAAGAGTCAATAACTTTTATACCAGGAATGCAAGTATCAAACTTTCATGGATTTTGCCAGCAGCTAGCAAACTGGAAAGGCTAAAAGACAAGACTTACGTATTCGATGTAGAAGATTTGGCAGCGGGAAGGGAAGGGAAGGCAGGGGGAGGGGCTAACTATATCATCTACCAATTCACCACCTCACGTACCGTTCGCTGCATAACATTAGCCCATTCCTTCTGGTTCTGCTGGAACTTCTGCATGTGAACCAAGATGTAAAACTCCAATAAGTCTTTTCTTCTTCTTCTTCTTCTTCTTCAGCGTTTGTCCCGCATCGTAGCGGGGTCCGCTATTCTGGTGTTATGACGCCACCTTTCCCGATCCAGCGCTAGATCAGGGTAAACACCAGTAATCTTCAAGTCCGCATGTAACCTATCAGCCCAGCGCTGCTTCGGGCGCCCTCTAGGCCGCTTTCCAATTACCTCGAAGTTAAGGCCTATCTTGCGGACGCTGTCTTCCTTTCCACGCAGAACGTGGCCGTACCATCGCAAGCGAGCTTCGCGCATCTTGTCGGCTATCGGCGCGACACCGAACTTCTGCCGAATAGCATCGTTTCGAATGCGGTCCATGCGCGTGACTCCAGCCGTCCAACGCAGCATCTTCGTCTCCATGACGCTGAGGCGCGTTTCAACTTCCCTAGTCGCAGGCCAACACTCAGCGCCGTACATCGCTACTGGCCGGACGACTGCTCTGTATATCTTCGACTTCAAGCGCTCCGGTATCTTCCTATCGCAGAGCACCCCAGTTAAAGAGCGCCACTTGGACCAAGCTGCACTCACGCGTGAATTCACTTCAATCATCAGTTTGCCGTCAGACGTGACTGCTGATTCCAGGTACTTAAAGACCGAAGTGCGTGGGAGCTCGATGCCGTTAACCTTGATGGAGCTGGACTCAGCAACGTCCGTCGTTAGATATTCGGTCTTCTTCACGTTCAATTTGAGTCCAAACCGCTCCAAGCGATCACACCAAGCTTGCACCTCTCGCTCGAGTTCATCTTTATCTTCGCTAGCGAGCATTACGTCATCAGCATAAAGCAACGTCCAAGGGACGGGGTTCTGAAGATCTCGTGTGATGGCATCCATGACCACAACAAAGAGGAGTGGGGAAAGCGCAGAACCCTGATGTACCCCGACAGAGATGGGAAACTCCATCGAGGTTCCAGCTGCAGCTTGAACTCGACTCTTTGGACAAGAGTAGAGAATTCGCACCCACTCTATGAGCTCTTCAGGAACTCCATGATGTCGCAAGGCGTACCATATCACTTCACGCGGTACGCGGTCAAAGGCCTTCTCTAAGTCGAGGAAGGCGATATGCACCGACTTCTGTTTCTCGCGATGCTTCTCTATCAGGAGGCGGGCGGCGTGAATGGCATCAATGGTGCCACAGCCAGCCACGAAGCCGCACTGATTGCTGGACAGCTGGACGATGTCACGAATTCGTCCGTCGATAATTCGCTCAAAGATCTTCATGCTGTGCGAAAGCAAGCGAATCGGACGGTAATTGGAGCAGTCTGCAGGACTGCCCTTCTTCTTCCAAATCGGAATCGTCGTACTTTGGCGCCAACACTCAGGCACTCCAATAAAGTCCAATAAAATCCAATAAAAAATCCAATAAGTCTTTTAAAAAATGCTATCCTTTCAATCACCGAAGACAACGGTGATTGAAAGGATAGCAATAAACCACAAACTATTTGAACGTCGCTACACTAGTATCTGGTCCATTTCATCGGCTTCGGAAAAACCTAAACTGTTCATTGAAAATATCCAATCCTTCAAAGTACTGCATCCACCCTAATCGAACAGCGCCCACATCCTTGTCTATTAAAATGATGAGCCATAAAAAGCCCTGATCAGCCTTTTAACCATAAATTATTACTGCATTTATAATGAAATAAGAACAGAAGAGTGAAGGAAACGTTGTTGAAACAAATGTAAGTACAAAACTCCTCACCAAGTAGTTAGAATGATAACGCGAACAGAGTTCGTTATAGAAAAGGCACGTCGATAGGCGCAAAGTAGCTTGGGTCTCCGTCACGCCTGCCCGCGTGCCTCGCACTTGCGCGCTTCGCGCGATGTTTCAGTATCATTACTAAGGACAATCACATCAAGCTAGTTGCTATACTTGTACAGCTTTTTCTTTACCTAGGATTACAAAAAGCAGTACGTGCAGTATATAGTATGATAGAGTATCTATTGGTTCCTCACTGCTGATCCTCCCTTAGTGAAACGGTCCCCCATCACCGGTACTGGTCCCCTCAATGATCCCACCTTAGCGGACGACGTCTTCGGCACGCCTTCTGAATCCCCAAACACGTTGAGAGAGTCCTTGACACGTCTTCTGAGTGCCAAACACGTCATGCGATGTATTCCGCACGTCTTTTGAATTCCCTGGCACGTACAAGAGAAGACGTCTGGGAATTTTCCGCTATTTTCGCGCCCCGTAATTTGATCAGTATCGATTGACGGTGATCGATACTACAAAAACGAAAAACGATCAACCGCGATTACCCCCAGAACTAAAGTTTCATACCGCCTGGACGACATCCACAAAGAATCGATAGTTTGGTCAATATCGATTGATGGCGATCGATACTTCAAAAACGAACTTTAGATTCGCGTTCAGCGACTTCGATCGCCCCAACGCTGAAGTTTACAGGTAGGGAGAAGACGTCTGGGTATTTTTCGCTATTTTCCTGCCGTAATTTTCCCCCATTCTCCCCCCCCCCCAATTTTCCCTCCGAATTTTCCCCCGATTTTATTACTAATTTCTGCGGCGGCGCCGATCGATAGTATGACTCAGCACTTTGCGCTTTATTATAGAGTATGATGATATGCTAACGTTCTAGGCCATGATGGGATGAGACAGAACATACAAAAAACATCTTAAAATAATTGTACAGTAGCAGAGCCCAATCCAAGGAGAGCTCAAAGATTTCGTTATGTTCTAGATTTCTTAATGAATCCTGTGTCCACGTCGAGGCCGTAGGAGAGATTCTTAGAGGATGGATTCCATATCTGCGAACAGTACTCCACATGTGGAAAAATGTATGTTTTATAACATCTGATCAAAATGTCTGAGTGCTATCAAAATCAAATAAAAATGACATATAAACTTTAAAAGGGAGAGGATAAAGGAATGGTCGGATGCCCCACACATTCCTTTATCCTCTCTTTTTTAGGTTTAATATGCGCAGGCAAGCATTTAAAACAATACAAAAAATGCATTAACGCATCCACAATTCCACGCATTCTACTTATGCGGTATTGCGTGGACGCAATTCGAGTGCGGATTAGACCTATGTGACAGTGACTTGGGTGGCCAGCCGATGAACAAGCCAGTGTTCTAAGCTTCCCCGAGAGATCTGGAACCAATTCACCACCTCACTCATTTTCACCAATTCACCACAGGGATGCAAGGCTTGATTGGCTTGGTTGGTCTGGACGTGAATCCCGAATCTAGGAACTGAAATCGGGCGCACCCGACAGCCGCCAATTCCTCCGACCGTCTGCACTACAACACACTATTGTCCTGCAGTAAAGGCTAGAAAAACCCGCCGAAAGCGACAGAACGCGGAAAACTCTGAATTTCGGTTGTATGTGTAAGGCTCCAGATGCCCATAGAGATACACGCCACGTGCGCGGGTCGTCTCCCACCTCGTCGCGATATGAAAGCAGCGAACTCTTATAGAGAGTTTAGAGAGCTTATGAATTCAGAGATCATGACTAACACAGCACACTCCACGGCACAAAAGCAATGATTTCATCCCTCTCTACCAGCCGCTCCAGGCTTAAGCAAATGTGTTAAAACATTGTTACTAGTAAGGTCTTCAGCTTAACCGGTTCCATGCTGATATCAGCTACCGGCCCATCCCGTATCACGGGTGGGTGCTGACAGCGGTCAAACAGCGCCGATGATGTAAGGCGAACATCGCTGCCCGGGAAGCAGAAGATGCGGGTTCGAGTCCCGCCTGGCGCAAGAGTTTTGATCGCAACAAAATATCCTGTAACACACAACACAACACAACAAGGGTTTCATCTTTCAAAAAGCTCTTGCAGCAACTTCAGCAAGACCGTCCGTAATTGGGAAACATTTTCAGACCCAAGAGGCGAAGCACTGACCGATGCACAAGTCTCTCCTTCTTCTCAGTCCCATTAACAAATCTCGAGCTGAATGCATTGCAAAGTTGAGGGGAGCCGCATCCGCTACGTGTTGAGAAGCAGCTGAAAGCACTTCTTGGGTCGCGGAACTACTACTAGATCTCCCTTAGACCTTCGCGACTGTAGGACTCAATGTCCCCCAAACCCCTGGGCGCCTTCCCGGGGAGCGCCGTCGTCGCCGATGGGGGTGACGTCGTCCTGCGACGTGAGGTGGCGACGCCACGTCACCACATTCCACGAAGCGACGTCGTCCCGGCGGTGGTGGCACCGTCGTGCCACGGACGCTCTGCGATCGTGGCTGCTCATCGATTCGTTCCCGACGCAGATCTCGTGCCAGGATGGGGCTGCAAACCGTCGTCACGCTCCACACCCACTCCGAGCTTCTTGGGCATCCTCGTTCGTGCCCTCTTTTTTAACCCTCACTGTGTGGCTTCTTTATCACCGCATTCGGCTCACCAGTGCACAGAGGGTTCTTCTCCGAGATGGCCGCGCCACTCCCATTACAACTCAGAAGGCAATAACTCTGGAATGTTATCTGTACATCAATGGCGTGTACCGTCATAACGATGTTTTGTTGCGATCAAAACTTCTAGCGCCAGGAGGGACTCGAACCCGCACCTCCCTCTAACCGGGAGGGAATGCTCTACGCCATTACACCATCGGCGTCGAACGCAACATACACCTCCTGGGACCGATCAGCACTCACCGCATCCGGGATGGCGTGTACCTTTTGTACATTTTTGCCAAGGCCTAGAGTGGCTGATATCCTACTATATATATACTATTTTAACTCCAAATGGGACACTTTTCTAATTGAATTTGACACTTCTCAAACCAAATTGGACATTTTTCGGATAAAACTGGACCCTCTGTTAAGCAAGGTTGACGCTTTTGAAATCAAAATGAACATCTTCCAAATCTACAAAAGCGTCTTTCAGATTAAACAAGAGGCTCTTCATCATGGTTTTTGTTCTTTGTCTAACAATTTTTGTCACTTTTTTGTCTACGGAAAATTTAGCATAACCTTATTTTAAATTTTTAAAGCACGGTTTTAGATTTATAAAAATTATATTTTTCAAGAAAAAATAACATATTAATTTTTGTTTTAAAGCGCAGGGAAACATCGACCATTTCTGTGTGAGAAGAAGTCGCGCCATGCACTTGCGCTAGATCGTCGCAATTTTATTTGATTGATTTTAAAAATTCTGTTTGCGTATGCATCAACACAAATGTAAATGGTACAACAAGAACAGCTACTGAAAACACACATATCCTCACACTCCTGTTTCAAAGAAGCGGCATTTATTCCAACATTCATTCATTTAAAGGTCTACATAGTCGTCAACCCGGAGCGATCCATTTCTTTAATGCGTTCTACAATTGCTGCTCTTTTGCACTTCAAAACAAGATCTAATTCATTACTTGCCTCAAAAATAAGAATTTTGTAACATATCAAACAGTTCGTTCACTTCCTGGGGCAGTTAAATTTTTAAAAAAACTTCGAAGAAAATTACATTACATTTCCCTGGACAAATAATTATTTTAACGTGTTGGAGAGGCTCTAACTTAATCTGGAGAATTGAATTAATTTGGAGGATGTTCTATTTGATAACGAAAGCGTAACGCTTGCTTAGGGGAGTCTAATTTGACTCGAAAAGTGCCCAGTTTGACGGGAAAATGGTCCATAAAACAACTAGTGTCTATCCATCTGTACGAAACGTTTCCATTCCAAGACGTCGTGTCACAAGCATCTAGACTCAGAACACGTGTCACCGACGTCGTGCCAGTGTTTAATCCAGAAGAATTTTTATTTCACTGATTGCAAACGAATTTATCCGATATTTCTTCACTCAATCATTCATCTGGAGCTAGCATGCATAACGGCTGATAGATTACACAACTAGGAGTTGTCACTCTTCTGTCTGGGATGGGAGTAATGCAAACCATTATTATAGATTTATATGTATGCACAACAACCATATAGAAAGTATGCAGTCGGGAAGACTGCCAATCTTCCAAAACCAAGTAGGGGCGTGGCTTACAGGGTGGTGGCCACTATACCGCGACAGAGTAGTAATCGCAGGAATTAATGAGTGTTGGACAGGGTTCATATGAAGCGTTTTGCGGAGCCCACACATTCCTATCTGGTTTCGAATTTGAGAGCAGTTTTGTTCACTGTGCCACTGTGTGGAGAGTTAGGGAATCGAAATGAGAAGGTAGAACCGTTGCAATTAGGGGTTCTACTTTCTGGGTTTAGTACCAGCCATTGCTAAACCTCTCCTTGGACGGAGGAGGCGGAGTAGGACGTCCAAGGAGACGTTTAGCCGTGGCTGATAGGCCACTGAACATCTGGTGGAGGTACTAGACTCATAGCAGGGCGTTTTGCTGCGATCAAAATTTCTGCACGAGTGGGATTTGAACCCGTACCCTCCGCTTTCCGTGCAGGAGGCAAGCACATTATATCACCAACGCTATTTTTACGACACGCAACATCCACGGTATCACCGCTCTAGTGACTTGTCAGCGCTAGCCCATGATTTGGAAGATCCTTGAGGAGACAAATAATCGAAAGAGCTATTTGATCCGTTTTCATCCTCATAGTTATCCAAGCCAAATGCGCATCATTATATGCCGGACTCTGTCCACTTCGTCCGGCGATAGGTAGGGTTGCTCGAGTTTGCTTCAGCTTTTGTTTTATTCTGCTGTGTTTTTTCACCACTCCCCTCGACTAGGAATTACTGATCATCTCCACTTCCAAGAAATGTTCAACGTAGTCTGCTCTACACCAATGCCTCTCGACTGCTTCCAAGCGCATTCTCTTCTACTCGCGCTTCTTCCACATCCTCTGGAAGGCATTTCTGCTGAGGTGAAGGGAACATCTAACAATGTCCACTATGCATTTAAAGCTCTCCTCAGGCCACGGAATTTTATGGAGTATACTTTCATTTCCCAACACTGTTTCCTTAAGGTAGAAAAGAATTTACATAACAAATCAAGGCTCCACTGACGACACCGTGTTGGATTCGAAAAGCGCTTCAAAAGATCTGTGTTCACCGTGAAAATGTTTGCAAATCCTTAGCAATAGCACTCAGGTCAGTATTAAGAATTCACCGTATCACTTGTCGCTTCGTTAATCATCGAGTAGATTGAGCGGGCGTCAGTAGCTTCTCCATTCGCCCCTATCGCGTCACATGGTAGTCCAATAGATTCCCCTTGCTCGAGGGACACGAAGAGCGTCATATCGGTCGTTCAGGGCTTCCACGATGAAGTCTGACCAACCGTTGGTGGGCGTCCTGGTGCTCTCTTGACATCCCGCGGAATCCAGTCGGTGACAGCTCTGGTACAGCTAATGTCTGTGAAGCGCATCACGTAGCCGACCCACCTAGTTTTCCACGACTTGGCCTATGCGACAGCGTCTCTGATCTTTGAACGTCGACAAAGCTCAATACTCCATAGGCCTTCTCTCACCTGCGTGAGTCCTGTCACTCCTAGCGTCGTCCTCTCGATTCCACGCTGCTGGACGTTGATGTCGTGTTCATCCTGCTTTCATATGCCCAGGTCTGAGAGGCGTATATTAGGGCAGGAAGAACAATGGAGAGCTGAATAGGTGGAAAAGAAGCCGGATGTTTCTCTCCTTCTTGAAGAGTTTTTCGACGCCCTTGAAAGCTTCCCAAGCCGTTTCTTCCTGCCCAGCTATGGCGCTAGGTCGTTGGCCAGCTTGACTTCGCGACCAATATGACGATGTTCATGACGAACGGATAATTTCCTGGTACTCCATTTTCCCTCAGCGAAATGAACATCTCAGGATGCTCCATTAAAACTTAGCCACAATAATTTATGGAGTACAATTGCGGATCAAGACGTCGCTTGTTCAGATAGAAAAGCGCTGTGCCATGACATTCTCCTAAAATTGGCAAAAAGTGATCCTGTCAAAACTGTCGTAGAGCCTTTATTTTGTAATAAATGTTTGATATCTTATTTAATTTGTGATCCGCCCCATAGCATGTCCCTTCAGCAAACAACGAGCGGACAGCCCCAATGTCGACGCCACAGCTGGAAGGAACAACTCACCAAGTGATACAAAAAAGTTGTCCAAACAGCTGAAAAATTCGAGACAATTGTCTCCTAGAACCATAAATATACAGTGCGATTCCCACTCTCAATGCGTGACACAGTGGAACCCC
Source organism: Heligmosomoides polygyrus bakeri (assembly GCA_947359475.1). Classification (NCBI taxonomy): domain Eukaryota; kingdom Metazoa; phylum Nematoda; class Chromadorea; order Rhabditida; family Heligmosomidae; genus Heligmosomoides; species Heligmosomoides polygyrus. Next base: position 33,254,242 of record OX375869.1, read on the forward strand.
CGCTCGATTCCCGAACCCGGGCCTGACCCTCTTCGGAGGGCGCTTTGCACTTTGAAGTGCCAACGCCCTGCATCGGACTGAGCCCCACTGTCCTCCTGCGGTCGCTTTTGCCACGGGAATTAGCCGCAGCCAGGCGAGCGCCAATATGGGAACGGCGAAGGCGAGCTGGTGACGCGAGCTGTGCGAGAGTGGGTGGCGGCTGGAGAGCTGGAGAGATGGCTGGTTGGAGAGTGGCGCCAGCCGCCGCGACCTGCGGAGGCAGCCGACGACGTCGCCGCGGAGGATGTCGCGAGCAGCTCGTGCCGGCGCAGGTGGCCGGAGTGCGACGGTCGCACCGACGGCGCCTCGCGACGTCGTGCCGCCGTGTTTGCGGTCGTCGGATCGTGGCTCGGCCGGCGCCAGCCCGCTCCTATCGACGTGGTGACGACGTTCCGACCACATCGTCGCGCCATCGACGGTCGCCACGCTTGTGTTCGTCGTCGGTGGCACCGTCACTCTCTCCCGACACCGGCGCTCGCCTCGCTTCCATCTCCGTCTCCACGAATTCCGCTCTCGTTCCCCCTTCCAGCAAGGGCTACTTCGATTTCAGAGCAGATCTGGTCCAACACGACCTGTGTCTCTGCCTGGATTCAGTCATCGCTCTTCCTGTTTCCTGTAAGGGGAACTCCTTCCCAAGGTCCGTTTTCAGTGTTTCTTCATGAGCCCTGCTTTCCTCCTCTCGCTCCCTGCTTCACTTACCAGTCAGATTTACCCGTACGTTCTAGAACGGCTTACTGGTTTCGGCTGTGTTGAACTTCAGTGCCTCATTAATCAAAGGGATTTTTAAAGCCTAACCAATCAACAGTTCCCGAATGACCTCTTCGACTTCTGTCACAGCAATTTTTATTCACGCTTCTTATCAGCGACACTACCGTGAAACACGGTTTTGCTGGCGGTCGTCACGTACCGGATCGGATCCAGAGAACTGAGGCTAGGGAAATGACCTTCTCTCTAGCCTCAATTTTGTTGCTCCTTAATCAACAAAAAGTGTACATATTAACTGTCATAAAGAGTTCCTCCTCCTTCCTTCGATCTTCAGAAGCGGATATCTCATCTATGAGGATATTTTCGGGAAAAAACAGAAGCTGGGAGTCATAAAAACGTTCGGAAAATGAAGACCATGTGACAGTGAAACTATTCGTGGAAACAGCCAACTAAGCTGTTTGCCACACCTATGCATTTACCATTTTCGCTTTTTTCCATTGGGTAAATTGCATATCAAATTGGTCACTCTTCTAAGCAAGCTTGACGATTTTGAAACTAAGGAAACTCTCCAAGGAAGTTTGACTAATTTTCTTCCAAGCAAAATTCAGCATCACTTTTTTGAAACTTTTTAAATCAGCGGCCCCAAGAAGTGAGCGCACTGTTTGAAATCCTGTAGAATCTTTATTTTTAAGAGCAAACAATGAATTAAAATTTGGCTTAAAACGCAGTGAGGCAGTAATCATTTAGTGTATTAAAAGAACGGGTTGTGCCAGGCATTGGACTGGACTTTCGTGATTTTCACTTGATTGATAGTGTAAATGCTGCTTACTTGAAACAGCGAAGTGAACGCATGGGTGTTTTCCACAACTGTTTTTGTTGTACCGTTGAAAGGTGTTCCATTCCACGCTAACAGAGTTTTTGTTTCAATCAAATTGAAATAGGGTAGACTTGGTGGCGCGATATTCTCTGAAAATGCTATAAAATTGTTGTCTTTCTGTACTCTGAAATAAGCTATAAAACACAATATTTCCTTTCAAATTTCATAAAATTTCAAGCGGCCCGTTCACTTACTGGGCAGCTGAATTAAAAAATTTGTGCTAATTTTTCCTACGGACAAAAAAAAATTATTTTAGTCTTTAGTGTAATGCCGAAAAGCTCCCTTTACTTTAAAATGTGCCCATTTTGATTTCAAAAACATCACTTGTTTATAACAGTATCAACAGTGGCTCCCAAACTATTATATCCAGTGTGATTTTAAAAGTTCCAATTTGACGTGAAGTCGGTAAATACTTGTTATTCTTGCGTTTTGTTTATAGACGTTATTTGTTGATTTTTCCCACACTGAGATACTTTTACCTGTCACTGTCTATTAGTATATATCATTCAGAAGTGATCAGGCACTTTCGCACGCTAGTGCTCTGAAGCGCGAGTATGCCAGGGAAAGGGCGGAACTTTGTAATTCTTCATTCATGAGCTGCGCACGTAACACGGTCGATGGTAGGCGCCGCTTCTTCTATGCATCTCTAAACGAGTTCAGCTTCAGCTCACGGCCTGGTCAACCATGCCACCGGACATTCGGGATCAGTTGATGGTAACCGCACTTGCTTGGAAGGAAAAGACACTTACATCTCTCGGCTAGTGATGAATGTCCTTTTTATTTACAATGGCGGGTGCACCCCGGTGGGAGGATTCTCCCACGAGCACCTCAACTAGGTTCAAGGTTAGCGCCCTTCCCGGGCCAACGAAACCTTCCATCCTTCTGCTGCCAGTAAGTTTATGCCCAAGAGTCATTAGAAGCTGCCGTGAATTGGAAAATTTGCCCTGACAGGAACAAGAGAAGGGTCGATACAAACTCGGATCACTCAGTTTTCCGGTCGTTCACGTCTAACTGGCTGATGGTGTTCGCCATATCTCACGCAGATCATCATTCTTATGCGTAAGAGTAAATTTGTGTTTCCCAAGAATATGTCTGAAGACAGGGGCAGCTCTAAGTTTCGGAAGTTCTCCTATGTATTCATGCTCTTTGCGGTTATTTATTGCTCTACTAATGCGTAAGAGTAAATTTGTGTTTCCCAAGAATATGTCTGAAGTCAGGGGCAGCTCTAAGTTTCGGAAGTTCTCCTATGTATTCATGCTCTTTGCGGTTATTTATTGCGCTACTAATTGGCTATCATGTGCGATTTAAGTTAAATTCAGGGGTAAAGGGATACAAAACGCCATCAACCAATTGCTTTTGAGATTCCTTTCGCGTTTTTCTTCTATGGAACATCGTAGAGGCAATTTGAAAGAAGCGTGACACCAATTTACCAACCCCGCCGGGTTGGAAGGCTTGGTTAGGCTGGGCGGGGCCCAAGCCATGATGTTTTGTCCAAGGTAAACGCGAATCCGGCGCTTCCTCCAACTGTTGGCTATGTAAACGCCTTATTCAGAGCCATCTAGTTGCAAAGAAAAAAGGCATCTTTAGCAAGCACATTTAGCCATATACTGCCCTGTACTTTAGAAGGGAGCTCAAGCCTATAGGTTTCGAGCGTACAAGGTGATGGATGAAAACTTTTAGACCGTAACCTTCATCTTCATTTGGAGAATTTCCACCTTAGAACTGCGGGAAGTCCAATCTCAACTGCTTCGGGGTACACACGACATCTGCGCCTCCTTCAGTTTCGCTGTCACGCGCTCTCCTTTGCGCTCTACCACTGTATAGTTAAGCGTATCTGTGACTTATAAATAGGTATTATTTAGAAGCTGCGGAGTATGCCGCCTGGGCTGGATTCATCTACGACTTACAGCAATCTAAGAAAGAAATTACAGCCGAAATCCCTTGTGGCGCGGCCTATAACGCTCACCATATAATCGCTTGATAATCCGCGCTATCAGGGATTTCGGCTGTATTTTCTCTGTTAGATTGCTGTAGGTCGTTGAGAATCCGGCCCCTGGTTGTTCCTTTGAGGTTTGTCGTGGAAGGTGACCCCCGAATTGATAAGTCCTCACATCAAATTCCAAGAAATTCAGACAGATTCACAATTACAGCACCACCGTTCAAGCAATATGCAAGAACACAAGGGAGAGGTGCTACCAAATTTTTTCACGAAAAGCTTCTTAGGAGTAAATTGGGTGATCAGGTCGAAGCCTATGGCAGAACATCAATTTTTCAAGTGCTAACAACGGATAGAATTAAGGAAAGAGGTTGCTGACAAACATTTTGAAGGAATAGTCGGCTGAGCAGGCTAAACTAACAATCACACTTTGAGAAAAGCTGGAAAATATCGTCCAAACATAAACGTAAGAACCAGTGAACAAATAGTGCGCTAGATACCGGAAACGTGATAACGCAGTTGGAGGGCGTACCAGTTATTGAGTGCCACCTGTCAAAACCCTTGGTTCAGATCCCTTTTAAGCTAATTAAGCCTTCTATCCTTCTTGCGGCAGTGACTACATACCAGACCTGTCTGAGAAGGATAAAACACTGACTTGTTTACCGGCCTGCAGGTTGTTTATTTATTTATTTATTTATTTATTCACTTATTTATTTATTAGTACAAAAAAGATGTCGCTGAAAATACTGAAATTGACTGCCTGTGGACACAGCAAATCGGAGAGAAAAAATCACATAGGAAAAATTCAAAGGGAGTTCAACAAATAAAAATAAAAACAGCAATCACAATTGATTTACGATGAGATTAAAAACTCCATATGTATATGTAAAATGCGCATTCAAATTGCCTCCACGACATCCCGTTGAAGTATTGGCATATGGCGCATCCCAACCAAGGATCGATTAGTGCTGTCACTTATCCCTTCCTGTCTTTTATTTACTATTTATTTATTTATGCCAAAAAGGATGGGCTGCAAAGTGGACCAGACAGAATTCAAAAAAGTTAGAAGAAAAGGTCAAAAAGGAAAACAGAAACAATACCGGAAATGGCTCATTAGCAGGCAGTGGCGACAATCGCTGGTTGGTAACTAATTACAGGAAGAAAATCGAAACCACAAACCGAGTGGATTGTGGAGCAGCATACGGTTTTCGTAGCTGTTACGTGTATCACTTGTCGTCCCGTTGATCATCGACTTGCTTGAGCGGGCGCCAGCAGCGTCTCATTCGTCTTTGTCGCGTGCCAGAGTGCTCCAATGGATCCTCCTCGCTCGAGGGACACGAAGAGCATCATATCGGTTGGCTAGAGATCCTGCGAAGACATGGGAGGTGCATTAGATTCCAAGCGCTTTTGGGTGATGGAACGAGTGTGAAAGTGTTGTGCTAGTGAAAGTTGCTAAGCATTGCCAAAAGTCGATGTTTTCTAAATTTCTTTAGAAAACGCTGATGTTTTGAGACGCTAGCAGCTCACTAGGTAAGAGATGGAGCCACTTAGCAAATCGAAAGAGAACGGGATGGAATGTTTGTGAGCGTTCCTTATCCATCAATTTAACGTAGTTAAGTTCAAACCTACCTGAACGTCCGCTGAAAGGGCTGGAGACTCAATACTTGTGGAAGCCAATTTTACCTCACCTCGAAGAATACGAAAGCAGAAAACAAGATCTGCAGCTACCCTTCTATAAAGTTTCCGGCCCTAGAAACTTTAAGCGTTCGCTGTATGCCAGTAAATGCTGCCAACTTAAACCTGGATGTAATTTGTAGTATATTAATCGAGAGTACGTTTGCTACACTCTTTAAATTTTAAGTGTTTGTTTCTTAGTGTGTCGACTCCAGAGCTGGGAGCAGTACCCGAGGATTATTACGTTTTGTGCTTAACACCCTAATTGATCGCTTGAAATTTTCTCATTCTGCTTCTTTTACAATTTTAGGAATTTTTTTGCGATTTCGCTTTTATGGTGCCTTTTTTCAAGGTAACGTCTATGTAGGGCTAGCTATGTAGTGTGCATCTGCAAGAACGGTTGAGAGATTAAGTGACATGAGTGACTATTGAATGACATTTCTTAGCCAGATAACACAAGAAATGACAGAGGCCAATTAAAAGGGGGTTTGAATAGCCTTCTTTATTTGGCATATGACAACCGGGAATGAAACGATTTCTACCATAAGTATTGATAAAGAAGAAAAGCAACAGTCTTATTAGACTGCAGTGTGAAGTTTGAGAAATATAACCTTCTCACGAAAGGTTGCTTCGCAATTTCTGTTAAGATTCATCCGCTAACGAGGAGCGACTGCTACTCATATAATACAAGGACTCTGGTTTATTTCAGTGTATTCTTCTGCCAATGAGGTTTATAGGTGACAACTTTATACCCGGGTAAAGCACCGATCTAACGCCTCGAGCTGCTTTTAGGCCTCTGAGGACGACGATATCGTCGAAACGTCAAGCCATAATAAAGTTACCACCTAAAAACCTCGTTGGCAGAAGAATACACTGAAATATACATTACGACAATGCCGAGGTTTCAAGATGAGAGAACTTGGAGTTTACTCTGGTTTGTTCTTTTTGTTGTTTCGGTATCCTAGCTTTCCAAGTCTTGCGACTTAAAGAACTTCCATAACCGAATACAAAGAAGTGTCGGAAAAATGAAACTGTTGTTTGTGCTTATTCATTTTGAACCCGGAGACTCTTGGCATATAGCTTTGCACGGAAATCATAACCTCATTCAGTCTGTGCGCTGACGCTTTGCTGCCACGATATGTGCGCCACGACTTCGTCTCTCTTTCGTTTTTCGTTTTCAAAGGCTACCGTATCAACGGTTTTCAGACAATGACGGATGATTGCCAGGATCAGCTCGTGGCCTATCTTGGTACCTTTGCGGATCATATTAAAGATGAAGCTAATCAGAAAATGTCTGAAGACCACACCGTTGTGATCTGCGAGGAGGTCCTGAAACGACGCGAGATCCTGCTCGACATGAGCAACACACGCGAGACGGAGATCAATCGGAAACGGTGCGCATTTTGGTTGAAGAGACAAGCGCTATATATATAGGACTTCGAGCTGTAATGATATTATCTCGATACAAAATAAATGAAGTCGTTAATTATAATAATAATAAATAAGTCGTAAATGAAGATTTGGATTCTCTGCCTGACTTCCCGGAGACTGGTTGATACTTAGCAAGGGGGGACACGGTGTTTCTGAACCAAGTGGCTTACCGGAGGAAGAAGTTTCGAGCTTCCTCGAGGCCTTGAAGAAAACGAACTAGTCGAAACGTCGGCCGTAATAATAAATAATTTTATAACAAACCTTGTTGGCACAGAAGTAGTTTTGCCTATCATGCTAGAACCGCGAGGCTAGCTTTCTGCGGTACGCTATCCTGACATATGATTTGAGTCATAGGAATCCAGCAATAGAACAATAGCATTTCTATGCCGTTATCCTCTGTCAAACGTCTTGTAGTTAAATAACTATAGAACAGGCTTCATTCCAAGCCCTGAAAATAGAATGCGTTGAGCACGATGGTTTTCGGTTTCACCTTTGGACCTTTTGATCCTTAGTTGGGAAAGGAAAACTTTTCTCCCTTATTACAAAGGATAGCACAGGGTAATATCCTCAATAGGTTAGCACGAGGCTTGTCCACGCTCCATCGCCTTCATGCGATTGTATAAGATGTGCAGTGTGTGAGCAACACGTCTGCTTCACACATTTCTTTGCTTGTTCCACGAATGCCAACGTTGTTAGAGGCATATCTAGTTATTCAATATATGATTTGGACTCTATTTGTACAAAATAAAGATAAAATAAAAAGTAAATAAAAATGTCACCACAGCAGTTTTTCCCTTCAAACATTTTTACAAATGTGTACGGTAGTTTTCCCGGCTATCCAGTCAGACACGTGTCATAATTTAGAACAAAATGTTACTTGAAGGTAAGTTATGATTTGCAAAAGAAAACAGGCAGCAACGGTAACCGAACCAGCGACCTCGCACACAACGAGCGTTAGCAGTACCCCCGCGCCATCACCGCAGCTGTCGATCTCTTCTTACGGAGCCCCGATGACTCACCATTCTCACGCCAGGTGTGTCGCACAGCCAGCCTGTGGTGAGGCCCCCGATTTCGGCAGGCCATAACTCCTCAGAATTTTTTGCAATTTTGACACACATATTCGTAATCAGCATTCCGAGCGCTTTCTAATAATCCTGGTCTTAACTTGAAGTTCCATGGGAGGTCAAAACCCTTCCCTAGTTAGCAGTCCGCGCAATACTGTCACCGACGTCGCCGAAGTATGACATAGGTCTTAGCGTGAAGGCGACAACGAGGAGCGTTTATCATTAAAGACCTCCACAGCAAGAACACCACGTCCCTACCTTCAACCATAGGGCTGTGGTGCAGAGCTTGCCGCCGGCAGCGAGCTGTGTCGTGCCGCGCCTGCACACTTTTCGCGGTGGCCGCGGCTGCGGCGCTGTAAAGGCTCCCTCACACTTCTGCGGCAACGCCGCGACCCTATCCTTAACTATAGGACAGGGACGCAGGGCTCGCCGTCGGCGGCGAGCGGCGGGAGGCGGGCGGCGGCGGCAATAATGATTCACATCACTATTGCCGCCGCCAGAGCTCTGTCTGCCACTGGCCGAAAGGCTTCGCCTCAGTTTTGCCACCCGCCTCAATGCAAAGATGTGCGGACGGCGCGCGATGAACTTAAACTGATGGAAACGCGATGCAGCCATCGCGCCTGCCACTGTTCGCGTCGTGCGTCCAGTACACACCAAACATTCCCCAAAGAGACACGTGCCCTTACAGAGCTGAAGCCTGGGACGAAGTCCATATGGCAACGGTGAATCGCTGTCAACGGAATCTCCGCCTGGAACAGATCAAGCGTGTCTGGAGGCATCAGAAGAACCGCGTACGACACATTTTGAATCTTGAAAAGTAGGTGTTGAAGACAGTCAGTTTCGTAGTTATCGCTGAAAAGGTCAGCCTCACTCCGTTTAGGATCGAAAGCCTTTGCAGGCAGGGTTTGGATGGTGATGTGACGCTGGAAGACATAATTGCCTCTCGGAAGGGGTTCATGACCGACTACGAGATCGATATTGCTCGCGCTTACTTGGAGGTACCACCACGATGTCGATCTCCCGGAAGTCGTCGCCTCGACGAGCTCGACCTCACGTTTCGGAAGGGGGCCGCCACAGCGGCGAGCATTCGCATTGACGACTCGGTATCCAGTGTGAGTTAGCAGGAAACCGGGTACACTTTACATCTCGCACTCTGTTCTCGAACACTTGTGTTCGTTTGGAAATTAACTGCATACGTTGACATGATTCTTTTTGTCAGTTGATGCTTCAGATCTCCGCAAAACTAAGAGAACACGTAAAAGGGCGAATAACTTCTCTAAGAGGAAGCCCGAGGTTTTGATAGTCAAATGCGTGTCCTGAATGTCTTTTGTGTCGAAACACTCTCTTGCCTAAATGCAGAATGCCGAGACAATTTTCATTTCGCAGAGTTCTAAAATGTATAATTTAGGTGCTGGATCGAATAGCCGCCGAATGCGCCACTGAGGCTCAAAATCGGTCCAGCAGTGAAACGAAACGTAGCACATTTGACAATGTGAAGATTGAGACACCACAGGTGTGTCGCCCGTGAATTGGTTATGACTTTATTGGTTTCTACCCTTGTTTGCATTGCTCCCTCCTACGGTCTTTTCTTCAGGACCACGGATGCAACAGTGGCTTGAATGTTCAGGCGTTTTTGGATGCGATGGGACCAGCTTCTTCGAATCAAGATGCGTCTGGCTGCAAGAGAGAGCATGTATGTTGCTTGAAAATTCTATACGCCCAAACTCGTATCTAATAACAAACCGAAAGGGAGCCAATCTTCTACGTGGTGCATTATTGGTGAGGAACGACATTTCTTTGTTGATAAAAGCGGAACACGAAATACGGAGAAACGGAAGAGGTTGAAACTGGGCGGAAACCGGTGCACGAAAACGGAAACGAAAATAACAGAAAACTCATTACGTCATTTAATTTCTCATAAATAGTGGAGAATGAACGTTTTGTCATACAAACTCCCTTCATCTTCTTGTAACGATTCTGCGCCCCTTACTGATGTGTTGACAGATTGAATCTCATTTGGCACCGAATTCCGTCAAGAACGCATTCAGTAGCCTGGTCGACGAGCCTCTCAGGCAGAAGCGTCACAAGTGCTTGAGGAGAATCAGATCCTTCGGAGGAGACTGGGGCTTCAAACCGAGTCTTCTGTTCACGATGCTGTTGCGTACGTTCCTGGTGATGACCAACGCTCGAAATCGATGCGGACTGCTGCCGTTGAACCATTGGACGAGCGCGAACTAGAGCGCATCGACAGATCGTCACCATCGGGATCCGGAACATCTACCACTATTAAAGGTAGTGTGCGTTACAGTTTCCCTAGTGCAAGGATTCTTTTATTTCACATAGGAGTTGAACGTCTTCCTGTCATTGTGTACCGGCTTGACAGGCTCATCCCTGAACACTCTAGGCTTCTGAAGGTTGTGTTACCTTCTTCACGGTTGCAACGTTTTGCTGTTAAACTGCGCGCGCTCGCTGACTGGAGTACTCTGCGACGGAAGACAGCGTCCGTAGCATAGGCCTTAACTTCGAAGTGGCTCGAAAACGGCCTAGAGGGCGCCTGAAGCAGCGCTGGGCTGACACGTTGCACAAGGACTTGAAGATTGCTAGTGTTCACCCTGATCTAACACGGGATCGGGAAAGATGGCGACATGGCACCAGAAAAGCGGATCTTGCCATGAAGCGGGACAAACGCTGAGGAAGAAGAAGAAGAGTGCAGTTTTGAGTACCCCCGATCTTCGGTTGATTCTGATGGCGGCAATTTTCGTTGTTCCGGACCCTCGATTGATTCAGAAGACGGCTTTTTTGTCAAAGCAGATTTTGGGATTATTGAAATAACACCATTTTCGGCCGAGCCGGATTTTAGATCAAACCAAACCGGATAAAACGATCGGATCTCCGAGAATGCATGATTCGGATCCTAAATCGCATCCGATCCTGACACGTTGCCCACTCAATATATCATAAAGTTGGCTGACTCACATGCAATCGGTTCCAGATTCTTGATTCTCATCCAAACCAATCAAGTCTTCCTTCTCTCCAGGGGATGGTATTGACAACAGATTTATTTTGGAACGGTAAAACACGGTCAACGTCCGACTCCGTGCCCACCTATTCGACTCCACTGTTCTTCCTGCCCTAACATACGCCTCAGAGACCTGGGCTATACGAAAGCAGGATGAACACGCGATCAGCGTCAGCAGCGTGGAATCTAGAGGATGATGCTCGGAGTGACACGACTCACGCAAGTGAGAGAAGGCCTCCGGTGTTCCGAGATCCGCCGACGTTCGAAGATCAGAGACGCTGTCGCATGGGCCAAGTCGTCGAAAATTAGGTGTGCCGGCCACGTAATGTGATCCGCAGACACCCGCTGAACGATCACTGACTGGATTCCGCGGGATGTCAAGATAGCACCGGGACGCCCACCAACGCGTTGGTCGGACTTCTTCGTGAATGCTCTGAACGACTGATATGACGCTCTTCGTGTCCCTCGAACGAGGAGGATCCATTGGACCACTCTGTCACGCGACAGGGACGAATGGAGACACTGCTGGCGCCCGCTCGAGCAAGTCGATGATCAACGGGACGACAGGTGATACAGGTGAAGACACGGTCTAGTCCATCAGCAGGCTACCACAAGTTATCGTATAGGCCAAAGGACGCATCCATGTTGCATCCGCGACATCCAGCCGAAAGAGAATGCGTGACATATTAAAGTAGGCATTGATTACCAGCGTGCATTATCCTTTTCCCTTCTTTCTATCCATTACGTTTCAGGTGGATAGCGACGACTCGTCCTGTCTGTCAGGCAACGTAACACCGATGAAACGAAAGAGGGCTAGTCGTCGTAAAACAACGTTGCTGATAGATGAGCAGTACGAGATGATCAAGGTAGCTAGCAGTCAATTTTGTTATTTTGTTTTTTGTATTTTAGTTAGATCAGGAAAGTCTGATCTGCTCCATTAAGGCTCAACGAATTGCGTTCGAGGAACAGGCGCAGATGTTTCGCTCCATGAGGACGTTCATCGAGGAGTCAACTAGGACTCTGCTTGACTTGAGTGGGCGAATCGTTCGAGACCAGACATCGACAGTCGAATCGTCACCCAGTGAGAGCAACTTGGAATTTGCTGGTCCCAGTAATCTCCCTTAGCTCTGACACGCTCGTTGCCACTTCGATGCCTACTCGGGATCCCCGTTCCTACTCTCCCACATCTCACCGACAGTAGTCGGCTTATGCGATCTTGCAGTTCCTTGCAACGGGTTACAGTTGTTGTGTTCCCGCGTTCCGCAACATGTTTATCCATTATATTTCACGAGGTATCCATTCAGAAGCAGTTTTTAAATAAATCTTCTGAAGATAAACCTGCTCGTGCTCACTGAAGCCAATGAAGAAAATATCGAATTTATTCAGCGAAATAGATAACAAAACACGAGCAGTGATTAACCTTGATCTTTATCTCGTTCCAAATAAAAATGTATTCAGTGTCCATTCTATCAAGGCACTGCACACGAAAAAAGCTCGACAGCAAGAATAAGGAAAGGAAGTAGCAGAGAAAAAGTCTCTCAGCTACTCACTGATATAGAGTAAGAGATTTAGAATGAGCAGAGACAATTCATACTAAAGACCCGAGAGATGACAAATCAAGGGACAGACAATACTGCGTACCTACATAACAACTTTATAACTCCCAAATTTATCTGTTTCACGGATGTTTGGATACGATCAAAAGTTTCGCGCCAGGTGGGACTCGAACCCGTACATGCGGTTAACTGGACGGGATATTTAGTTTACCATACTAGGTGTAGCTTGATTGATCGCAACATGTACGATTCGCTGCAAGGCAAATCCTGTGCCAGGTGGGACTCGAATCCGCACCCTGTTTGTTGCATCCTGTTGTGGAAGTTGCGCTTGATCAAACAGCGCCCGTAGCGTAACCGCGGAGGCATTTCCGGAAAGCAGGTATGCGGGTTCGAGTCCAGCCTGGAGCCACAGTTTTCACCGCAGCCAATCGTCTTTCAAACAGCTTACAGCCTGAGTAAAAGCCACTCTAGCCTTAAGTAGAATGCGTTGAATCATCTAGCTCCACAAGCACAGGTAATAAGTGAAGCCCAGCTTGACACAAATATTGGTCTAGAGGTATTTCTGGTAACGCTTTCCTTTTTCATGGATTTTTCTAAACCTCGAAAAACTGCGAAGCAATTTATAAGCACCGGACTTGTAGGAAAGTTCAACTAGTGCCAAAATTATGTAGTAGAGCATATGATTGTATGAAGAAAATGGACCCCTCGCAAGGCGTGCCGAAGAATGCGCTGCCAGCACATTTATCGGCGCGCTATAAGTTAGTTAGAGGAGCCGTTCTATAGGTATCTGCCAGTATTTACAAGGAGGTGAACAGTGAGCACCTGCTCCAGCTCTAGCTGTTTTACGCTGAACACTGGCTTGCAATGAGCCTTGTGATCAAATTGGACTACGTTTCCCCTTGTCGCTTGCGCTAGGAGAATTACCTCCAGGTTGTGAATGCACGATTTTTGCCGCGAGGTATTGTACATTTCTCAAGACACATAATCTTCCAGGATACTCCGCATCATGCCAGCTCATCGGATTCCGGTACGCAGTAGAGTAGCTTCTGTACCAAGTGAGTCAGCCAGACTGAAAAAGATCAGGCATCAGTCAGGTATGAAAAAGCATTAAGTCATTGTTGTAGAAACCAGCGATTCGATTCTTCCAACCTCTTCAAAAAAATTTCACATAAAACATTCAAAATTTCTAATCGTGAAACCATTTGAGAAAAGTCCGGGCCCTTTCGACGCAGGTGGTGACAGTTTCAGTGCTAGTATTTGTCTTCATCCATCGACATATAGTTGATAGATTACCCAAAACGCGATAGTTCATCGTTTTCCGCATTGTTATGATTTTTTCCCTCTAATGTATCTCTTTTGTTTGTTCGTTTTTTTTTGTTCGTTACAAACGCTTGAATTAATAAATATTCAAACTATTAGCGGGCTACGGTAATTAATTATGTTAGCCGCCTTAATAAGAAATAAATTATGTAGAAATTTAGCATTTAACGAACACGAGACAAACGTAGTTTTCCTTCTCATTGTTCCACAGAAATATTTTTTCTTCCGATATTTATTTTCGATTTTTTATTTTCCGATTTTTATCCGATACCGACAATCTTGGTCAACAGCTGAACAATCTCATCTATAGATTGACAACGATATTTATTTATTTATTTATTTATTTATACTTCGAAGAGATGTACTCAAGAATTAGAATTGATAGCAATTTCGGTATCGGTACCGACACATTGAAATTACTTTGGATACTATAGTATATCCGTCCAGATGTAAGTCCAGTGATCTCTGTTTTTCACTGTATTGCGGAGGCTCCTCAGACCCTAAACCGCTTGTCTAGGCAGTATCACCTCGATGCACCTCCCCTACAACAGATACTGACTTGTTTACTCCCAATACCATACTGTGTCAATCGCCCCAAATGGGTCTCGAATCGCTTATGAATTAGCAGGTCAATTCTATTTACTCCCCATTAAACCCCGCTATGAGGGAATTTGTCAAAAAAAAAATTCTTCTCACCTTGAGAAAGGACAAAATATTGTGTAAAGTTCAAGGGAACAACGCGTTGATCGTGGCAGGCAACCTTGATTAATGGCAATGGGTAGGAACTCACTCCACGGAACGTAGACAACTGATGGCTTATCCGTGTTCCTCACGAATAAAAAGTAGATCGGAATTCCGGACAGGATCATGCCCACGCCTACAATGAGCTCGACTGGTTGCGATAGGAAGGGCAGCACCAGAAACAGGGTACAGAAGAACAGAAACGTCAGAGGTATGAAGATGTTCAGCTGAAATCCATGGATTTTGAAGTTTTTTCAGACGGTTCGACGCCAGGGCTTACCTTGATCGGGGCTTTTGCGTTAGGTTGCGATAGTCTCATTTTCACCAGGCCAGCCACTGACACCGCCACCACTAGACTCTCGGAGAAAGCGCAGTAGTTGATCAGCGTGAGCACATCGCCGGCGAACAGCATCACGATCGAAGCGGCTGAAGCGAATAGTTCTCAGAGGCAGATACGGCAATCTCTTGAGAAGCAGTAGCCCCACTCACCACCGATAAAAAGGAGCGACGGTAGCGGAGTTAGGTAGTTGAGCGATATCATCGAGAGCATCTCTGGCAGTTGTCCTTCTCTGAAACGATAAATTCTCGAGTGGTGGGAATGTCGACTTTGCTGGTTTTGACAGTCATCTGTCGGAGACTTTTAGACCGCTTCAATGATGTGACCTCTGCTACAAATCGAGTGAGTATTCGTGTGAAGATCTGCGGTAGCAGTGCCGGCATCTCAATGCCATACCATCACAAAACCTCTCGAAATTTGCCTATTGAGAAGGCGAGAGTCGTGGTAGAGACCTACATTCCATCTACTATAACCATTTTTTTTATCTGGACGGGGCTGTCCGACTGCAACGTGTTAAAGCCATCCAGCGAAAGGAAAAATTTCTCTGGAAGACAGCCGCTTTCAATTTCGCCTACGATTTTCAAATATTATGCATCCTAGACGTTACAGCGCTCTTAAAGATAGGAATGATAGGATTGGTTTTCTGTTCTCCTATTTTAGTGGAAAATTGCCTTAGCTGCTCAGAACCAGGTGTGAGCTACCAGAACACAGAAGCATTTCACGTGGATGGAAGTGCGATAGATGCTACAAATCCGTTTGTTGCTCTCCGTTTTGCTACTCTTCGTCTTGGTATAACATCTTGAAAGCCAGAAAGCTTCACAAGAGTTCCAAAAATTACCTGGCTCCAGCAAAGAACATTCTAGAAGACGTGAAAAGGATGCCGTTGAGACTTCCGAAGCAGGAGCAGGCGACGAAAAACGGCATCATGGGCGCAAATGGTCCCATCACCTTCCCCGCAAAAGTCACCGCGACAGCGTCCGATTCTAGAATCTGAAGAGTATTGGAGTGTTTATGGGCTATCAGGAAAAAGAAAAACAGAGTCTACTGTTTGTGAGCAAAACCGTAGCTCGTTTCAAAGAATACTTGGACGATCACAAGAATCATATCCACATTCATATTTATTTAATCATTTTTATTTGTGAATTCAGAACCATTGTGCGCTCGTGATACAAAGAAGGCACAGTAAATATCAAAGGTATCTCGTACTGTAACAAACACTGAAAAAACCCTGAGAAGGACGTGGAAATATCGCCATGTTCTACAACTGGGTCATAGTGCTGTGTTTCCTTACACTTAGTATTCAAAGTTTCGATACAGGATATCAGAAAATACTATAATATAATAAAAATAACTCAAAATAAGTTAATAGATGGACGTCTAGCTAGTGTCATGACCCTCGCCGAACATGATGGCCAGTCGTAACTTCCTGGTGGATAAAAGTGGAGCTATGGCTCTGAGAGGAACTACATCCCTTTCTCTAGCAGACCATCGTCTCTGAGCGATCAATATAGCTGCGCTAGTTAAGAGTTCAAGAGGGTCAGGAAGCATTTTACTAGTTTCCCATGCTTTATCGTTATCTAGTTAGCGGATCTAACAGTTACGTTTTTGCAGGAGGCGCTCTGCGGTCGTTATCTCGTTGTCGGATCTAACCGGGGAGCGCGTATAAAAGGAACGGTGTATAAAAGACGGCTCGAGGAACGCTCGGGGCTTCAGTCGGCTCTCTTCAGCCTTCGGCTCCAGTCTTCAGGCTTCAGCCTTCGGCTTCGGCTACCGGTTCGGCTACGACTTCAAGTATCAATAGCTAACAAGAGGTCTCCACCAATAACCGCAAGAAACCTAGAGCGTTCAAGAGCAGTTTCTGTGAGTGTCGGTGTATACAAGATAAACAATATTAATACAGGTGTCTTGTCTGGCAAAGATACTTCATAGGAATTTACCCGCGTGGCAGCATAGGGCGACACAACGCTAAAGACAGCGACTACAATTGGTGCATACTACTAAAACCGGTGCAAACTACTAAAACTGGTGCATCGGCAACCGAAGGATCCAGGTCGGTTTCAAGAACATTTAAGCAATAGCGGTTCATTTTGAGCTTTTGCTTACTCAAAAACAAGGAAACCGCACTTTACCTTTTTCTCTCTCTTCGCCCTTCTTTTTTATCGCTCTTTTTCTTAAGAGGGCTAATCAAGAGCGTCAGTAAGCCCTCAAGAACCAATATCTCTATAAACCTCAAGAAGTCCTCAAGAACTAGTGTATCCGATCAAGAAAGGCTCAATAACCATTCAATAACTGGTACACCCTACAAGTTAGCTCCCATTAACAAGATATTTACAATGTCATCGCAACTGGGGACCCAGAAACGGTTGTTGACCACCTTTACCAATAAACTCGAGCACATTGTAACGAGTTTAAGAAACGAGAAATTGCATGAGATCGTCATAGAGCCTCATCAACCTCAAGAGGCAAGGCAAGAGTCGATAAGCCGCTTAGAAGAAGGGGTCTCAGCAATAAGCTCTGCATCATCAAAGGTAGAAACAGTTCTAGCACAATATGCTTCCATCCTAGACAAGATGGAGAGCAAGAGCACCAAGGAAACTGAAGATTATGAGAACTACGCCGCAAAAGCCGAGTCAGCGCTGTTCTCTGCCTTCGATCTATCCGTGCTCCTTGAAGCCCGGATCCGCGCACTCACCAGTAGCGCATCGAACATTCCATCGGTTGCTGCAATCAATAGCGCACCGACGATGAATCAGACGCAAGCAAAGCCGCTAGAACTGCCACCTTTGCCCATTCCGACGTTCGGAGGAAATCCATGGTAGTGGGACAACTTCTGGGAATTATTCCACAGTAATATCCATTCAAGGGAACTGCCTGAAATGGCCAAGTATAACTACCTATTAAATGCCTTAAAAGGTGAAGCCAGGGAATCCATCAAGAAGTTCCAAGTAACTAAGGAAAACTATTCAAAAGCAATAAACTTCCTTCTCAATAAATACAATAATAAAGAGATACTAGTCAATCACTTGGTTGAGAGACTAGACTCTTGCACACTCCGCAGTCACTCAGTAAAGGACATTCGTTCTCTCCTGGAGCAGGTACAAGTAATCGTCACCCAGCTAAAGGAAAAAGGGGAAGAGATCAATAGCTCCTGGCTCATAAAGAAGGTTCTAGCAAAATTTCCAGATTTCGTGAGAAGGAAAGCAATAACTAAGAAGCAGAACCAGCAACCCGATGTTCCCTTCGATATGGAAACACTCCTTACGTACATTAACGAAATCCTAAGCACGGAAGAAATGTTCGCACTCTTCTCAAATGAAGATAGCAGGACCTATCGAAAAGGCCCTATAGTGACAAAGCAGTCACAGGGTTGGCAACCAAGCTGCATGTATTGCCAGCAGGGTCACTCATCTAATAGATGTATGAAGTACCCTACCGCTCAAGAACGATCACTATATCTCCGCAAGAACAGCTTGTGCCTCATATGCGCCTCTTCAGAGCATAATACGGCAAGCTGCAGGGGTCGGCCATGTTTCAGATGTAAAGGACTTCATCATACGTCCTGCTGTTTTAAGCAAGATGCAAATAAAAGGACGCCCCCACAGCGACAAGATTATAATTCTCCATCCGCAAGGGCAACAAGAACAAATGCGGATCAAAAGCAAGACAACGGAAGGGCACCACGCAGGGAAGCGACGAGAATTACCAAAACCACGCCTGCAAAAGTTCGTTCCCACGTCATTGTGACCAATGAAGAAAGTCTGGATCAAACAGGGGAGGAACCACAGCTGGTCCTCAGCTCTCATCTGTCAGATCGTCCGTCTCTCCCAACGGGAGAAGTTACAATTCTTGATCCAGGAACAAAGACTCTCTCCAAAGTAGATGTTCTGCTAGACACTGGAGCGGAGGCATCCTTTGTGGATAGTGCGTTCGCCCAGAAGCTGGAATTACCAGTCCTAGAGGAAAAGCAGATCATGCTGCGCACGTTCGGATCAAACGAATCTAAGGCGAAAAGTGCAAGCTAGTGAGCATAGATGTGTGGGACAACGACGGCATGCCGCACTCCTTGAAGTTGCTAACAAGCAACATTTTGACTAGTTCCTTCACTCCTCCAAGAATACCAAATAGTGACCACGACTTCATCCGGTCTCTAGACCTATCAATAACGTTCAGCAAGAACAAGGAAGTGATTAAACCAAAAATTCTATTGGGTTGCGACCAACTTTGGTCTTTCGTCCGGAATGATGCCCCACTAATATCGCTTCCGTCTGGGTTACACTTACTACCCACAAAACTTGGTCACCTGGTATCGGGGAAGATCACGAACGCGGATCTGGAATCGCATCAAGTTAGTCAGATCAATCACGACGACGTACAGCATTGGGAAAAATGCTGGTCCATGGGTACGATTCAGATCAATACAGTTACTCCAGAGTCGGAAATCAGTTTGGAGGAGAGAGAACAATGGGAGAAATTCTGGACTCTGGAAACCGCGGGGACAGAGGAGTTCACCGGTTCCGAGAAAGAAGCAAGAGAAGCCCTGGACAAGAAAGTTTGGCAAGAGTTCAAGGACTCGATACAAAAGAGAGAAGACGGATACTATGTTCGACTTCCTTGGAGAGATCATTATCCGACTTTGCCAGACAATCGAGCAATAGCATACAAACGTCTTGTAAGCGTTTGGAACTCTTTGAGTAAGGACGAGGAACTTCTCGATCAATACAATAACACCTTTCAAGATCAGCTGCGAAACAATATTATCGAGTACGTGGAAGAAACTACCTCAAGCCAAGGTGGACAAATTCACTACATTCCTCACCAGCCGGTCCTTACTCCTCATAAGACTACTACGAAGCTGCGCATCGTGTTCGATGCTTCCGCACATTACAAGGATAGTCCTTCTCTGAACGATGTGCTTTACAAAGGTCCAGTAATCCTCCCATCGCTACATGGAATTCTGCTACGCTTCAGGATAGGAAAGATCGCAATAACATCGGACGTAGAAAAGGCCTTTTTGCAAGTACGACTCCAAGAACAAGATCGAGACGCAACACGATGCCTTTGGCTAAGGGACCATAAGCTACCTCCAACTTCTAGCAATATCCAAGTGTTCCGATTTACAAGAGTAACCTTTGGCCTCAAGTCATCACCGTTTCTCCTCGCTGGCACCACTTTATACCACTTGGAGAACTACGAGGAGGAATCCTCTATGGTGCAAGAAATAAAGCGTAACCTCTACGTCGACAATCTGCTGCAAACCGCGGACACCCTGGAGGAGGCCAAACAACTGTACTACAGAAGTAAGCAAATATTCGAGGACCTCAAAATGAATCTTAGAGAGTTTTCCTCCAACAATAGTCCTTTGATGGAGGTCGTGAAAGACCAGGACAAGAGCACCCAGCAATATCCGAAAGTACTAGGACTCACGTGGAATGTTTGCGGGGACACAGTGGACATGTCACTTCAACTTCCGAGAGCTCCAATAACTACCAAGAGATCCGTCACAAGTGCAATTGCTTCAATTTATGATCCCCTAGGATGGATGGTTCCGCTGCTCCATAATGTCAAGATCTTCCTACAACACCTTTGGCAGCAACAATATGATTGGGATACAATACTTCCCACAGAATTGGAAGTCGAATGGAACCATCTTGTGGAACAGATTCAAGGATTCGCATTTAACATACCACGATTTCTGGCACCTAAAGGAGGTGACGGAATATTGATCACATTTGCCGACGCAAGTACTACCGCAATAGCAGCCTGTACGTACTTGTTTCATGAAGGGAGAGCCCAACTCGTCATGGCAAAATCAAAACTCCCACCACTTCAAGGTCAGTACACAATACCGAAGCTGGAACTTAACGCCTTCACGTTGGGAACAAGACTAACCCACTCAGTGCTGTCCGAATTGGAACCTGTGCTCAATATCCGAAGCATCTATCTCTTCTCGGACTCAGAGATCGTACTGAATTGGCTAAAACTTAAGCCAGAGAAGAAAGTAGGGCAATTCGTATACAATCGTTTAATCGAGATCAGCAATATCAGCAAGAACATGGAAAAAAGAGGTTGTTCAGTCAGATATGGCTACGTCGCTTCATGTGACAATCCTGCCGACTGCGGAACAAGAGGGCTGACAAAGGCGGAACTAGAAAGCCATATATGGTGGTGGATAGGGCCCCTTTTCTTGCAGTCAAACCCAATTCAGTGGCCTATTCATAGTCGCATATTTGACTATGCAGCAAGATCTGACAATTCTCCAGATTCCGCCGATTGCTTCGAAGGTGCGAGCGTCTTGAGCAATAAGTCGACCAACAACAAGAGTTCAAGAACTCTGAAGCAAGACCAAAACGAACTTCTTGGGATTGGTCAAGTAAGAACTTTTAGCAAGGCCAAACGAATTATCGCGTACGTCGTGCGCTTTCTCTTCGCCACAATAACAAGAGTTAATAATAAGCGCTCTGCCAGCAATAAAATCGTTCTTTCAACAATAAAGGAACTCTCCCCATCGGTGCTTTCTCAGAGCCTAACGGGAGGAGAAATAGCGCTTACAAGGGAACTGATCATTCGCCGTCATCAAGAAGCTAAGGTTAGCAAACAAATCATACAATCCCTACCCAACCTCAATATCCGTCCTGATGCACACGGAATATTACGGTGCTATGGACGTCTTGGTAAGGCTCAGTTAGATGACAGTGCGAAATACCCTATCTTTATACTGCAGAAAACGCTTTTGGCCGAAATTATTATCCGGGATATCCATGAAAAGGGACACCCTGGGATAAACCACACCATAGCACTAGTTAGGCAACAATACTGGATCCCGCAACTGCGATCACAGGTGTTGTCACTCAATCGAAAGTGCTTTTACTGTCAAAGGTTCAATAACCTCCCATACAAGTATCCAAGACAAGAAGATCTACCAAAGGAACGAGTCGTGCGTTCACATCCTTTCCAACATGTCGGTCTAGATTATTTTGGGCCTTTATTCATAAGGTCGTCATCTGGAGATCAAGAAAAATGTTACGGAGCAATCATTACCTGCATGACAACAAGACTAGTACATTTAGGGGGACCTTACATCAGTAGCATTTCTTAATATGCTTCGTAGATTTTTCGCCAGAAGGGGAGTGCCGCGTTCAATAACCAGTGACAATGCACCGACCTTCGAACTAGGAGAAGCAATACTCATCGAGAGCATCAAAGCAGCAAGATCCGACCCAGCAATATCAAAGACGTTAAGTGAGAGAGAAGTTGACTGGCGACATATTACGCCGTATGCTCCCTGGCAAGGAGGTTTTTACGAAAGGCTAATTAAGTCCGTTAAGCACTCTCTACACAAGACGTTGGGGAAGAAACTGCTGTCTCTAGAAGAAATGACCACAGTATTGACAGAAATTGAAGCACTGATCAATACTCGGCCGCTCACTCATATGAGCAATGACTTCAATGATGACCAGGCTTTGCGTCCAATAGATTTCGTACAAAGAGATCTTCAAATATACTATCCATTGGGAGTGAAATCTCCCGCATCCGATGATCCCGATTATCTCCCATCAAAATTTGAAGCAATACTTCAAACAAGAAACCAGGCTCTTGCAGCTCTGGAGACTTCTTGCAAACATACGGAGAAGTTTTGGAATGTGTGGCAGGCTCAATATTTAACTGCCCTTCGGGAGAAGCACACTGTCCAGATAGGACAAAAGAAGGGATGTGTTAAAACCCCTTATGAAGGTACTGTGGTGCTTCTTTGTGATCCAGTTCAGCCGCGCCATTGCTGGAAAATGGGAATAATACACAAGGTAGTTGTCAACAATAACGGCACCATACGGGAGGCTGTGGTACGACTATCTTCCCAACGTCTTATACGGCGACCGATCAATCTTTTAGTTCCACTAGAACTGGATCAAGTAGATGGCAATGGTGATGAAACTCAAGAATTGCCCGGTTCGCCTCAACAAGAAAATTCGGAAGTAACATTAATTCCTTCGAGAACCTCGGGGGATGCAACTGATCCTCAGGAACAAGTTACATCTCCAGAATATCAACGTTACAACTTCAGAAAACGAAGAAGGATCAATTACAAGGAAGGTTCAGAAGAATCGGGAGACTCCGATGAATGCTCCACTCCAACAAGAACTACTTTCAACATATCCACTTTGTTCCAGATCTCGCTGGTTCTCTCAATTGTGGTCGAAGCAACCGAGGTAATAGCACAAAATTCCTCACTGCATTCCATACAATGCTTCCCGGGAGGTGTAGCGGTATCATCTCCAGCTCTAGTTCCATACGAGATCTGCGCAGAACACTATTGTGTTCAAGTGGAGAACCCAAGAATGCAAGAAAGAATCAATCTTCCACCTGACGTTATTCTCCACGAGCACGTCATCCAGTGGAAGTTTGAAGAAGGACGCTCTATCAATACCATCGAAACAGTATGCCCTCCAGGACCGTTTTGTGAATCAATAACATGCACATTTTGCTCCGCCAACATCTTCAATCCTGAATGTTGGCCGAAGAGTGCAATATTTGCAACCTCAGTATTGATCTATCTTCTCGTAACCGGATGCTACGTCTTTCTGCATGTGCCAATAGTAATCGGACTTCCAATACGAGTAGCCTTCAAACTACTCTGGACAGCATGCAAAATTGTACTTCGAGGTTTCCAACGACTCGGAAGGATGAGAAGATCGGAATTTTCCTTACGAAGGAGACATCTTGCGGAGATCATTGCTCTCGCAGCAGCAATATCCTATTCCCTTCAATGTCAGGAAGTTAACCTCTTCACTCAGTACGCCACCATCTGCACAAGAAATACGCAAGAACCCTGCCAGGTCCAAGTCTCTGAGGTAATCAAGATCAATCCTTTCAAAAGGGACGCCTGTTTACGACTGCTGCAGAATACTACTTCGGTCCATGAAATCCACCTACAATGGAAATCGCTCAAGCTGTTGTGTGAACCTGAAACGGATATGTTCACTAGAGACGCCGTACAAAGGGTAATTGACAGTAAGAGGTGTTCACATAGCGGCTCTTGTGTCGGTGACAAATGTGGATCGATCAATAAGTCCAGCTTGATTCCAGAGCTGAAGGAGGGAAATCAATATCCTGGCAATACCTTTTGTGTTGAATCCTGTGGAGGACCCGGGTGTGATTGCTTTTATTTAAGTTCCGGATGTCTCTTCTATAGGATATATGCGCAACCGATAGACGACGAAATTTTCGAGATATTCCACTGCAACAGATGGAGGGAATCAGCCAGCGTAGAAATCGACCACTTCGACGTAATTAAGAAGAAAGGCTCTACCTTTAAGGCTGTCCTACTACCCAATGTGCCAGTTAAGTGGAAATCGTTATCGATAACTCTTACGTCTGTAGGAATACCTCCACTACCATTGCTTAACAACCCATTTATATCGGACGGCAAAAGAACGGCTCTATGGAAACCTAACGCTTGGCCAAATTTGCAGTGTGCAAATTTTTCAAATGCACAAAATCTTCAATGCCAGATGTTCGACGACTGCACATGCGTTCCAGCAGAAACCAAAGCCAACTGCTACTGCAAGAACCTTCCTATCGGCACATGGTTTAAGAGCAAAAGAAATCAGCTGCCGGTACTTTACCCTTCGCTAACGTTTCGGCAGGACGCATCAGCAAGAGTCCAAGCGACAGTCACCAATATGGTTACGGGAGAAATTGTACTAAGTTTCCAAGATACCCTCGAAACCGAAATTTTGGTGGACGACGAGGTTTGCCGTGTCACCGCAAGCGACTTGAAAGGATGCTATAACTGCGTGAAAGGCAGTGTAGCAGAAGCAATATGCTTCTCAAATCGAGATGGTTCTCTAGCAGAAATTGTATGCGGTGAAACAAGCTTCACCATTCCATGCAACACCACTGGAAGCCGTTCCGATCTGAGATTCAGTCTCACAAAAGCAAGAATCAATTTCGCCTGCGTAGTATCATGTGGACGAGTGACTACCTCCTTTGATATAGCAGGTATCCTAAAATTTACTGCTTCAGCACAAGGAGTGGTAGAACAATGGCTCAGTGGCGAGTCAGTCAGTTTTTCAGAAATTCAATGGCCAGACTTAGCTCATATAGCCACAGTATTTCTTCAATGGTATAAAACACTAGCAATAGCCGTAGTAACTCTCCTTATAGCAATAGCAATAACCTACTTGGTCCTCACAACATGTGGAATGCGTATAATTTTTTGGATCGGAACTCAACTCGCTAAGTCACTCCTGCGAGTCATAGGGCTTTTTTGGAGATTCCTGCGCTTCACATGTGTAAACGCAATAGCTTCAGCTCATCGAAAGCAGCAATAAAAAACTCTAGTTATGCTATACGCTGTACATAAACATGATTGATCACGTAATTCATTCCTAAGATAAATCAATATCCTTTATCAATAACCTCCTGATCAGATAACCAAGAACTCTTCTACAGGACCACCAAGCAGCCAGCGATGTTGGAATATCAGAGAAACCTCTCCAATTCTTCGAAGACGACACAAGAAACAGACAAGGAGTCATCAAGATCTCTGCGTCATCTACATGGACAAATAAAAGTTGCGGTAAACAGCTAGCCGCATCATATCGTTCATAGCGGGCCGCAGCAAGAACATTGAGCAAGAACTAGAGACGCGGCGGCACTATGCGAGAGGCGGGAGTATAGCTGCGCTAGTTAAGAGTTCAAGAGGGTCAGGAAGCATTTTACTAGTTTCCCATGCTTTATCGTTATCTAGTTAGCGGATCTAACAGTTACGTTTTTGCAGGAGGCGCTCTGCGGTCGTTATCTCGTTGTCGGATCTAACCGGAGAACGCGTATAAAAGGAACGGTGTATAAAAGACGGCTCGAGGAACGCTCGGGGCTTCAGTCGGCTCTCTTCAGCCTTCGGCTCCAGTCTTCAGGCTTCAGCCTTCGGCTTCGGCTACCGGTTCGGCTACGACTTCAAGTATCAATAGCTAACAAGAGGTCTCCACCAATAACCGCAAGAAACCTAGAGCGTTCAAGAGCAGTTTCTGTGAGTGTCGGTGTATACAAGATAAACAATATTAATACAGGTGTCTTGTCTGGCAAAGATACTTCATAGGAATTTACCCGCGTGGCAGCATAGGGCGACACAACGCTAAAGACAGCGACTACAATTGGTGCATACTACTAAAACCGGTGCAAACTACTAAAATCAACCTCTCTGCCATTGGTTAACGAGTCTCCGGTATTGGTCTATTGTAGTAGGTCACGTAGCGTATGGATTGAATGTAATGTGTGTTTGGGTCTAATAAATATACAAAAGAAAATGTGTATTTAATTTTCAAAATAAAACTAGCTTAATAAAGAACCAGCAGACTATGTGAAACCGTGATGTAGTTCCAAAAGATAGGACCAAACTCTCGCGCAGGCGGGACTCGAACCTACATTCTCCGCATTCCGGACAAGATGCTACACCTTACACCACCGGCCCTGTTCGATCGCACATGACACCCACGACATCCATGTGGCCTATCAGTACTCACCTGTGATATCGGGATACGCCACCATAAGAAGTGCAGGGCCTCTATTCACCATCAGTACAGCTGTGATGTGATTTCGAATGAGTGTGGTAATCATTTGAAGCAACATGGGGAGAGGAAAGGACCTAGTAGTCCAGTCTTATTTCCGGTTGGACCTAACTCGAGAAATGTACTGAAATTGAGAATCGTGCCAAATCAAAGGCCTTTGTGATCACTTCCATGATCACTCAGATGACCAATATAAGTCAGAACCCTGTCAAGTTATGTAAATAGAAATCTGCTTACATTAGTGATTGCAACAAAGCACGCCATCTCAAGCTTCACCCACCTCATCCACAGACAGCACGGCAAAGTATGCCATATTGACAAGAATGTACACCATTGTCACAATGGGCAATGAGATGTAGATGGCTCGTGGTAGATTCCTGGAATCAAACCAAGTTCAACAAACTGGAACGAAGCAGAGGAATGAGTGGGAAGCTCCAAACCTGTAAGGATCCTTAAGCTCCTCCGTGACGAAATTCAAGTAGCTGAAGCCGGCGAACGAAAAGACTCCCGAGTAAAACGCCAGCGTTATAGAGGAGACCTTCGTCTGAGTGCCCTGCAACACGTCCGGCATCTCGAAGTACTCGGTGTGGCCTGAAATGAAGGCGACCTTCAGTGCACATCAGGGAAGCGAGCTGCTCCCACTCACCTAGGGCCAACCACGCCACTCCGGCCACAATGACGCAGGCAAGGGCGGCCACCTTGGTGATGGTGAACGTGTCGTTGAAGCGCGTCGCCAGACGTACGTTGTAGCAGTTGACGGCCGTGAGGAATGCTGGAAATCCCGCTGTATGGAGTAGATTCTGCGCAAGGGTCGCAAAACGCTTATTAAGTGCAAAAGATGGTTCAAGGCAATAAGAAATGAAATATAACAGCAATATTCAATTATAGCGCTACGAAATGGCGAGTGTTGCGCTCCACCAGTTTTTCACTGACTCGTTTTCGTAAAAAGGAAAATGAAATAATGGTCGGCATCCCACCCATTTCGTGTTGATGTCCAAAACTTTTACAAAGGCGTATAAAAATCTACCACTGTTTAAGCTAACAGAAAACTTTCAGTCCTCTTGCTGCTGCAGTGAACTGTAGCCTGCTCCGAAGACCACGAAAGCGGAAAAAATTCGACGGGTGACTATGTAGCAACTGACCCTCGCAAAGTTTAGTTCATTAGTAAGGTAGGGTTCTCTGATCCATTGCGCCATGAAATTTTGGAGTCCGATTAAAGGAATACAACGCACGGAAAGAACGCGCGCCGCACACAGTATTCCACAGTGGAGACAACAGCTATGTCATAACCATTTATATTGGATGTGCTTGAATCCAAGAAGTTACCCTACGAGTATGTGAAAACCTACAAAACAAATCAATTCCCGCAAAGTTGTGGAACTGAAGAATGTACTACCATTTTGCACTATTTATTTTGGTATTTTGCACTTCTTGCTCTCCTAGAGCTGCATGTTGAGAAATAATCTAGCCTTATCATGAATACGACCAGACCTTGGAGTCAAAAATAGCAATATATAGAGATGACTCTGTTTGGTTCGAGCCTTCGCAAACATTCTTCTTCTTCTCCTCCTGAGCGTTTTGTCCCGCGCAGTCGCAGGGTCCGCGCTTTTGTGATCTGTCGCCACCTCATTCTACCAAGGGCGTCATCTGGCGCAGCGCCGATTTCGGCGAGATCTCTCTTGATGACGTCCCTCCACCTTTTCCTTGGGGCTCCTCTCGGACGCTTTCCGGGTGCCTCGAAATTCAGGGCCAACTTCGTGGGATGGTCCTCTTGTCTTCTGAGGATGTGTCCGTACCACCTAAGGCGCTGCTCCCTCATCTTCAGCTGGATCGGGGCTGTCTTCATCACTGCCCTAACATCCTCGTTTCGCACCCTGTCCCGACGGGTCCATCCACATGCCCACCTCAGCATCCTCATCTCCGCCGCGTGCAGTTGCCGCTCCTGCTGCTTACCCAGGGCCCAGCATTCACTGCCGTAGAGGAGGGCAGGTCTCACTACTGTTATATACAGCTTGCCTTTGAGCGTCCTGGAGCATCTACGGTCGCAGAGGATCCCTGTAGACTCCCTCCACTTGAGCCAGGCTGCGTTTATCCGTCCCCTGACCGCCTGGTCCACAGTTCCTTCCTCGGATAGAGCTTTCGCAAACATGTGGTTTTCAAATTACAACGCGATCCGTTAATTATCCGGCACTTCGCGACTTACATACATCTTCAGCAAGATCATCATCATCATTTTCATTAGCGTCTGTCCCGCTTGGTGGCGGGGTCCGCTCTTCTGGTGTGGTGACGCCAATTCTCCCGATCAAATGCTTGATCAGGGTGCACACCAGCCATCTCTAAGTCCAAGCGCAACGTATCTAGCCAACGTTGCTTCGGGCGTCCTCTGGGCCGCTTTCCAGGGACCACAAGATTCAGGCCAATCTTACACACGGTGTCGTCGTTAGCGCGAAGGACGTGGCCGTACCATCGAAGACGAGCTTCGCACAGCTTCTCGGATATCGGGGCGACACCGAACCTCTGTCGTATGGTGTCGTTACGAACGCGGTCCAAACGCGTAACTCCAGCCGTCCACCGTAGCATCTTCGTCTCCATTACACTGAGGCGGCTTTCAACTTCCTTCGTCACGGGCCAGCACTCAGCACCGTACGTCGCTACTGGGCGGACTACTGTTCTATAAACCTTCGATTTGAGGTGCTCAGGTATTGTCCTGTCGAAAAGCACCCCAGTCAGCGAGCGCCATTTGGACCAGGCTGCACTCACACGCGCATTCACCTCCATCTTTAAGCTGCCATCGGACGTGACTGTTGACCCAAGATACTTGAAAGATGTCACTCGTGAGAGCTCAGTACCATCGATCTTAATAGATTCGTGCTCACTCACATCCGTCGTCAAGTATTCCCCCTTTTTGACGTTTAGCTTGAGACCGAACAATGCCAAACGATCGCACCATGCCTGTGCCTGTCGCTCGAGTTCGGTTTTGTCTTCACATGCAAGCATGACGTCGTCAGCATACAGCAGCGTCCAAGGTGCCGCCAGTTGGAGATCTCGTGAGATTGCATCCATCACGACCACGAAGAGCAGTGGGGATAGCGCAGATCCCTAATGCACCCCTACAGAGATGGGAAACTCCATCGAGGTGCCCGCTGGCGCTCGCACTCGACTCCTTGGGCAAGAGTATAGAATGCGCACCTACTCAATAAGCTCTTCAGGGATACCATGTTATCGCAACGCGTACCATATAACATCTCGCGGAACGCGTCGAAGGCCTTCTCCAAGTCCGGGAAGGCAAAATGCACCGGTTTCTGTTTCTCGCGGTGCTTCTCTAGCAGAAGACGAACGGCGTGAATGGCATCAACGGTGCCACAGCCAGATACGAAACCACACTGATTCGTGGAAAGCTGTACGACATCCCGGATACGTCCGTCGACAATTCGCTCAAAGATTTTCATGGTGTGCGAAAGAAGACGAATTGGACGGTAACTGGCGCAGTCTGCAGGACTGCCCTTCTTCTTCCAAATCGGGATGGTCGTGCTTTGCTGCCAACCCTCAGGCACTTTCTTCTCAGCAACAACCTGATCGAAAAACGCAGTCAGCCAGTCAGCAGGGCACCAGCCCTTCGACTTCCACAGGTCAGCTGGCAGGTCATCGGGACCAGTGGCATTGCCTGACTTCATCTTCCTCAGGGCTGCTTCAGTTTCGCTCACTGTGATCTTCTGAACGGGACCGTATACAGGTGATGCAAAAGGAACAGCAGGATGTTCAAATTCTACATTCGAGATTTCCTCGAAGTAGTCGTGCCATCGCTTCACAGTCTTCTTACGATCCATCAGAAGATGATCGTTCTCGTCGTTAATGCCAAAGAACTTCTCAATGTCTTCTGCTTGGCGACAGCGAGCTTTGGCGAGTCGGTAAATATAACTCTCACCATCGCGCGTTTCCAATTTTTGCTGACATCAGCGTAGTATGCGGCTTTAGCAGCGGCCACTGTCTTCTTTGCCGCTTTCTTTGCTTCTCGATAGTTCCGCCAATTATGGACTGTTTTATCACCGATAAACACGTGATAGAGCCGTTTCTTTTTTCGGACTTTCTCTCTGAAATCATCAGTCCACAGCCATGCCTGCTTGTCGACCCAGCGTCGTCCAGGCTTCGTTGTGCCGAGTTCAAGGCGTGCAGCCCGAGTTATCGGTAGCGTCCTTCCAGGTTTCGTCGACAGTTGTCACTGTCGGCAACCGAATGCGAGAAATAACTGCCGCTTCCTTCTCTTTCAGTCGCCACCATTTGATTCTAGCCGACCCACATCGCTCGACATGTTTACACCTCGAAGGTGTGATCTTCAGCGAGCAGATCAGTGGACGGTGTTGCGTGGCAACCGTCTCATACGGCACGGTCTTCGCGTCTGTGACAAGGCCTTGGTTGCGACACCTAACAAGGACATAGTCAATCTGCGTTTTAGCATTCCCGCTATAAAACGAGATGAGGTGGGAGTCACGCTTTCGAAATTTGGTGTTCACGATGGTGAGGTCATGTGAGTCTGCATACTCAAGTATACGCTCGCCATCGGCGTTGCGCGACCCATATCCAAAACCACCATGACAGTTGTAGCCGTCTTTCGTTGCTCCGACGTGACCATTAAGGTCACCTGCCACAACAACCATATCTTGTGACGGTACTTCCGCTGTCTTCTCATCAAGCAGGGACCAGAACTCGTCCTTGGTTTGCTCGGAACAGCCTGTCTGCGGAGCATACGCAGAAAAGAAATGGCATTGTCGCTCTTCTACGGCGACAACAATCTTCATCAAGCGGTCATCGAAATGTTCTACGCTTGCAATCGCGTCACGGCAACGCTCGGAGACGATCACACCGACACCACTGGTGGTCCTGGGACTTCCACATAGAACGGCCTTGAAGCCACGTCCTATGTCCCTTGACTTGCTGCAGGATCACCTCGTCTCCTGCACCGCACAGAAATCTATCTTTCTTCGCTCCAGTGCTTCTACCAACTCGCACGAGCGGCCCGTCAACGTACCCACATTCAACGTTGCTACGCGGGTCTTGCCTACGTTACGGGACTTATGGACTAGCTCAGTTGCCCCCCGATGCCGTCCTCGCATCAGGGACCCTCGCACACTCTTCACACTCGCCGGGCTTTGCGAGTGCGCGTCGGCTCCCGCGGACGCCGTAGCATTATCTCGAGAAGTCTGAAACGCCATCAACCATATGATGTGACACAAAATGTTCGTAGGCCGGCCTGTCACTAGGGCCTGTCGCCTGCATTCGAATGTCCGTGTTTGGCTCGGCTTGCAAAAGCAAGCAGTTTCCAGTGGCACCACGTGGAGGAACGGACATCGCCACCACATCTTCAGCAAGATGATTGTATATTTAATAGCGAGACACATCTTTGAGCGAATAGGTCAGATTTCAAAGATCTTAACATAATCAATGACCTCTTTTACCTAAAGATATTATAATTTTTCTGTAAGACATTTTTTTATCGAGACTGATAAGTAACATGGTTTCTCAATAATTGGGTTTACTTCAATGCTGCCTCAAAATCTTCTATGTAATTTAAGGAAGTATAGAAACTTTCTTGACCGATATCTTCAGGATGCAGCTTAGTATAATAGTTTTCAACTGTACTATGTTGATTCTTGTTGCCTGTTTTTTCCTTTTTACAATTACTTTAGCTTATGTTTAGTTTGCTTTTTTCTTTTGCATGGTTATCCATGTAGTGAATAAATAAATAAATAAATTCAAGTAAACAACATAATTGACCAAAGAGAAAATTCCGCAAAAATTGAAAACACACATTTTTCAACTTCATGTGAATGGCCTTTACAGTAACAGTCAAGTACGCAGTGGGCAAGCACACAGCGAGATATCAACATCAAATTCACCCGTAAGACTTTCTCTTACCTGTTTTTAAATAAGACAAGGGAATTTTTTGTTTTTAGTTCAAAGATGAATTTTGTGGGAGTTGCAACCATCTTAAAACCCTCTACATAGGCAGAACATTCAAACAAAAGTCCGCATTCTTACTGGTAAGCTTGGGTTCAAATTCCATTCTCCGATCTCAGAGAGTAAAGCGCTTGAACTTCCTTTATGGTGCGTCAGAAAATAAAAGGGAATTTTCAAGATTGATTTCATAAATTGTGCACTACAAAAGCGCCTACTTTCTTATTTGCTTTATCCGGTTCTTGTTCCTTTCCTGTCTTTGGCTAGCGTATACTTTCTACCGCTCGTTCTTTAATGAATGGTTGCTATGAAGTTGAGCTCAAAAATTACTGTGGCCCAGAGCAAAATCAAAATAGTAGTAGTGATCAGAAGTGTGCAGTAGTATGTAGTAGAGATAGAAGAAGTAGCAGTAAGCGTGGTAGTAGTTGTGGAAAGCGTTTGTGGCGTTGTAGAAGCATGCTTCATGCACAGTCGTCGAGGAGCAAATCTTGCTCCAAAGAACGACGCACATAGTCGCCACTAAAATTTAAGCTCTTAAATAAGAATAGAATTGAATAATGGTAGAATGCTGTTGTTCATGATTCCCTCAAAAACCAGTTCTATTCCTGCAACTGATTGTATTCCTTGTAATATTGAAAAAAAAAACTAAATTCAAGTCCTTAGCCTTCTGCAGTGCATGAGCGCCATAATATCTAAACTGCATCGCTCCCGCTTAAAGCCTTTCCTCAAAGGTGGCTAAAGGCCCCCACAGAGTTCTGCGGCAATGCCGCTCGCCGCAATGGTTAAGGATAGGGCAGCGACGCCGCTGGCGGCGAGCTCTGCGTCCCTGCCCTATGATGAAGGATAGGGCAGCGGCAACGCCGCAGAAGTCTGAGAGGGCCTTAACGCAGTTGTACTAAGGCAGATTTTGTACGACAACCATATACTTTGTAACAGCATGGCATAGGCAGTCAGCTGATTTTAAAACGTTGCTCAGTTTCAGTTTCCACATTTCTTTTAGGAGAAAACCGGTCTTTCTCCGAAAACTGAAAGGGACGAGAGCCTGACAAGCAGAGCTATGCAGTGAATTTCTTGCTGACACGCTTACTTAAAGCAATACGAACACCACCAAGACCGAGATCGAACAACATTAGAAGGAGTTGCAGGAATAGATGTAGATTTTTTTAAGAGGAATCAAGAACTAAAACTTACAATTTCCATTTATCTACTAATCAGAGAGGAGGTGCAGATACGCAGCGTTGTTGCGCTTCCCCAGACTGTATTAAACGTGAAAAAACACATTTCATTCAAGCTAATGTGTCTGGAGAACATACTTGGTTTTCAATCATCGGCATTCAAGATGTACATTTGTCTTCAGAAGACCCCACGCAGTCCAATTGCTTCAACGTTGCAGAGGGACATCGTTCTGCACGTTTTTGACTGCGGTTTGCTCCTGGAACCACGAGCTGGGATCCTTCCTTCGTCAGCGATCCGACTTGAATCAACAGCCTCATGTTGATCGACCACAGTGAAGATAAACAAACTAATCGGCTTCCGATGTCGTCGGCAGGAAACGGGAGCAACGATGAGTGTGACCATGAGAAATGTTACGCAGCTGGGAAGAATCAACTAGAATGCATAAAAAAGGAGGAATAATAAGAAATGTTACAAAAAGATATCCAATGTTGAGAGGTAAAAAAAGAGTGAGGGACACATATACGATTATTACAGAAAAGGAATGAGTAGCAACAGCAGTTGTTCTGTAGCTTGCCGTCTCTTGTGAACCTTTTTAATGACAAAAGAGAAAAGAAAACCACGTCAGTAGGCTGCTTTCTGAGGGGGCTTGTTCACTAGGCTAGGATGGTATATGTAGCGCCTGTTCATATGTACGTTTCAAAGGTATGTATCCACTCCATGATACGCCCATATCTCGTTTCGCGTTCATTTCTGCAGCTCCACTAGATTTCTCCTAGTCGAAAATAGGTAGGCGCTTATTTTCAGGATTTTTTTTTTGCCTCACACGAGAATCAGACTTTTTTAAGAAAATTGGTTGAAAATTGGCGTTTCAAAAGTACAGGGTGCGTCAAAAGTTCTTGGACTCTTTTGTTTCAGGCTCATTATATGGGATGATGCGCTTCGGTCTACCAAACTTTTATGTGGTATTGTGGCATTACTCTTACCCTCTCACATACCAATTTTTCTTGCCTGAAAGTATTTTTGTTCAAGATGGCTGATGCAAATGGCTTGAACACTGTAATGGAGAAACTCCATGTCGAAGAAAAAAACCAACTATAAAACTACCTAGAGGGCATCTTGAAGAAAGTCATTCTTCTATGGGCATCTGTGCCTTGAAAAGAAAGCGACTGGACTTATCATCAAGATTCTGCGCCCGCTCATAAGGCTAAAGTGGTACAGAAGTTTTGCGGAGAACAACTTTCCGGATTTCATCTCAGCCGAAGAGTGCCCCCCAGCCCAGCTCGGACCTCAATCCGATGGACTACACAATCTGGTCCATATTGAGGGGTAAGCCCTATGCAACATCCCACACGAACACTGCTTCACTTCAAAGAGCTCTGAAGAAAGCCTGGTGAGAGATTGATGAAGACCCCCTGCGTGCCGCCGTGGACGCGTTCCTCGAGCGACTGAAGGCGTGTGTTAGTGCTAAAAGAGGTCAATTCGAAATTCAACCGCTTCTTTATATGTCTCTGCTCAATAGTAGTAAACTTCATGAATATCATCTGACTTGCTTTATAACAGCCGTTTGAGCGGTCAATTACATGTGTTCAAGAACTTTTGACGCACCCTGTATGTATCCACTTGTGAACAACAAACTTTTTTATTAAACTCAGAAATCGATCGAACCACCATTATTTCTTATAACGTCATACATCGTATTATTCATACCACTGACAAGGTACTGGATGATTTTTTCTTCGCTAGTGTCCCAATCAAAATTGCCACCACGTCATTGAACTGTCGGTTATACTCGTGGATGTCCTGCTGCAGAACATGTGTCTGGCACTTTCCGTTGGTAAATATGAAAAATTAATCTGGATGGTCCCGATGAATACCAACATTACTGGAGAGACCTGCGAGAAGCCCCGGTCGTCGCAACTTTGGAGGCGGTTCATTAGTGACATGGGCCGGCGTCGGAAACCGGAAGCTTAGGCTTCCGTCGTGTCACATGGACAGTCTGGAGTGTCAAGGTGAAGTGGAGTCTAGCCCTATGCCTTTCTTGAGAGGCAGAAGACACATGTTCTGCAGCAAGGCAACGCTGCAGAACATGCGTCTAGCTCGACCAAAGATTGGCTCCACCGTCACAACATTCAAGTGAACTGGACGGCCCGCTCTCTTGGCAGCAATCCGATGGAGAACATGTGGGGATTGTAGTTCGACGAGTCTACGCGAATAACCGACACGTGGTGGCGATTTTGATTACATGGGACACCAGCAAAGACAAAATCATCCAGAACCTTCTCAGTAGCATGAATAATACGATGCATGATGTTATAAGAAATAGCGGTGGTTCGATCGATTTCTGAGTTTAAAAAAAAGTTTGTTGTTCACACGTGGATACGTACATTTGAAACACCAATTTTCATCCAATTTTCTTCAAGAAAGTCTGATTCTCGTAGTATACGGAAAAAATCTCAAAGTGAGTGGTTACCTATTTTCGACTAGGAGAAATCTAGTGGAGCTAGTGCGAAATGAACGCGAAACGAGATATGGGCAAGTTATGGAGAGGATGCATACTTTTGAAACGCACTGTACATACATACTGCTGACGGTCACATGGGCCTATTTATGCAAAATTATTTTAGCTCTATTAGCCAATTTATTAGCCCTATCCCTACTTAGTCCAACGCAGTCTATCTAGTCTTTCTTGGCCATGAATCATGATCGTCGTTCAGATTTCAAAAAGTCAAAATGCATTGCCTTGGATTCTTATTAAGAGATCACGCTTCGTTTGGAAATCTAAAGAAGTGTAGTTGCAGCAAACAAAATTAATTATACCAAAACAGTAGGCGGCGGAAACTCGAAACGATGTCAATTAAAGAGGTCATCATCACGGATAAATGTTCAGCATATGACCGCAAACTGCTTGGAAATCGGACTTCAGATCAGTTACTAAAGCCATTGCTACTACGTTAGCGTCTTCATTACTCTTGCTGCATCGTTAAAGAAGCATATTCCACTTTTTCGGTAGGCTCAGTTTAAGTTATCCTTATTCACTGAACCAAACTACATTAGGTAATAACAAATTAGTCGACTTTTTCATAAAATTTCTATTTCGAAGAGTTTTCAACGATCTTATCTTTGTGCACTGCACATGGAGAAAAATCATTAAATACTTTATTTTCAAGCATAGTCATGGATGTAAGACAACATTTGCTATCGAACCGGCTTAGCCCAAAAAGATTTTGTGACCTGAAGTTCATATATTTTATCAAACATCGTGTTGGTTTCAAACACTGCCCAGTGGTGTGATTAATTCACACCATATCCTCGTTTTGCGAAGCAAAGTAAAAATCCTAAATAGATTTTTTCGACATTAAATGTGAACAAATTTTATAAGCCTTGTCTCCTCCATAGATTGTGCAGCTGTTTAAATTTCTTGTGAGAAATAATTCCGAAAGCATTTCCTTAGTTTCGATCTCAACTGCTGCATGGATTTTTTTCAGGTTTTCGCACAACTCTTCGCTAATTTCTTATTGTTAGGAGCAGGCATATACAATATCAAATGATCATGACGATTACTGACTTCACCACTATGTGCTATGTATGGCAGACATTCTTGCCATGACTTTTGTTCCATCAATCGCAGCCAAAAATTTAGGTACGCATCGCATTAATAGGCTGCTGCTGAAATTGTTCTTCTACTGCCCTAGAACGGGATTATTAAGGGGAGGGAATGCCTAACGTCCGGAAATCCAGGTTTGAGGCTCCCTGTGCATGCGCGCTTGCTCCTAGGGACTGACGTTGCCTAAGGCCCTTCTGTGTTTTTGATACTCAAAATTATTGCTATGATCTCTTTTTCCGCTTACAGATACAATTCCTCTTTGATACGCAACTTTGGCACAAATAACCTGGGGAATTCGACTGAATTATACGTGAGAATCGTTTGTTTTGCAGGTGCCTTTTAATGATGAATTTTCTATTTTTCTTTCACGCTATGGGTGAAAAAAATTTGTTTCAATTCCGGATGGGGAAGTACTCTGGGACTGGACACTGCGCGGCCGTTACTTCACCACGCAAGCCGCAATGCAAAAGAACAAACTAGAACTTCTTGAGCTATTCAGGCTTAATATAGGATCAAATTTTCCTTACGGAGAATGTGCCTAAAAAACTTACGACTTACAGACATGTGAATTGGGAGCTTTCCGAAAAGAGAACTTTCAAAACAGAAAGGCAATAAAACAAAGTATTATAGAAATATAGAAAACAGAATATAAATAAAACAAGAAACGGAATTTCCAAGTTTTTAAAATATCTGGAGCGAGTGTAAAAGATAGTATATATAAAAGTTTTTGGCAAGGAAGAATAGTTGTGACCTGCTGAAGGAGCATACCAATGGTGCAGGCTGCTAGCAGATCCACGGCTAGCGCCGGCACTTCACAGGTCGGGAAGAACGGCTTCAGAGCGTAGTTGGCAAAGGTGAGGGCAATGATGGCGTTCGACGTCGGATTGATGATAATCAACGCCATCCAGAGGAACAAGAACGCTGGCATCGGACCGAACGCCTAAACTAGGAAAGAGACAGTGCATCGAAGGGTGCAGAAGAAGAAACCGATAAAGAACAAAGTAACCCGACATCGACTCAAAAACACAGTTCAAAATAATACCGTATACGAGGAACGAAACTAGCAGAAACGTTGAAAACATGGCTCCAATCAAAGCTCTAATCAACGAACCTCGTATATGTACGCGTAGTCGCCTCCACTCTTGGGTATTAAAGTACCAAGTTCGGCATAGCATAACGCGCCCATCATGGAGAAGATACCGGACAGCACCCATACCACTAAGGATAGGCCGACGCTTCCAGCTTCCTGAAGGACACCTAAAAATAATGGTCTAAGAAAACAGAGATGCTGTTGCATTCTTCTATCTACATAGCATTCCGGTCCTAATCCTCACGATGAGAGTTGGACAAGCGCTTCCCAATGAATGACTTCAAAATAAATTTTGTAACTGAGCAGAAGCCCTCTGCGACCTCTTGGTGCTGTTCAATCAGCTCCTTGCTAAGATACATATTTTCTTTGGAGCTGATCTATGAATTACCAGTCTTGAAGCAACAAACAATCACCTCACAATCTCTCGAAGATTCATTTTTCCCAGTCCTGCGGAATAAAAATGCTGCCGAAGGAATCACGAAACAACGTATTACCCTTCGGACTGACGAAGATGCCGGAGCCGACGATCACGCCAACGATTATGGTGCATCCGTTGAACAGCGATATTCGTTGCTGCAGCTTCACTGTCGAAGACGCTGAGTCCGACCCTTGCAACGGCTCCATTTGGCTCATCCTAAGACGCCAGGTTGAATCAATGCAAAGCTCCTTTTGCCTCCGAGGGCTAGCAAACGAATGGGCGATTATGAGGACAACGCAATGAGACGTGAGAGTGCGAAGAACCAACTTAGGCACGGGCTGACATATCGGCTTTCTTGGCTTCAAGGTGCTGCTGGTTCAGCCCGTTCCGTTGTGACTGGGAACTCTCTGGTACTCAAGACCACTTCCACCTTCCCGCATCAAGCACAGACAAAGAAAAATTTCCGCAAATCATACGAGCAGAATAAATAATACAGTAGAGAATAATAACAAACCGAAAAATAAAAACAGCATTAAATAAACAAACGAAAATAGAACAATAACAAAGTACAAATAGAGTACATAATTGTGGACGTCGTAGTAGCTAGCAATAAATTTGAACGAACTCCTATCAGTTCCTTGCTGAGCGAATCTGGTTTCTCGCTCCTTGACCGACGAACTAGAAACGTTCATTAGAACAGGCTCTGTGTGCTACTAAGGTAACCTTTTGTAGAATCTAAAATGCATTTCTATATTTATACGACTAGTATCCAGGAGTAACTTCAGAGGTGTCTGCGTCATTTTCAGAATGGTTTCGAGATCCATGAGCGCTGATGCTTTTCGACTTCTTGGGTTTGTTCCTTCCTTAACATTGCAATTCGGCAAAGAATTCATACATCAAACTAATCGTGAGTAAAGCACCAAGAGCAGAGAAGAGCAGAATTTTCACGCTTCTTCCTGGAAAGTGCAGCGCAGCTTATGATTGTTCTTCAGCTTGTATAGGCATTTTTCAGAAAAAATATTGATGCTTATGTCCTCTACTGTCAATCAATCCGATGTGTTTCCTTGATGTTTCTCAAATAAACACATTCAGCGATCATAACAAGACAAGCCGCGATGTGTAGACGCAAGAGGAAGGAGATGGATAGAGGACAGCGTTAAACAATCCCCGTTTTGTAGTGCGCGACTCATTTCACTTCTACGAGACATCGTAGTGCATTCCGGAAAGGATTGATTAACGTCAATTTTCATCCTTATCCTTTATCCTTTATTTCGTGGCATAAGCCTTTAGTTTATTAGGTAATCTATGTATTTATGATGTACGGGACAACAGGTGATACCGATAGAAGGTAAGTGTACTACCCATTAAAGACAAGCTGATATCAATTCACCGACCCAGGGGGAAGAAGGGCTGGTTGGCCAAAACCGGAGTCCGCGTGACAGCACGTCTCTTCAGACTGTGCTGCCATGCGCGCCTAACGCAACAATGCTATTAATATACTGCTTATGCTAGTACGGTGTCAACAGGAGGTTTACATGGATATCAGCTTCGGTGGGTGCGTGTAGTGCAGTCGGAGGAGGTGCCGGCTGTCGCGTGCACCCGATACCATTTCCTGGTTCGGATTTCCCGCTCGGGCCAATCATGCCTTCCATCCCTCCGGGATCGGTGAATTGGTATCAGAGTTGTCTGGAAAGGATGAAGCGCTGACTTGTTCATCGGCTGGCCTCCGTATGGCCAAATACTCATTCATGTCGCCTTCACGACATCCCGTACAAGTAGAATGCGTGACGCATCCCAGAAGGGATTGAGTAGCGCAGTCCTTTATCCTTTATTCTTGCCCAACGTTCCGCCTGAATCGTCGTCCTCAGAGACTTATGAATCCCCTACTGTTGGGGCGTAGTCACCCTGTCGTCCGTAGGATCAGCAATCACCCTGCTGTCTGGCAACGTCTGTACTTAAGACACACGTGAAACTCTAGACACAGCGCTCGCAATCTAATTCTTCTAGATATTTCAAACAGAACACTGAAAACTGATAATGCTTTTCCACTGCGCAGGCTTTGATTGTATTAATAGCGTTACACACTTGCTCACGAGTCTATTCTACGTCTATACCTATGATACACGGTGTAGTAATATAAATAATCACAAAAACCACCTGTCGTCCTGCTAATCAAAAATACGTATACCTAATCAACTGTAGGCTAATGTCGTAAAGTAAAGGATAAAGGGTAATGATAAAGAACGGCGTTAATCAATCCTTGCTGGGATGCGCAATGCATTCCACTTCGGGATATTGCGGAGACAATTTGAATGCGCATTTGGTCAACAGAATGATTTGCGGGACTAGATGAAACAATGAACCATTCTTCACAGTCAGGCGTGTTACCAACTTAGCCAAATTCTTCAGGTATTCGGCTGCACATCAGTCCACCTACATACTACTGCATGTACTCGCATTAGTTAGCATTCGACACTTACAGAAGATGCTTCTTTGCTAATGGCCATATAATTCTGGATGGCACTTTGCACACATGCTCTATAGAACTTGTTATTAATAGAAAATGGCGGAAGAATAATTCAGATTGGACCCTTACTCTCTTCAGAG
Source organism: Heligmosomoides polygyrus bakeri (assembly GCA_947359475.1). NCBI lineage: Eukaryota > Metazoa > Nematoda > Chromadorea > Rhabditida > Heligmosomidae > Heligmosomoides > Heligmosomoides polygyrus. The sequence goes on from OX375869.1 coordinate 33,295,352, forward strand.
TTATGACTTGTGCCACACGAGGTTTTGAGGTGGATCTTTATTTCGCAGGACTTGACGTTTCGACTTCACGTCGTCTTAGGAGGATTGAACCTCGTGCGTAGGTTTTGACTTCTCCTCTACTCCACCAAACGTCTCAACTACCCTACTATTACGGAACTACACCTGCGAACCCACAGGGTCCAAGTGAGAGAAGCGAGCTCACCAATTGGTTTCACCGCGAAGGCTGATGTTCGCCCGTGTTAGTTGGACAATAGGGGCGAATGGAACACTTTGCACCCATGTCGCCAACTGGTTCTTCTACAGTTCACATTGAAATGCAAACGGCAGAAAATCACTCGTCACAGAAGGGCACCCATTTCGGTTGTTCATCACTGGATTTCTTGTGAAAATCCAGAAGCCTCCAAAGCTTTTCTCGCCGAAATGTCTCAGTCAACGGCCCAGGTAGTTCACCTCGAAATCACTTCCATTATGTTTCAATCCTATGTTTTTTCAAGTGGGCTGGTCAGTAATCCACGTCGGTTTCTTGATAGATGTTCTCTTAAGCGTATTGCAAAAGCGCTTTCTGCTGCTCCGATGTATTCGGCGATGCCAAGCACTCTATCTGATATCTATCTGATAGATTGCTTCAATCTTTTAATCTCATGCCATACCACTTGGGCAAATGACGCAGTTTTCCGAAAGAAATATTCGAAATGCTAGGGTGGCTGAGGCTTTGATGGAATAGAGAACAAATTGAAACCTTTGCATCAGACCTCTAAAGACGACGTGAAGTCGAAGCGTCAGGCCGCCCTGCAAAATGATGTTCCGCCTCAAAACCTCTTGTGGCACGAGACACACTAACTAACAAATTACAATTCCAAGGTTTCAAGAAGAGAGAAGTTGGAGACTACTGAGCCATAAGTGCTACTTCCAATATAATGATTTTTTGGGCAGCACTGAAACTCCGCCCAAATAATCATTATGTTAGATTCTAACTGACTTGATTGTAAAAATAGCTTTATCAGCTCTCATGGATCGTGGCCATATATTTGTTGGCGTTCTATGTGTTTCGTTGTTCCTCTGAAAGAAATTTCCCATAAGAAGACAGCCACCTCTTCTCACATTGTTTCAGATAGTGCTTAGAGCTTGTAAGAGTTATAATTAGTTAAAAATGCCGAAAGAATATTCACCCACGTTCCTCGTTCACTCGCCAGTTTTTGCTAACCCGATAAATTTGATACCTACATTGACAGTTGATCATCTCAATTGCAGGATTTCGTTAATACTGATTTTTGCCAATTTTCAGAGCACCACAAATGCAGCTGAGAAAATTGTTTTGAACCTATTATAGACAAATCGCTCTTTCATAGGCTTAAAGTCCCTTTCTTTTGAATTCGCAAGAAAGAAGCCCTTAAAGATGAAGGAGAAGAGAGCACTTTCTGTAGCCAAGGGTCATCCAATTGATTTCACTGGGTTATCGATTTAAAAGCAAAAAAAATGAAACCAGCTTCCACTTACAAAATAACAAAAAATAACATAGCATGAGCCGAGCACTTCACCACCGAAGCCTTGTAATAGTCAAAATAACAAATTAGATTAATGCAAGAGAATCAAAGTGTCGCCAAAAGCAGTGCTACTGAACTACAGAGGTAAAAATCGTGGTGACACGTTCAATATCTTCCGAGAAAGATCAATAAATAGGGTGAGAAATTATGAGTCTAAAAAATGACCTGGGATGTATGAACGTGAAGCAAGCAAGCACTCCAAAGCTTAAAAGTGGACCGTAGACATTCAGCTGCGAGGTGGACGTGCTCTAGGAACTCTCACTGTCAAACAAAATGTATGGAAGAAAAAAGACACAAGTCGGGTGAACGTAAGAAGAAAAACATATGAAGTTGGCTCAAAAGAGGTTGCTGCACAGCTCAGTTGCATCCATTCGTCAACCGTGTTTGGCCTTTAAAGCTATTCCAAGCCCAAGACTTCGGCTGGCCCATCATTCCTTTTAGCCATGGGCAAGCTCAGAAGCAGTTCACTAGTCACTGCTGCTACTCTGGGAATGGTACGGTTCTGTTCTCCACTTTCTTATGAGCTCGACTATTCTCAGAGGACTTTTTAGGGCCACCTAGTATAACATCCTTACTGCAGCGTTTACACATAGCCAGCATCGCTCTTTCAATGCCGATGCAAAACAGATTTGCTGTCTTTCCTTCCCTTCACTAAGCAGTTATTTAGCAGCTGCGCTGGAGGAGAGACAGGTTTGCGTGAAGAGAATGAGATCAAGAACTTAACCCTTTTATAGCAAAGTGGGATGATGAAGCACGAACTATGTACTCTAAACTAAAACGGGAAGAGAGCAGAAAATGACGGAAAGTTCCATGGAATAAAGAGGTAAGCCACTTATGCCAACTTCTCTAATCATACAAGAGCCCTTCTGATTCGTACCGCGTCTTTGTTCAACAAGCGCACTTCAAATGCAATTATAAATAAACAAATGTGGCCTTAGTTTCTTTCTCGAAACAGAAAGGCAGACAATAATGTGGGGGCGGCCTTAGGACCCCAGTCGTCAGCGCTTCAGTACTTTCAGGAAAGCGACTCACAACGAGAACAACCTGGCACAAAGTTTGTGGTAATACCGACGTAGTTACACGCAGGAGAGATGCTTTCTGAAGAGAACCAACTCCATGATGATGGGTGGTTGCGGTTACAGTGCACAAAGCTAGGAAACAGCCTGTGCCTGTTGAGTCTGCTGTTTCACATGAAAAGTCGAGCACCTATTGGCTGACCACTTCCTTCAACAGGCGGACAACAAACGGAGTCCACGCGTTGCTTAACGCCTTCAGGAGAGGAACAAGGTGCAATATGGATGGTAAGATGTGGGGAAACACTAAGCCATCGCATACGGAGTACGTTCTGCCACGCCGGGTGCAATTTTTCAACGAGTGAACTGACGCGAAGTTGTGGTCCTCGTGAGGAAAACTGCAAGTGGAAGGTCATTTCCGAGTTGTAGCCACGGCTCACGGGAGGCGAAAGTAAGTGGTGGCGGCGCGTGGAGCAAGTACACAAACGCCTGGCGAGTGTTGCAAAAAGCGCGGCAGCTGGCAGATGCACCCACTATTGAACGAGAGCATAGTAAAGAGGCGGAGCCCAGGAAGGAGAACGAGAAGGGAGGCGGAGCAGCAGCCGGCTCTGAGCTCCTGCTCGCGGCTCGGGCCGGCGGCCGGCACGAGCAGGAGCCTGAGTGCAGCTCAGAGGCGGACGACGATGACGACATCTAATCAGAAGAGGCATGTGGCTCCTTGTGGCGGGCAGATTTCTAAACACATATTAGGCCCTAGGGAAAGGGGAAGTGGGATCTATCATAGTTGGAGGGGGGCAATAACTAAAAAGTATGAAGCAAATCCACATGAGACTTATCGAGCGGCTCCTACAGAACAATATAGGACCTAAACAATAATAGAAAAAACGGGCAAATTACATTTTTTGCCGTGGTTGTAAGCAGCAAAGTTATGTGCCCTCCTCACCATGTTAGATCCTGGCTATAACATGTCAGGCGTCGGTCAGCCTTATTTTTTGTTCGTCCGCTTGTTTTTTTTTGTTTCTTTTAGGTCCTATCTTCTTCTCTAGGAGCTGCTCGGTAAGTCTCAATCCGATTTGTTACATACTTTTTAGTTATTTGCCTCCCTCCCCCCCCCCCCCCCGACTAGGATAGATCCGGGAAGTACTCTCTAGGGATGTGGCGCAAAGTCAAACTGGTGCAAAATGATTGCACACCTAGCAGTTTTGAGGCAGCCGCATTCCATTCTTTTTACAATGTGCCACTAGCTTAAGCAAAATTGTTAGTTCAGTTATAAATATTAAAAAAGGCAGAAATGGTGTGAACTTATTTTTTTCTGATGCACTTATGTGGCCCTCAGTACCCTTACGAAGCTCCAAGCCGTCCTACTCAAATGGCAGATGATCTGCAATTCGTTTCTACATACTTGTTCCTCTCTGCAGACGTCTAATCCAAATGTGGATCATTCAAATTTTCTTCCTCTTTCTTTCCTTCTTCTAGAAGTTCTAAACCACGTTTAGCTCCGAGGACATTTTGCCTTAATTACATTCTCACGGTTACATCCGTGGTTGTCACATCTTTAACGACGTTCAAGCCGAAGAGCGGCGTCAACAAAATCAGAATGTTGCTCTGCCATGAAGAGTGATCTCAACTTCTGAAACGTTAAGGAGTCTCTCAATATATTTAATTTGCGCAAGAGGTTAAGAATAAGGCTATTAAAAAGTACCGTAATACTCATCACACCAAAACTACTGATACTTTCGTACCTATAATATTGGAAGATGATAATAATAGTGGGCGCATGTAGCGCATTCGGAGGAGGTGGCGGCTGTCGCATGCACCCGATACCAGATTCCGGGCTCGGATTTCCCGCCCAGACCAACCAAGCCTCCCATTCCTACGGGATCATATCAGACTTGTCTGGGAGGGATAATGCGCTGACCTATTCATAAGCTGGCCTTCGCAAGCGCTTGCAGCCAAAAACGCATTCAAATCACTTCCACGACATCCCGTCGAAGTAGAATGCGTGGCACATCACAAAAGTGATTGAGTAAATCTGTAAATGCCGTGTGTTATCCTTTATCCCTTATGCTAATAATAGTACCATTATTGATGCTCTTTGATCAATTTAAACTCGAGCACGTGATTTTGCAAGTTGAAGAACAGATTTTTCCACGAAATTCCTGTACTTTCTTATACAAAGGAATCCTCTTTTCTAATTCTGGTATCGCGATTCCGATCAAAATCAGTCCATCAGCTAATATCGATTCTGGAGATGCATAGAATATGCGAGTCTCTCCGTTACCCACAATAGAATTATTTGTTTAATCGCAGTCAACCATTTGTCCAAGGTTCTTAAATTGCCATTTTATGCATCGTCGAATTATCCAGGGCTTAGCCATTCACCGCGCAGCTGCCTCCAATTTTGCAGCTGGGGTAACATTATATTCAAAATAATCGTATTACACATTCCAGACCAAGGCTGTAGTAAAAACTGGCAAGAAATGCTCAGCAAGGATTGAAACCAAGAAAATTTAATGGGATATTGTAAAAGCATTTCAAAGTATTATTTAGGTTCTTTTATATGTACGCAAAGTTGTTGGGTCACAATGCGAGAGTGCACAAAATGGCTGAATGCAATCACTTAGATAAGGATAAGGATAAAGGACGGCGTTATTCAATCCCTTCTGGGATGCGCCAGCGCATTCTACTTCTACGGGATGTCGTGGAGGCGACATGAATGCGTATTTGGCCATACAATGACTTGCGGTGGCCAGCCGATGAACAAGTCAGTGCTTTTATCCTTCCCAGACTATTATGGTACCAATTCACCGACCCCGGAGGGATGGAAGGCTTGGTCGGCCTGGGCGGGAAATCCGAACCAGGAACCTGGTATCGGGTGCACGCGACAGTCGCGCCTCCTTCGACTGCGCTAAACGCGCCCCCATCACTTAGATAAATGGAAGAATTTGGATTCATGTTCAACAACTAAAGGCTGCAAGACTACATCTACTTATCCATAAAAGGATTAAAAATTAGGGTTAAGTAAGGGCAAGTGAGCACTAACCACTGCGGTGCTAGCCAGTTTTGAAAGCGGAAAGTGAAAAGTCATTCATCTCACAAAGGCCCTTTTCAGATTATGCGCGCTGAGCACCCCCAACCGCGGACCATGTAAAAATTTCGACATATTCACGGGCGAAGGTTGTAGATAATCAGTGAGAAGCAGCTATGAAAAATGGTGTCGCCATCTCTGCAAAGCCGTGGAGGAATAACTAATTATACGCAAGCTGAATTGAGAAAATTTGTAGGAAACCCTCAGTGTGTCAATTACCAGAAACTAATCAAGCTGATGCTGCTCCTCCTCGAACTTTTTCACGAACTCCACGCGCCTGTGCATGCCGCCGGCTTGCCTAAGAATGACGCAATAGCAAACGTTGCTGAAGATTCTGGACAATGTCAGGTTAAAGCTGGGTTCGCAGCATTGGTAAAGGCTTTTCTAGAATCTCCACATTCTGGCTGGGTCCAAGTAGGACAAGGGTCAGATCAAATTTATGTGGACTCCAGATGAAATGCTGGAAAAGGAGCGATGAGGCTCTGAGCCATTCTTGTACCAACAACCGTTGTTCCTTTTGATTACGTGAGAAAACTTTGAGTCAGAGCTGGCTAAGATACGATTGGTTGAGAATGCGGCACAACAGCTATGCTATTTAATTCATGGTTTTCCATCGCACAATAAGTTTTTTTGCCAACGAACCAAAAAAACTTCATTATTCGAAAAATTAGGTGCTTGCTATCTGGGGCTCAAAGTTTTGTAAGAAACGTTGGGAACACAAAATTATTGCTCCAAGTGGAGACCAGAAAATGAGGCGTAGAAAATCTTGCATTGTCCGATGCGAAACTTTATGTAAGTTGCATGTACATGACAATTTAAGTAAAACATGGAGTGGGAATGAGGCAAATACACCGGCCGGTGAATGGGGTTTAAAAACCGATGTCTGTCGGTTACTATCCATTTCTGGGGCGAAACTCCAGCCAGTAGTGAGATCAGGCAGACTGACTGCTGGTGAGGATGTAGTTGGATATATTAACTAAAGAGAGGAACTTCCTTACTTTACAGCGCCTCTCCGTGTACAGTATCAGTGTTTGTTTTCTGAGAGCACCGAAAATGTTCCATGTCATTGAAACGTCGATTTGACGACGGTTCTAAACAACCGCCTTATTTCTGAATTTTTTTTTTATGTAATGAATAAATAAATAAATTTCTGAAATCAACCGTCTCAAAACGGCTCAAATCGTTGGAGGTTACGAAGTCAAATTTGGAGATTTATTATGCTATGTTATGTTATCGGAATTTCCTTGAAGATGTGAGTTCAGCGGTTTGCCCATTTTCCAAGATGGATCACCCCAAAGATTTCGATCCTCTGCGACCTGATATTCGACACTCGTTACGACGGGTATTGTCCTATCGAACTCCGGAACGATCCTTCAGCCAGTAGCAGTATCAGCTGTTAAGCCGACTAACTGGTGATGTTGAAATGAGCCGTTGCGCAACATATGGGCTCGAAGTATGACAGCTCCGACAGCACACGATGTAAAGACTTCATCTCGGCTCCTGATAGATCTTCTTTCTTTTCTGTTGCGCTACCTTAACAACTGACCAGAGCACTATAGTGGTTTCACAAAAAACCAGAGCACCGTGATTCGAAAACTCTTTACGATGCAAGCGTGTGCCACGACAGTTGCATCGGAGTGTCGCCGCAGATCCACCATTGACTTTGCTTTCAGGGGCTGCCGCAGACAGTTTTCATTCAACACAGAAAGGCGTCCAGAACATCTGATCTAGCTTTGAACGTGATGTCTTTTGAACCGCTAACCACTGAGGCGGTACGGAGTAGTGAAGGACATTCTCATTGAATACGGCAAGCCTGTTGGTTTCCGCGCTCTACACTAGACAGAGCGGCTTACTATTTAGAAAATGGGTTGCACAGCATTATTGCTACGTGAAGGCCCTACGCTGCAGCAATGTTAACAGATAAGGTTTTTCATAGTGTGTTCGAGAAAGTTTGAGAGTACGCTGAACTACTACCAGACAATACCAAATCTCTGACTAAGGCAGGGTTTCGACCTCCCATGGAACTTAAGGTTGAGACCAGGATCATTAGAAAAAGCTCGGAGTGTTGATTACGAATATGGCTGTCAAAATTGCAAAATGAAACTCCTGAGCGAGTTATGACCAACCGAAATCGGATGGCCTCACCAAAGGCTGGCCGGGGGACACAGCTGGCGAGTGGCAAGTCATCGGGGCCCCGTAAAAGCAAGGCCCGCCAGCTGCGTTGGTGGCGCAGGGGTAGTGCTGCTGCTGGTCAGCTGCGACGTTGTTGGTTCGTTCCCCATTGCTGGCGGTTTTTTGCAAGTCATAATTTATCTTCGAAATTACCTTTTATTCTGAATTATGACACGTGTCTGATTAAATGGCAGGGAAAACTACCATACACTTTTGTAAGAATGCTTGAAGGCAAAAAACTGCTAAGATGACATCTTTATTTACTATTTTGCACAAATAGAGTCCAAATTTTATATTGAGCAACCTGAGATCTTTCTAACAACCTTGACATTTGTGGAACAAAGCTAAAAAAAATGTGTGAAGCAGACGTGTTGCTCACACACTGCACATCTTATAAATGCAGTCTCTCTACAACCAGCAACAATACAGTCAATTGTGGCGAGATCAAACAAATATCGACCAGGAGTAACAAACACACCTGATCGAAACATCTGGCATCGTTGTCGTCTGGAACCCCAAATTCAGCGAGAAGAATGAGCACCAAATTTTGCTGGTGAAAAGGATATAGTGAGTGAAGAAAAAAACAGTAGATCAACGACTCTTTGGGCTTCCACATCATACATTCTACTTACTTTTTTACTTCATACGTTTTTTTTTGCTTTGTTTCACGAATGGCAGGGTTCTTAGAAACACATATAGTTGTTCAATGTATGACTTGAACTCTATTTCTGCAAAATGATAAATAAAATGCCACCATAGCAGTTCTTTGCCTTCAACTATTTTTACAAACGTGTACGGTAATTTTCCCAGGTACTTTATCAAACACGTGTCATAATCCAGAATAAAAGGTCATTTCGAAAATAAATTATGGATTGCAAAAGAATTGGCAGCAATGGGAACCGGACCAACGACGTCGCACCTGACGTACAGGACCACTACCCCTGCGTCAGTGCCGCAGCCGGTGGACCAAGCTTACGAAGCCCCGATGACTTACCACTCTCGCGCCAACTATGTCGCACGGCTAGCCTGTGGCGAGGCCGCCCGATTTCGGCAGGTCGCAACTCTCTCAGGAATTTCATTTTGCAATTTTACACCCATATTCGTAATCAGCATTCCGAGCTCCTTTTAGTGATCCTGATCTCAACCTAAGTTCCATGGGAGGTCAAAACCCTTCCCTTGTCGGCAAAGCCGTCCTCTTTTGAATCTTTCATTTGCTCCTTCTGAATAGTACGTTTGTCCTAAATCGTGACCGTTTCGGCTCGACGGTGCTTGCACTAGAATAACGAACTGCTCGGACAATCACAAGATGTAACGCCACGCGGTATAGAAATTAGGAATATAACGGCCACAACCGCCGAGTCGAAACCTCAAACTTGGGTAATTAAACCTTTATTAGAAATATAACACAACAGAACAATAACGCAATTAACAGACAACAATGAGATACACGTTTAATGACACTAAGGATGATGGTCACTACGAATTGTTGCTTCCCGGCTTCTTACGTGGATCGATCCCGAGGGTATCACGTTTGCAATCACCACGGGCGCCTCGAAGACGACGGCAATGCCGTCAACGTCGACGCGCCTCCCAAACAAAGCCCAATGGATAGCGCGCTAAATCAAGAGGAAAGAAAAGATAAAGGAATAGTTAAAAGGGTCGGCTTTGACGACAGACCAGATGACAGTCATTATGGGAGCGCGCCAAGTGGGACGCTTCGCGATTTCGACACAGCGGCTCCACTCGTTATGTTCCCGGTTCATTTCTTGTTCTTATTCAAACTTACGTTCTTGTCTTAATCTCATCGTGCCCTGAGGATAGTCATTAAGGAAGCGCGCCAAGTAGTCTGGTGGGAGCGCGGTGAGGGGAGCAAGGAACGCTTAACATTTTGAAGGCGGCTCCAGGGATCGTACTTTAGGTTCATGTTATTGTTAAACTTACGTTCTTGTTATTAATCTAATGTCACTATGTAACCTCATGTTAACGGGCAATTTCATGTCACTTGTTTCGATGGGTTTAGCCTGGCCTTTTGTAAGGGAGCAAGTTTCACTTAACCTCACTTTCATAGTTAAGTTTATTCACCTGATTTTAGTGGGTTTATCCTAGCCTGTATTAGGTGAGCAAGTTGCAGTAGTCGTAAAAACGTAAAGTTCCATCACTTATTGAAACCTTTATTCGTTTCAGTCGTTTCGAGTTGTGTTCCGTTGTCCATATTATTGTATTGTTGTGTTGACTAACTAATAAAGGTTTACATACCCAAGTTTGAGGTGTTTTGTGGAGCGGTCTTTCTATACTGTTACTGGAATTTCCACGTGGCGTCACTGGTTGTGATTTGGGCGAGCAAGTTAGAGGAAGGACCGCTACCAGCGAAATTTGGTGCATCGGCCTAACCATGAAAATTGATGCATCGTGCATCGCTCAACTGGAGGAAGCGCCGAAGACGAGAACAACAGTCAGCAAGCACGGTCGAAAATGGGAAAGAAGCGCGTGGCAACCACCAGTTTGTCGTTGGAGACTCGAAAGGAAGCAAGAACGATAGAAATGGACAACGGGTCGGATGACTCCTTTTGGGAGCGCGTCATGAACAACCGCGAAAGGCAGTGGTCCATAGTGATGTGGTCACTGACAGTGACTACCGAAGAGTGGGAACGTCAGAAAGAGCGAGCCCGTCTACTGGTCGAACACTGGAGGAGGATCGAAAAGGACGAACACGTCGACGCCAAACAAACAACGACGAAGTGGGCAACCACCCAGAAGCTGCTGCGCGATTCGATGGCAGAACGTGAGAAGTTGTCTCGTTTGGGAAGCCGATACATAGCGACGGCACTTGTAATAAGGAACAGGCGAAGAGATCGCGTTGATGAGAAAACAATCGAGCAACAAATATGGAATACGATAAAGGAGATGAGGGAGCAACGACGCACTCTCCACGTCGCCGTCGACGATATGAAAAGTTTTCTCAAGCCCACGAAAGACGCGATGAAGAAGCGAGACCCATCAAAGGAAGCAGGCTGTTCCTTCGAGGCGCTTACACGGCAGCTGAAACAGCTGAAGGAACATGAGGGCGACAGGGAACTGCTGGTGAAGCAGCTGCAGGAAAGAGTAAAGGAGCTCGACAGCCAGGTCGAACGTTTCGAGAAGGAGAAGGAAGCAAGAGCGGAGGTCTGGGTACCCTCCGCAGACGACCATGTATCTTGGGAACTGAAGGTGGAAGAAATGTATGTCCACGGACAGAGCCAAGACGAGCCTGTGGAAGTGGACGAGCCGGAGGACGTGGACGATCCGGAAGCTCTCGAAATGAGATCGGAGGACTACTCTCAAGAGGGAGAGCAACAGGAGAGGGAGCGCGATTTAGAAGACGAAGCAGAACGACGGCGTCAACAGAGAAGAGCGTTTCTTCGAGAGCGACTCGACTCGAGGAGCTTGAGGAGAGGCGAGGGCGCCGTACAACGAGACTTGCGATTCATCCCAGAGAGGAAGCGCGAATGGTAGTTGCCGGGCATCTGCTCAACGATGGAGTGCTTGCTTTGCAGGGAAGCTGGTGGCCACTATTCGAATTCCTGCCCGGTGGTACTGGATGGCGATGAACGTTATAACATCGATGAGAAGTGCGGAAGATGTCCGCTCTGCATGGAGCACTGCGAACGAAGGAACTACTGTGCCTATGTGAACAAGGTGTGACTCTATGGTGAAAAGGCGAAGAACACCGTCTTCGAAGAATACAAGCCGAAAGACGACGGACATCATTCCGCGGTATCCACTATTCCCAGGAGGATGGAGAATGCAAGATGTGCAGCTCGATAGGATAAAAAACGACATCCAACACTGCCAATGGGAGTTGGCCCACCTCTAACAAAACCAATGCAATGCCAATAATCTAAGGTGGACTAGAGTGTCGGTGAAGCCGTCCTCTTTTGAATCTTTCGTTTGCTCATTCTGAATAGTACGTTTGACCTAAATCGTGATCTGATGGCAATCATTAAGGGAGCGCGCCAAATGATCTGCCGGGAGCGTGGCGATGGGAGCGAGGGACGCTTCGCGATTCCGACACATCGGCTCCAGGGATGGGCGGCAATTTTGAAAATTTCAGAAAAAAAGAGAACAGAAAACAGAAAATCGCTTTCGTCAGAAAACAGAAAAGCCAAAAACGCCAGAAAGCAGAAAATCAGTAAACAGAAAATTTCGAAATTATCACACGACCTAATTATTTTACCCAAAGATCCATTTTTCCAGTGTATGATTAGACATGTAGTCGTGGGCCAGCGTTTTAACTTTCAAGCGCTTAAAAAAATTCTACCACACTCCAAAATCAACACAATCAGCAAGTTGTAAATCATGAATGATAGTTCCCAGGAAATGGTTCCACTGATAAGAAACTGGTCTTTCAGATTACCGAACCCGATGAAGCCTCATTGACCACTGTATGTATGTTTCAACTCCATTGCTTGAGATAGACACACTCTCAACATACTCTAAAGCTGTGTAGAGATTCGGTTGCGCCAGAATCTATATTCCTAGTTCGCCTCGAGAATAACTTTCCCTGTAAGTGGCCTAGTTTCCGCGTAATTGAAAAATTCCGGGCCAACTCACCAATGCACTTTACAGCACCTCACCATTGCACTTTACAGCACCTAGTGTCCTTTGCAGACTAAAGACATTATGTACTGGCTTGATATTTCACAGAGCAATACGAGATTGTGACTGAAGGGGTTGTCAGCACAACACTTTTTGGGTGAAAGTGCTCTTGAATGCGTAGAAACTACAGAATGGGGTCAAGCATATAAATTCTCCATCATATTATCATTATTATTATTTCTCCTCGTGTCGACATATCATATTACATCTCAGTTGAAGACCAGCGCAGCAGTCCTGCTGTACAAGTATGGAGACGTGCACGACGTTGGCAACTGTCGCCCGATCTGTCTACAAGCTGTTCACTCAAGTGATCCTAAATAGGATCAGCAGAGCGCTGGACGAAGGACAGCCATGCGAGCAAGCAGGATTTCGGAGAGGATTCAGCACGATCGACCACATACACACCATTACGAAGCTCATCGAAGTCTCGCGAGAGTACAAGCTGCCGCTGTGCCTTACGTTCATCGACCTGCAGAGGGCATTCGACTCCGTCGAGACTGAAGCGGTCCTCGAAGCCCTGCTCACTCAGGGCGTTTCTACTCAATACATCGGAGTCCTTCGAGAGCTGTACAGTGGATTCACAATTCCAAGATTTCACCATTCTACAACGACGTCGTCGTCGTCATCGTGAAGAGAGGGGTTCGGCAATGGAGTGCCATATCCCCAAAGCTCCTCAGCTAGTGTGGAAAGACATGAAAATGAAAGACGACAGCCGGCACCCTCATCATCCAACACCGCACAGCGTGGAATCGAGGTGACGATGCTCGGAGTGACACGAGACACACAAGCGAGAGAAAGGCTTCCGAAGGTTCGAGCTTCGTTGACGTTCGAAAACGTTCGCTGTCACATGGGACAAGTCGTCGACAATTAGGTGTGCCGTCCACGTATTGAGCTTCGCAGACATCCGCTGGACAGGAGCTGTCACTGACTGTATTCTGCGGGATATCAAGAAAGCACCAGAACGCCCGCTAACACGTTGGTCGGGCTTCTTCGTGAAAGTCTTGAACGAACGATATGACGCTCTTCGTGGCCCTCCAGCGAAGAGAGTCAATTGGGGCACTCTGGCATGCGAAGCAAATGGAAACACTGGTGGTACCCGCTTGAAAACTCGATGATCAATGGGACGGCTGTTGATAGAGGTGGTTCATAAAAAAAATTCACATATCATTCCAGTGTCGCCACAGCAGCAAATCAAAGCTAACTAAAGCTTTACTGTCTCTAATTTTTGACAACTAAAAGCTGAGCAAGGCTCAGAATTAGGAAAGCAGATCGCAAAAGGCTCTGCAGACGAGGATGACTGGACAACAATTTCAAATTTTGAATCTGGAGATAGGGCGCGTGAGCGCAGTCGGAGAAGGCGCTGCCTTCGCCTGCATCCGATACCAGGTTCCGGGTTCGGATTTCCCGCCCAGGCCAACCAAGCCTTCCATCCCTCCGGAGTCGGCGAATTGATAGCTCGACTTGTCTGGGAGGGATAAAGCGCTGAATTGTTCATCGGCTGGCCACCGCAAGTCATTTTAAGGTCAAATACGCATTCAAATCGCCTCCACAACAACCCGTACAAGTAGAATCCCGCATCTCAAGCGGGATTGAGTAGCGCCGTCGTTTATTCTTTTAATCCGGAGATAATAACACTATACACAGTAACTCAAGGAAAGTGGTTAGTTAATGCATAATTAGATTCTCTTCAGAACACTAGCTTTATAGTTTTAATATAGAATTTTAAGTTAGATTTTAATTAATGGTCCAAACCACTGTCCGGACTATCGGAAAGAATACGAAGCCAAACTATGAAAGTCGATAAACGTTCTACAAAAGAACTCCTTGTCAGCAGCACCTACACAATCAATCAAGCAAACAAAGCGACATAGTACATGAGTATATGGCGCAATTACAACAAGAGCACACGCCAAAAACGCCACATGCTTCCCATTTTAAATACTCTAGAGACACTATTTTGGAGTGAAACTCATGATTCTATGACTGTTTAGATTTTTTACTGTTAGGATTCTTTTTGTAAGATTTCCATGTTTAATTTTGTTCGCAGCTCTGTTTTCTGTTTTCTGGCAAATTTTTGGTCATTTTACCAGAAAACAGAAAAAAATTTGCCCAACATGGCCAGAAAACCAGAAAATAGAGAACAGAAATTCCGCCCATCCATGATCGGCTCCATTCGTCATGCTACCGTTCATTTTTTGTTCTTATTCTAACCTACGTTCTTGTCTTAATCTCATCGTGACCTGAGGATAGTCATTCACATTTTGACGACAATGCGTCCCAAATTGGGGCGCACCTTTTCGGTCGCGTCGGACAATGCGTCCCACTTTGGGATGCACCTCTAATACAATTATTTCGAAACCACCGATTTGGCTCAAACTTCGCCTAAGGGGGTTTTTTGGGATACCGAACACAAATCCGACGCCCGTTTCACCGATTACGGCTCGCTGCGATAGGTACAGGTAAATGAGGGTGATAAGTCGTCCCATTCTCGAAATAACAGGTAATAATTAAAGTACACTCATCTCAAATAATTTCTGATTTTTATAATGGGTTGAGCACAAATTTTTATGGGTGGTGATACCTGTTCAACAATACAAAAATATCGGATCGATTGTTACTGATTAATTTTGAGGCGCGATGTCGTATCTCACTTTTTCGCGCGCGCTACACATGCAGGGCACGTGAACATCACGCATGCTATCAATGATAAACAAACTTAAGACAGACTTCTCACTTATAATCAACACCCTACGCAGCCACACTAGGCGAATTTTGAGCCAAGACGTTCCACCTTAGTTGTCGATATGGATGGCCTTCGTCCTAGCCTGTATTAGGTGAGCAAGTTACAGTAGTCGTAAAAACGTAAGGTTCCATCACTTATTGAAGCCTTTATTCGTTTCAGTCGTTTCGAGTTGTGTTCTGTTGTCCATATTATTGTATTGTTGTGTTGACTAACTAATAAAGGTTTATATACCCACGTTTGAGGTGTTTCGTGGAGCGATTTTGGCCGTCATACTGTTACTGGTATTTTCTTGAGACATCACTAATCGTGATTTGGGCGAGCATCTTTCAGCAACGGACCGCGACCCACGAAATCCCTAGTGAGAGCCTTGCCAGTTTCGAGACATGCATCGGTGCTTAGCGGGCTGTTATCCGCATCAACGTGCAGGTATCTTAAAACGAATAGGACAGATCAACCAGACCCGGCAGTTCTTGTCTTGCTTAGATTTGTGTTCTTATATGCGTCAGCGGAGAACTGCGCCGAAATCGCGTTCTACAAGCATGTGCAGTCTCGATGCGGGCGCAAGGGCCGATGAATCCTTAGAAGTGGCAGTGCCTCCAGCCAGACCTTTCACGTGTTCACTATTTGGTCGTATTTCGAGGCTGCTCTGCTTATCGTGTACTGCTAAAAATCGGCAGGTACAGAAGCCCACGGAAGAGCAATGAGTTGTCCGGCTCTTATGGACCGCTATTTCGCGCGCATCTACCATCTCGCGTGGGAACATGCTGTTGCTTGAGCGATTTGAACCGACGTCTCATCATAGCGTGATATATTTCCACAGCAATTGTACTGTTGGTGATATCACTGAGGAAATGCACTGATCTAGCCACAACGGTCACCGAGTTTCTGCAGAATGCTTGGAAACATGTTTGAGACTTGTCTCTTGTTTGAGATAAATGTTTTAGAACACTCTCTGTCAAAGCGTTTGAAGCAAAAATGGCACCGTACGAATAAAAACAATCGTGTGAAGCATGAGATTACATTTGTGAGCAAGCATATACCTGAATACAAAGGCAAGTGTGCTAACAGTTCCCTCACGGAATAGGCAGGATAACATGCGTAGGGCTCTTCAGAGGAGTACAACGAGGGGACGGGGACACATTGAGAGCTAACTAGTGGGCAAGGTTGCCAGCTAAGGTATCAAGGTGATCCTTACACTCTCTTGTGGTAGGTGGACGACCATCCGCCTGGAGGAACTGTCTGAAGCGTCTCATCTCATCGTGTATTTCATTTTGCCTGCAGGGTTCGCGACTTCGGGTATATCTTGTCGCCATTTCTCCTATTTGCTATAGGCAGGATCTGCGATTTGGCCATGGTTAACTGTGAGGCCAAAAACTGTAATAGAGCTGCCATAGCAGGGGTGCCAGTAGGAACCGCCATTCGAAGTTTACTGTGAAACCTTTCCACGAAGTTCGCAGACTATCCTGCCCATTCCGTGAGGGAACAGTTAGCTGTCCACCATTTCCATCCGCTCTGGGCTGTGAAAGTATCGTCTGAAACTGTAAATATCGTTTATCATCGTAGTGGATAGACGATGATAGACGATACGGCGAAGGACTTATACGCCCTAATAATGTGGTGGTTCAGTGGATATGATGGCGAGTACAAGAGATGAGACAGAGTTTATTGAGAGACCGACTGGTCTATGTACAGGTGGAGCGAGAACTGCCGTGCCTCCGCTGTATGGAGGCGTCACGCCTCTTGACCTTCCAGGGCTTGAGCATCATCGCAGACGATGATATTCCCGGCGAGGCCAAAACGAAATAGTTGAAATGTAATTCAAGCATGACATGATATACATGAAAAGTATGGCATCACGATGTCGGCGGCGTTCGGCTTGATCGATGGACTTGCAGGCCATGGGGGCCGGATATGTAGCAGACCCGAGTGACTGTTACGGTTTGAGGTTGACGGCTGTAGACTGCTTGTTGAAAGTTGAAGACAGCATGACGGGTGAGTTGAGCAGCAGCAGCTAGTTGAGAGTTGTAGACGGCGACGATGGTATGGAAGAAAAATGAAACATGACAGAACTTAAACTTCAATGAGTACAGTACGCATTTTCGAGGAATCATGATTCACTAAACATGTGTAATTCCGGCGGCCTTACGAGAGTTTCCCTGTTGATCTTCGCCAATGTAGGTCCAAGAATTCCGCAAGCATAACCCATCACTTCTTTTTTCAATACTGATTTTTTGCAGTAAAAAAATGAAACATGAACATGGTTTGTTGGGCAATTGAGAGCATATTCTTGGTGACCTGGCCGACCCAGCTAATAAAGTAGTGATCTGGCCCAGGTTCGCGCGAAAGGGCACGCTCCATGGGAGGAGCGGTTGCTTGATAGACGCAACGCCCTTCTCACGTTTTGATGTGGGTGGTCTTTGCTTCAGTGACTGGTTCCGCACTTTGTTAGCTATTGTTCGCTTGAACCCGCTTTTCTTTGCAACAGTTAATTTGTTGGTTGGTGACAAGTGATTAAACGTTTGAGGTTCAGCGGGAACTGCGCTAAGATTTGTGAAATTCTTGGAACAATAGCGCTGATTTTCGGCATGATTATTATTAGTTGCTGTGCGGTAATGGCAGATTTGAAGGTCCCGTCACAATGAATGTCTGGGCTCCTTAGAGTCCTTTTTGAAGCACACTGATGCGTGGTGCATTTTCCCACATCCGGTGCAGTTGGGCCTTTGGTAATTAAAGCTCTCGTGCCGTGAGGAGCAGCATTTCCAGCATCTGTTTTGCTCCTTCAAAATTCTTCTACGGGTTGATTTATCAGTAACAGTTTTGCATGACAAAGACGCATGCTTACCAGTGCTGCAAAAGATACATCCCCCATTTGGTTGAGGTCGCGGGTCGTCATATCTATGTGGCGTTGAGATGACCTCGCCGTGGATTGTATTGCCCAGTCTGCTCTCAATGTAGACCCCAATGGCAATTTCCTTCTTGAGGTCACTCATAAGTTCACCGATTGATTGATTGTGCACTGCTCTGCTAGCTATGAGCACAGGTTTTACGATATCACGAGGAAACTTAGATAATATGATTTCGGTCCAAATTGGTTCACACGTAGACCTAACGTCATATCCTGCGGATACCATCTGGTTAATTAAAATCTGAATTTTTCCGAGGACTAAGGAACAGCTGTTGGCAAAATTTTTAGCTGGCATTAAATTTAGCAGTTTTCGGATGATTTGTGACCTATTTATTGAATAGTCACAGTATTTGTCCTTCAGTGTTTCCACCATCCATTCATAGTTATGTGGCAATGACTGGATGCCTTGTATGGCTAATTTTGCCCTACCCTTTAAGCTTTCCTTCAAAAGAATGATCTTTTCGATGACGTGAAGTTCAATATTTTTATGAACCAGCGTCTCATAAACTGCCCAACACTCCGAAAACTCATCTGGATTTCCAAAAAATTTTGGGAGGGACACATCCGGAGCCCTTATGGAGCGATGTACTCTTTGATCAGATTGATTTTGTGCCAGATCCTCCGCGACGGGATTGCCGTTAGCTTCATGCTGATCGCAATTCGAATGGCAACCTCGAAACTCTGAAAGGACTGCGGTACCGACTCTAGTGTTATTGTGAGAGCAGTACCCAAGCTGGACTCCTTTCCTTTCTTCATTACACCTTAATTGGTCAGAACGCGCCCTTAGCGTAAACATAATTTCGATAGCTTCTGCACTAGCTTTGTGCAGTTGAGATTCCCGCTCAATTTCCTCTAATTCAACCATTAACTCTTTTTTCTCTGCTTTATCTTTGCAGTTCATTTACTCATCCCTTAACTCGATAAAAAGTTCTTGAAGGCTTTGTTCACCCTCTTTTAATTCTCTCATGTACTCTTCCAAACGATCTATGGTAGACTTGCATTTCTCACAGTTAGAGTCACTTTGAATTGCGCGGTTTAGGCTAACTGTATGCTCTTTGTAGCGCGTTACTAAATCACGAAGCGTGGTTGAGCTCAATATGATTGCTAATTTCCTTGAATGGAATGTCATTTTTTAAAATTTCTCCTTCAGTGTTGTTAGCGACGAAGGGAAGAGGCTGCTCCAGGTACTTTTAGCGTACGGGAGACTTAACTTTCTTACTTAGAAAGTGCAATCGTGAATAGAATCGACTTTGTGCTCCAGGTATTTAACGGGAGACTTATTCTCTTGGATTCAGAGAATGCGGTCTTATATTCGACCGACTTTATGCTCTAGGTCCCAAAGCTGTTACACTTTGACACGGGAGACTTAGGCTTGTTAGGCCGTTGCACCAAATGTATACGACGATACGGCGAAGGACTTAGACGACCTAATAATGTGGTGGTTCAGTGGATATGATGGCGAGTACAAGAGATGAGACAGAGTTTATTGAGAGACCAACTGGTCTATGTGCAGGTGGAGCGAGAACTGCCGTGCCTCCGCTGTATGGTGGCGTCACGCCCCTTGACCTTCCAGGGCTTGAGCATCATCGCAGACGATGATATCGTTCTCTAAACAATATTTGTTCTCATGTGCCACCTGGCCAAAGCGTGGCTGTGCCATATCAGCTACAAAGCCTTGGATAACGCTGGTTGGAGTTCCCGTATAGGGTTGTGCCCAAAATTCGTTGCACCTCTCGATCACCCTATGGCGCATAATAGAACGAGGGGCGCTTCTTGGCTCACAGAAGTGGGGGCGATCCGGATTTTCAGGATCCGTTATGAAGTGTCCACTTCTCACTTTGCAGGAAGGCAGAGTTTGACTGTACTCCTGGCGCTCTCGATCCTTAAGCGATCGGCATCCACAGCACACAAAGGTGCTGGTCTCTCCGCCAGAGAGTGTCTTCCTATACGCCCACTCATAGCACAGCTGACGATCTCGAGGTAGGATATATATCGCTATATCTCTACCCCTTTGCTGTGAGGGAGCAAACATCACTCGAACCGGTTCGAACGACGCCATTTCGCAACAATGGTACTTCCAAATCCCGCCACAACTTTCTTTTGGATCTCATGTGAAGTCTCTCCATCGTAGAAAAGCAATCGCATGAACTGCATGTGCGGCTAGAGATGTAGAGTCGGCGTAGGCGCCGGGACTCCTCCGTCTGGAATCTGCCTCGCCGCGATGACTCAACATGTTCGGGACCGAGCTGCCCCGTAATCCTTATGGATGCCCGCTCCGTTGCCGGAGAACTGGTCCCCTGGCAGGGTGCCGAGGCGGCGCGCGTGTTTTCGTCGCGTCGTCTCGCGCACTCCACGCCCCCGTCCCCTCTCCTCGCGGTCCGTTGCCCGACACTCCTCTATCGCCAACCTCCACGAGCATGCCACCTGAATCGGCATGCCCCTCCACTGTAGCATTCGATGGGGCTGTTCTCGCTAAGACAATCCGAGCTTAGCGTTTCTATTAGACGAACCTGAATGGCTTCGAACCCACTTAAGCATTGTATTAGGAGTAAGGAAGTGTGACCTGATGGCTGGTGAGGTTTTCACAACCCTTGGTGATCAGTGAGAGGAGATAAAAACGACGATAGGAATCCAGAATGACGACAAACGCTCACCATAGTCCGGATTACATGCTAGTAAGCGAATTTGCCCACTTCTGTGTAAAAAGCGCTGACTTAGACAACGAGTGAACACCGCTATGGTAATAATTTATTTATTTATTTATTTATGTACAGATGGCATTTATTTCATATGTGGTTTCAAAAACAGGATTAAGCCATTGGTGAACGACATGGTGCGTGGTACAGTGCGATTTAGGAAGGCCTATGTATATGCATTTCATATGGAGTATTGCGACAACAACAAGGAGGAAAACAACGGAAACAATGGAAAAAGGGCAGCTCTGTACTTGAAATGGGCAGCGTAAATAACGATTAAAACTGAAATCGGAAAACCAAATATTACCATTGGGCTAATAGAATAGCGAGAGCATCGAGGTGGTTTTTGCACTCCTTACGGGTTGGCGGTCTCCCCACGCTGTTCAGGAAGTGATGGAAGCTGCGAAGCTCGTTCAACACAGCTGCCTGCCGTTGTTGCTCTTCAGACCAGATTTGGCGTGGGGCAATCTCACCTCGGCGTAGCGGTATTATGCGAGACTTCGCCAAGGTGATCTCGTTTCCTAGGAACTGAAGCAGCTCGGTAAGCGAGGGAGCCCTGTTGGGGCAAAACTGTCGGAGCTTGTTATGGAAGTCCTCCACCAAGTTGGTGGTTATGCTCCCATAATTAGCTGAGTGATCGCAGAGCCCAGCAAAGCGTCCAAGTGTTTCCCAGTTGTCATGCCAGTACCCCATGAATTCACGGAGCTTCGTTTCCACTTCGGCTGTCACCACTGGCACACGTGGGTGCACGAGCGCCTCATAAATAGCGTGGTACTGCGTCGCAAGCAGAGGCAGTACTTGTAGCCTTCTGAAGAACACGGCAACAGCTGCCGTTTTCGAGCACTCCCGACGCAGTTGGTGGGAGTCCTTACTCCGCAATATGCATTGCATGTAGTGGAAAATGCACCTGAAAGGACGCTATTTTAGAAGTTTGTATTATTTCAGGCATTTCAGAACTTAGTGCCACATATCCGTGGTAATTCACGCCATTATGGCCCGGATGGAGTTTATGGCCGGCAGCTCGAAGTCAGTCAGGAAGTTGCAGTGGTCAGCCTCGATGGCCGCAACACCTCCGAGTGGTTCGATCTGCGTTCTGAACCACAAGCAATACAACATTGTAGAATAACGAACCCAAGTTTAGATCGTATTAAGCTCATTCAAGTGCATATTCTTGACCTAAACATATTGTAATAAGTCTCCTCCCTGCCGTCCGGCAGAAACGCGTACAGCAGTGGGAAAGTATGATCAGCGTCGAACTCTCCGATAATGGTGTAAAGCTGCGACGTTCTTGTTGGGTTCAGCTCCGGGGGAATTTGCTTGAACCTACCACCAGCCTGAAATAATAGATTCTTACTTTCTTTACTGAACACATCAAGAAGAAGGGGTCTCACCACAACGGTGCGCAGTTGTAGTGTACTGAACACCTCGTCACACAGCATCATACTGGCGATGTAAATGACGTCTTACAGCTCTACGCATCATAGCCCTCGGTGTGCTTCTCGGATCACAAAAGTGTGGCCTACTAGGGTTGGCAGAATCCGTGATAATGCCCGCTCCTTCCGCGCCCGGCCTCAGCTGCGGCGCTCCATGGCCAATCCTGGAGATAAAGCGCAACGGTCTGTGGAATCCGAGAGGCGGTCTTTATGTACGGAAGGTCACCGCGCCCACGACGGCGACTGCCGCGTGTGCGATGAGCTCTGCTGCGGTCGTGTGAGTTGTTCCTCATGGCCCGCTGCAGACGCTAGGTTTGAGTTGTTGATATCCCTTTCTGGTGTTGCAGGAGCTGCGGGAAATCATGCTCTGGTTCAGAAGTTGAGCTCGAGTTATAAAACTAAACAACGTTCTAGTGCCCATTTTACATGATGCTTCTTCTGGAAAAGCTGAAAATATGGCACACTATCGCAGTGAAACTGACTTTGTATACACTTTCTAACACTTGATGTGCAAGTTTTGAGGCAGGTCTAGATATCACTGGCCACTGAAGCCACCCAACTGCGACGTCTTCTGCCGCGCTGGCCGCGCTATCTGCCGCGTCCGCGGCGACCATTCGTACATAATGTCCCGCAGCCGTGGAATCCACGCAGGCAGAGATCCGGGAGGCCGATCCGAGCTTTGTCGTCTTCTTCGATGTCGTGCAATGTGTCGATTGTCTGGTAGATGAACTGTCTAGTTTTTCATCGCTGCGAGTTGACTCAGAAGGCCTGGAGGTGCGTCCGTGCTGTCAACGAGGAGTTGAAGTAGGCTGCTTACGTTATTCCATTCCAGTCGCTTCCATTTCTTTATTTCATTGGTGGTTCAAGTGGACTTCGTAGACGGCGTGGAATCCACGCAGGCAGAGATCCGGGAGGCCGATCCGAGCTTTGTCGTCTTCTTCGATGTCGTGCAATGTGTCGATTGTCTGGTAGATGAACTGTCTAGTTTTTCATCGCTGCGAGTTGACTCAGAAGGCCTGGAGGTGCGTCCGTGCTGTCAACGAGGAGTTTAAGTAGGCTGCTTACGTTATTCCATTCCAGTCGCTTCCATTTCTTTATTTCATTGGTGGTTCAAGTGGACTTCGTAGACGGCGTGGAATCCACGCAGGCAGAGATCCGGGAGGCCGATCCGAGCTTTGTCGTCTTCTTCGATGTCGTGCAATGTGTCGATTGTCTGGTAGATGAACTGTCTAGTTTTTCATCGCTGCGAGTTGACTCAGAAGGCCTGGAGGTGCGTCCGTGCTGTCAACGAGGAGTTGAAGTAGGCTGCTTACGTTATTCCATTCCAGTCGCTTCCATTTCTTTATTTCATTGGTGGTTCAAGTGGACTTCGTAGACCCCTCCTATATTTGGTAACAGTTAAACAATTCGACCCAAGGGTTTAGAGCGAAGAAGTTGCCAACCCTTACATTATTCTTCTCCGTACTAAGCGGGCTGGTGCCCGCTGTACACCGGCAATGTATCTTAAAACGGGCAGGTTAGATCAGACACACCCTGGAATTCCTTCCCTTGCTTAGTTCTCTGCTCCCCTCCGCGTCAGCGGAGAGGAGCTCAAAAACCGTGTTTGAGTATCCCACGATCAAGGTCTCGTAATGGAGCGGGCACCAGCCCGCTTAGTACCTTCTTCTTCAAATAACGGAAGAGGTGAAACAGAAATCAGGTAGATATTCCTGGAGAGCAGGTTTTTTCAACAGATGCTCCAGGGTCAAAGTTGATTGCGGTGGGAGAGGTGCACTTCCTTCTTGGCATTCTATCGTTCTATACACAACCTAAGGAAGGATACCATGTTGTGCTTTCCTGGGGCCGGATTCATCAATGAGTTACAGCAATATAACGGTGAAAATACAGCCAAAGTGCTTGATAGCGGCTTATCAAGTGATATGGCGAGGCATTTCGCCGCGCTATCAGGGGTTTCGGCTGTATTTTCTCTGTTAATTTGCTGTAAGTCGATGAATACAGCCCTAGCGGTGACGCAATCTAACGCTAGAATGGCACAGGAATAACGGACTAGTAAGGAGAACACATCCATAGATTGAATCCTGAACATGCGTGTTGAGGGGAGCTTGGATTGGAGTTCGTGCTTTCAACTGAGGGTAGAGTCCGCTTCTCATTGCACCTTTTTTTTCTCCTTCAGAGCCCTTTAATTCTCCCATCTCCCTCTTCCCTATCTTTGTAGGTGTTGGTCATGACCACACGATTCACAGCGGCATCTAGACGTGAAGCAAAACACCGGAAAACTCAGAACTGCAACGTACTATAGGAGACATGGAAATTAAACTGCAAGTGAGGAACGAATCCATCGGAAAATCTTTGTCTATGAGATGAAAGCAGTTTTTATAAAAATGGAGAGCGGTAAAGAGAGTGCGTTCTCATTAAGCAGCTTTATGTGAAAGCTTTTATGACGTACCTGTGACCTATTAACTGGAACCCTCAATTTAGCACTTCCTGTTCTAGTTTTAGAAGGTGGCTGGTAAGAAATATCACTAGAATTCAGCGGTTTTACAGGTAATCACTTTCAGAACCATCAGAACATTTCTAGTTCTCCCGCTTTGCAAACTAGGTAGTCCAAGTTGTTTCCTTTTTTCTTTTCCATTGGGAATGAACTGCTAACCTAGACCTGTGCATCGCAGAAGAACCTTGTGAGTGAAGCTATTCTGAAGTCTCTCTATGACATCTACGAAATTGTTTTTGTAAGGCGAGAAAACAGAAGTGCCTCCCTCCAGAATAGGACGAACACAGATTTTGTGCGCTTCGATAAAAATCCAAGGATTCTCTCTCCCGTGATACGCTGTCTTGCATCTGGCCAAAATTGAAGGGATTTTCGTATGTCTGCTCCCGTGACATTAGGGGAGGCTCCTGCAAACCATAGGACGCTGGTAGTGTATAATATAAAACATAAGAAAAAATAGAAAGATGCAAATTGTCAGAAATTTGTT
The DNA here is from genome assembly GCA_947359475.1 of Heligmosomoides polygyrus bakeri. Taxonomy (NCBI): domain Eukaryota; kingdom Metazoa; phylum Nematoda; class Chromadorea; order Rhabditida; family Heligmosomidae; genus Heligmosomoides; species Heligmosomoides polygyrus. Next base: position 33,320,556 of record OX375869.1, read on the forward strand.
CACAAGAGAATTCATTCCTTTCAGGGTAGTTTATACCTATTAACATATCGTGTGTAAGTTTGACGCGCCACCGGCGTCCCCCGTCCCGGAAGCTACCCGATAGGTTTGCTGCGACTCCTATAAATTAGGGATTCTTATATCTTGTCTGTCAAAGAGGCGTCGATTGTCGAGTACATCCTGGATCGAGATGCTCGTTTCGTTCCCGCTTAGGCCGGGTCTCTTAATACGTGCCAAGGCTGTGTGGAAAACACAGCACTGACCTCCCCATGTACTGGTCACCGTAAGGCATTGAATGGCCAGAAACGCATTCAAGCTGCCTCCACAACAATCCCTAAAGAAGAGTGCGTGGCGGGTCCGACAAGATGTTTGGCGTACGCTGACCTATATAACCTTCTGTCCCTCGCGGCCTTATGACAAGCCTGGATTAAGCGTCATGACCTCGCCAGATCATCTCATTCCCGGTTAACCACCGTGTTGTTTGATATTGATTCAAGCGGGTGAATTCACGTTCCCTGTCGCCTCTCCAGTCCGCCCCACTGAGCAAACGCAGACTTATTTCCGCTATTTAGGCCATGGTGATCAAGATAAAATTAGCCACGCTCTTTACTACGTTGGATCCGCATATTTTCTCTGTTGAGTAGATTTCCACTTGAACGGAGCTCGAGCTATTCCCTCGAGCTCTATACCAGAATTAGGCCGATGATCTGTCATCGCTGGATGCGTGACCCTAGTTGAGAACTAGTGCTACAAGTGGATGCTGAGAGCAATTCTCGCTCCAATAATTTGATAGCTAACGTAAGTGTGTGACCTTCAAGATTCGTCGCCCTTGGTTCAACTACTTTGCCTATCGAATGAACCAGCTCAAAGCCTTCACTGCTGACATTTGCGGCCAGTTCTGCTTTTAAGGATCTTCTATACTTCTGGAAGGGACGAAAAGGTCGGTATGTATGGTATTTAAAGCGCCCGAGACATTGGATGGGGGAGAAGAGCCTCTAAGGGCCAGATTCATCACCCGTTTACCGCCCGCTAACGGCGAAAACACCGTCAAACCTGTGCTGATGAATGTCGTATCAGGGGGTTTGGCGGTATTTTCACCGTTAGAGGATGGTAAGCGGTTGATGAATCTGGTCCCAAGTCTCTGGTGCTGCAGTGTTAGACTGGGTTTTGAGTATATAGTTTCTTGTGAATCATGGCATCAAGTTACAGGCTCTTATCTTCCCTGAGTCTTTTATATGTCTTTTCCTACGTCGCTTCTCGCTATCAGTGTCACATGCCGTCGTTTGTCCACGCGTTTAGCTGTGAAGCCATTGCTTCTCATCTAGCCAGTATTCAATATCGCCTCTTTGTTCCATAGGGCAATCTCTTTCTAAGCGATTGCAGGTTCACCTCGGCGGGGGCTGGGTATGGTCTTTGTAGCGCCATCGAGTTGAGGTCGTTTGATGGTTCGTATGACGTTGCGCGCCCTGTGCGTTGTAGGGGTATTCATCGTCTGTATTCCACTGTACTTGCTAGTCAACCACTCCGACCATGGTGGAGCAATCAGCAACTACATCAGCGGCAAGTCCTATTCAGGTGTGTTCTGTAGTTGAGTTTCGCATCGCTTGCCTCTTTTCGAGCTTAAATTCTAGATGAAGAAGGTGAGAAGTCCTACGGCGTTATCATGGATGCGGGATCGACTGGCACTCGGCTCTTCTTGTACACCTGGACCAGTAACTCAGGTAATTTTTAATATTTCGAGAGGAGTGCCATTCCAGGACAAGTTGTAAGATCATTTGCTAGAGTGGGACAGCTATTCTTCGACATCATTTTATTGTGTGAGTAGAGCACATCGTAGCTTTTCCAGACAAAGAGCTGATCAACATTTCTCCGGCTCTTGATCATCTGAACAATCATGTAGTGAAGAAAGTTTACCCTGGTTTGAGCTCCTTTCAAGATCATCCCGATCAAGCTGCAGGTAGAGTGTTTTATACGGAAATCAGTTTTAATCCTATTTACGGTCTGCTTCTAGAGTATATAAAGCCTTTGTTGGACTACGCAACACAGTTCATCCCTCACGATAAGCTGCCGTACACGCCGGTTTTCCTTTTGGCCACCGCTGGAATGCGTCTTGTTCCTGAGAGGTATGTCTTTATCCAGTTTTCAGTCCTCTATGAGTGTTTGCTCTGGTTGGGCAGCGAGAGCGGTTATACTTGCAAATCCAAATCAAATGCTCTCAAATGCCAGCAAAGTACTCAACTTTCTTTGTTTGCGTTATTGCCATATGTTTGAGAGGACTCAAGGATTGCGTTGCAAAGAACAGCGGTATTCCAACTATAATTATTTTGCCATTTTTTTTTATCTGTTTTGCGTCATCAAATAATTGCGAATTTTTTCACTTAACTGGTGGTTGCGTTAGTTCATTGCTGATGCATACGTTTAACATGTATTCTTCTAGAAGAAACGAAAGTAATGAACAGGGAAGGGTCTCAGGCGTATGTCCCAACGACGAAACGAACACTTACGAGAATCTCCATCCTTTAAATAGTAGAAATAGAAGAAAATGTGATCCGCTTCTTCATTTGTTGTACCTATCGGACTATGAAGGAACATGCAAGAGTAGTGCAAGGATTCAATAATTTCACCCTGCTCCTGTGAAGCAGTATTCTTGTTTGTTTTTGCATAGTCGATGTTTGGAATTTATTGCGTTGTGAGAATGTGCTATTCCATAGTAGAATTTCAGCCCTACTAGCTCATTAGGTTCAAGGTCTTGACAAAAATGGAACGTAGTTCTTTACTAATTGAAAGGCGAAGATTCTCGCAGTAGTGTGTATTTTCGCTGATCAGACATATGGTGAGGTCCTTTCCTGGTGAGAAGCTGGTTTCTAGCTCAGCTGATAATCTTCAGGCAACAAGCTGCTATCCTCAGTGACCTTCATACGAAGCTACCACAAATGACGCCGATGCAGGTAAGCGTTTTCTCAATAATTTTTGTCTACTTCGAACGCTTGTGTATTCGCTTCCGAGCTTCGTCACTATGCATCACGTTTTTCTAAACCAAGCCTGCAAGATTTCAGTTTTTGATTTGTTTTCTTATTTTTGTTGTGAACACATCTTTGGGACTAAACAAGCTGTATGGAACTTAATGTATGATAATGAAATTAAGCTCATATCAAAGCATATATTTTATCCCAACTCGTTCGACGGATGTGTTCCCTCAGGGCATCATTTCGGGTAATTCTCAATAGTAATCTTATTGTTACTCTCAAAAATAACATTTGTTAATCGTTTTCAGTAACGATTGTCCTACTTGGAGGTTAGAACCGCCCTTCTAGTGTTGTTTCACCACTTCTCCCGATCAGCTTGAAGGGGACCTACCCTTTGGTCTTTGTCCGGTGTATAAAACATCGTTGCTTCGGGTGTCCTAAGGTGGTTTTCCAGGTTTGTTCCAATCGATCAGACGACATCTCGCTGCAAAACGCAATTTTAGTAGACACGCTAAAGTAAAGGCATTGAAGCGATAGCAGTTACGCTCTGTTGAACTTGCTATTTCCGAAACTAACTTTTCGTTGTGCGCTGATCATGGAGAGGTAAGGGTTGAATATGAAATTTTTATGTTAAAACTTGCCGTTTCTTGTATTCTTCATTGTTAGAGGGCAACGCTAAACTCGTTTCTCAGCAATATTTTCACTTTATTGGATAGTAATAGCGGTTCTACTGCCGAATTTGAACGTTTTCCTTCGAGATTCCTTATTATTGCATCTAATTCTACATCTTGCATCATTATCTTATTGCATCTACTTAAAGTTGTTAATTTCTTGATTTTTAGATTATGAAAGAGCACATACGAGTGATTGAAGGCAAATGGGAAGGAATTTACAGCTGGATCGCTGTTAACTACATCTTAGGTAAGGATGTTCTAGTTCGCAGCTAAGATACAAAGCTAGAATTCTAGTGTTTTGAGGAGGAGTGTTTTCATAATTGCTTTTCGCACATCTCTTTGAGTCCTTCTGCTCTAGGTAAATTCAACATTAGCAATTCTTCGGAGGAAGCGCGGCCGGACACCGTTGGAATGATTGACATGGGTGGTGCAAGCATGCAAATCGCATTTGAAATGCAGCCAGATGATGAATTTCGAAGCGAAAATGTCGAAAATGTGGGTTTCCCACTTCCTCGTAACATTGTACATATGCACTGCGCCCAATACCTCAACATTTCTGAGTTGACCGACTTCTCTCAGTCAATGAGATGATGATGCAATCTGTTCAGGTCAACCTCGGTTGCCGTGACGATGATGACAGGCACAAGTACAAGCTCTTCGTGACCACATTTTTGGGCTATGGTGTCAATGAAGGTTTGGCGGCTTGAGAATAATTGATAATATCGTGACTTAACGTCAGCAGAAGTCGACGTTCTTAGGGTTGCGAAAGTACGAGCAGGAACTAAGCGATCGGCTTCTGCAAACGAAGGAGGGCTACGTTAGGGACGAATGTATGCCGGTGAACCTACAGAAGGTCATCAATCGGAGTGACGGTACAGTGTTCGTTCGAAAGGTAGCTAGTGGTACATTCCATCTTGGCTTGATCCTCATTTCAGAGAAGTGCTAGGTATCTCTTTTTCTAGGGAATTGGCGACTGGGAAGGATGCGTTAAGCAAATCTCAAATTTACTGACGAAGCCGTCGGCTAATCCAAAATCACTCTGCAAGCCGAACTGCTTCTTTGGAAACGTTGCTGCACCTATGGTATGTGTCCATGCAGCTTCCATGTCTCCATTTCTTTTCATTATGTCGTTCTTCATTTTTATAGGTTTCTCTTTCTTCAATGGTTTTGTACGGCTTCTCTGAGTACTGGTATTCGCTGGATGAAGTGCTGTCTCTCGGCGGTCCCTACAATCATACTGTAATTGCTGAAAAATCGAAACAGTACTGTTCACAGCGGTGGTCTTCTATACAGGTCTTGTTTTTATTCGTCATAGAGTCATCATTGATTTGAAATTTCGTTTTGATTGAAGGCAGCTGCTCGTCGGAAGTTATACCCGAAGTCAAATGAGGATCGACTGAAAAGTCAGTGCTTCAAATCGGCATGGATAACATCAGTTCTTCACGACGGCTTTGAGGTCGATAGGGAACACAATCATTTTCAGGCAAGTATCTTGATGTACACAATTTAAATTATGTACTGGCTTCTTTTGGTCCCGGGTTGGGTGTGCCTTTTTATTCGCTGTACAACTGGAGTAGCTTATTAACTTTATCCGGTTATACAGCACGGAATAAATATACAGGCACGAAGAAGCTAGTCAAAATTGTTTAGTGCCAGTTGCACTATTGTCGCGGGCACAGCGAAGGAAACAGGCAATGGGACAGAGGGGTGAAGGACCGACCGCTGTGGCCAGTGGAGAAGAGACGAATCAATGTCCTCTGTCCCTCCTACAGACGGCTACCTAGAACTTGGAGCATGACGAGAGACTACACGAAAGGATGAGACCAGAGGGTTATTGACAGGCAAGGAAGGGCAGTCAGGTCACAGCCTGGTGACGAAAGAGTCATGAGGATATGAAGAAATCGGCGGGGCTCATGAGACAGGCCGGAGATGGCGAAACAACAACAGGCACATCTCCGGTTACGGTAGAACAGAATGAGCATACTCCACACGCCGGTCCTCATGAGAGTCAACTCCGGTGACTCATCGTCGTCCTTGTCCTCGTCCTCGTCCTCTCTGCTTCATGTATGGGGCATGCTCAGCTCGTTTCGCCTTGGGGTCACGTAGGTACATGACTTCGGGGCGTTTCGGTAGTTTTCTCTTCTTTGCGGCAGGCTCGTCGTCGTCGTGGTTGTCCTTGGCTGTGGCTGACGTGGTCGCTTTGTTCGGGGCTTCCTTCGGTTTCCTCTCCTTCAGCTTGAATCTTGGCAGACGCAGAGTGTTTGAAGCAGCATCTCTCAACTGCTCCAGAAACACTTGGACTTGCCAACCATGGAAGCAATGGTCAGCCTTCCGTGGGCTCAAACCCAAGCTCAGTGCGGGGTGGAGCTTAGGGATATCCTCTGCGCATGGACCGTAATGGTCAATCACGCGTGCGTCAAACCCACGCTTTGGGCCTGTGAGCATGTGCACGACCTCAACGCACACTCGACGCATCTGCTCCCACAGATCCTGGCGGAGTTTTTCGAAGGGCGCCGGGAAACAGTCCAGCGTCCCACCACACTGTAGGTGCCTCTCGATTGCCTGAAGGCAAGTTCGCATATGCGGCGAACTTGGCGTGGTCTCGGGCCATACCCATACCACTGCTGCACTGATTGGCAGCTTGTCAAGTTGGTCAGCCATATCTCCAGGATGGTTGTAGACCACAAACTTGACTGTGGGCTCCGGCTCGAAGTCCGTCAGCACCCTACCAAAGCTTTTCGGAACAGCCAATATGATCGAATTGGTTGGCATATCATCGCTGCCCTGTTCCGGAATTTGCTCTCTTCGGACCATGGCTTGGGCGTAGTACGCGGAGATGTCGTAGCCAGGGTGGTGGCTAAAGATCGGTGGGTGAGCGAGCCTCACACCCTCCCTTTCCTTCACAGCCGCTGCGAAGTCGTGACAGAACTGACGGTGTGCCGATATTGCACAGCTCAGCCCGTACACAGTGAGGTGTGTGGACTGCTTTTTGAGAAGTTCAGCTTCCTTTCGGTGCTCTCCCCACGCCGGTTCGAGCGCAATCGAGGCCACATTCGCCAGCTCGAACAAGTTTCGCACTTTCTTCGAGCGTGCCAAGTTGCATCGAAGACCAGGAAGTCCAACGTGCGCTCTCTCCTTGAAAACGCCGCACGTGCAGGGGTAGTAGAGATGAAGCGGATCCTCATTTGGAGCGCCGATCGTTACTCTGAAACAAGATACTTTATTACACTTGTTTTTCTTCGGTCTACCCCTTTTTGACCTAGTCTTTGTTGTCTGGAGTGGCTCATCATCTAACCCTCTAGGTAGTTTTCTCAACTGGTCGAACGGAACCCGCTTAGGTTCTTGGTTTGCGTTGATAGCCGTTATCAGCGCACTATTCTCACTCAGTTCTACCACTCTGAAAGGTCCACACCACTCATTTACCAGTTTAGGATGCCTCGACGAGCTTTTCTCCGCAGGAACACGCATGTACACCCGGTCGCCGAGAGTCAGCGGTCTCTCGCTGACGTGTTTGGCTTTATCGTATGCTGCTTTCATACGATCCCGGGCCTTGTCGTTTTGTTCCTGTGCGTGCTCATGTGCCAGTCTTAATCCAGTTACCATTTCGTTGACGTAACTGTCCAGGTCAACCATATATGTTGACACTTCTTGATCCAAGGTGTTGCTTGGCATGTGCACGTCAAACCCGTGGAGGAGGAAAAACGGTGACTCTCCCGTAGAGTCATGGGCAGATGTTTTGTAAGCAACCATGCAGTAAGGCAACATGCGATCCCATTCCATGGGTATGCTGACCTTCTTCCTTAGAAGCTCTACAATGGTCTTGTTAAATCTTTCTGTCACTCCGTTCTCTCTAGGGTTATAACCCTTCGTGAAGACCTGACGTACTTCCAGTAATCTCGATAGCTCATTCAATAATTTATTATCGAACTCACCACCTTGATCAGAGAGGATGCACTTAGGAAACCGGCAACCTTCGCATATCCATCTTTCGAATAGTGTTCTTGCCACAGTTTCCGCTGTCTTCACCTCCACAGCGTATGCGCCTCCGTACTTCGTAAAATGATCAATAACACTCAGAACATAACGGTTTCCACTAGACGTGGGTCCCATTTCCAGAATGTCGATTCCGATCATTTCATACGGTTTCGTGGTCACTATAGGTTTAAGTGGCGGAGTCATTTTTGCCTTCTGGTTATGGATAGTGCAGATTTTACACTCCTCCGCCCATTGAAAGATGTCTTTCCTCATCGTCTCCCAGAAGTATTCCTTGCTGACTTGACGCAGCATCTTCTTTGGTCCAAAATGACCTGCAAGGAGGGATGAGTGGGCATCCAGGAATATTGCTTTCCGATGCTCCTTAGGAACCACTTTCCTATAGCCCTCTTTATCGACAAAGCACAAATACCCGTCGACCAATGCAAAGTCATCTCTTTTAAACCTCGATTCTTTGCCCGGGGACTCCGTATGACCGTTCATACTTCCCGCTTCGAGGCTTCGAATTAGTTCTCCATAGAGGAGATCATTCCTGAGATCCTTTGTCCAGCTTGGTTCATTAGCGATCGTCGCCACGATCAGTTCGTTGGGTATTTGGGCAGCTTGCTCATCAGCAGGCGCCAATATCGCTCCTCGACTGAGTGCGTCCGCGACTTTATTAGCTGCTCCCTTCAAGTACACCATTTTTATGTTGTACTTCTGAAGTTCCAGCGCAGCACTCTGGCTGACACGTTGGTTCTGGTGAAGAGTGCTGTCAAAGGCTGGTGATCCGTGCATACCTCTACCGGAAGTCCGTAGACAAACATATGGAATTTCCGGAGAGCGAACACTACGGCCAATGCCTCAAGATCGGTAATATGATAGTTTCGCTCACTCTTTGACAGGCTCTTAGAAGCAAAATAGAGCGGATGGAGTAAACCATCGTCGCCTTTTTGGCTGAGTACCGCTCCCAAACCAAAATAGCTCGCATCCGTATGTATTTGGAAAGGTTTCCTTCCACTCCGAGCTCCCTCTATATCAGGTTGTGACAGCACTGGTGCGGACGTGATTATAGGCTTCAGCTTCTCGAAGGCCCGAATACGGTCGTCTGTCCACACAAACTGTACTTTCTCTGAGGTTAGTTCGTGTAGCGGACCCGCTACTTTGGAAAAACCTAGTACGAACTTTCTATAATAGGAGCACATTCCTATAAAAGTTCGTAGTTCCGCACGAGTTTGTGGCAGTGGATACTCCGTGATCGCGGAGACCTTGTTTGGGTCCATATGAACTCCTTGCATATCCACTACATGCCCTAGAAACATCACCTTAGGCTCTAGGAGCACACACTTCCGTGGGTTCACCTTCATATTTGCTTTGCGGAAGGCTTCCAACACTTCTCCCAGCACTTCAGAATGTCGCTCTACGGTAGCAGTAGCCACCATTATATCGTCAAGGTAGCACGAGACCTCGTCACCTAGAAGGTGCCCGAGCACTGAATGCATTAAGCGCTGAAAGACTGGAGGGGATGATGCCAACCCGAATGGCAAAACCTTAACCTGATACAGTCCTTCAGTTGTGGTGAAAGCACTTTTTTTCCCTGGCATTCAATGACAGCTTGATCTGCCAGTAACCGGACGACAAGTCGAGTGTGGAGAAGTACTTTTTCCCTTTTAAGCTTTGGAGCGTTGCGTCGATTGAAGGAAGTGGGTAACTATCAATTCTAGTTGCTTGATTCAGCTTCCTGTAATCCACACATAATCTCAGTGAGCCGTCCTTCTTTTGTACCAGTACGATCGGAGAAGCCCAGCTCGATTTGCTGGGTTCTATTATGTCTCTCTCCCTTAGATCGGTCAGGATTTCTCGGAGAGCTACACGTGTTCCGATCGAAACTGGGCGCGGTTTCTGCCGAATGGGTGCAGAAGGGCCAGTATCTATCTCGTGCTCCACAAGTGATGTCTGTGTTAGCTCTTGATCCGTCAGTGCGAAAACGTCATTATAGTTCCGCACTATCTCATCCAGCACAGCCCTATGTTGGCGACTCTGTTTGTTGTCCCACAACGTGTCAAATAGGACCGCACATCTGTCCCCCGAACGGTGTACTGTACGCTCTAACATATTAGCGTAATGAAGGGGAGCCTCATCAGTGACCTCCGTTTTGTCCCACTGCCCCACAGCGTCACCGACTTTATAAACTCTCACTTCACGCGTTGAGTTCGTGACAGGGATCCCCACTTCCGTGCTCGCTCTAGAGCAGACGGCATCCGGAATGAGGTCGTCCCTTGACCAAAGAACACTTTCTGGATTCATACCCGTGGTTGAAAGTCTCAGGATTTTCGTCTCTCCTGGCTTAATATACTGCCTAGCAGATACTTTCGCACAGATAAGGACGTCGAAGTCTTGTTCTTTCGCCTTCTTGGGCTTCACCTGCGGCAGAGTCTTTCCTGTTTCTAACTGCAAGTGCTTGCTGGATTGGGAGTGCGGTGGTAAGCTATCCACGTTACTCAAGGTGTATCCCCAGTTGTTGAGAACGTTCGTGCCCAAAACCAGTACGTTTTCGCATTCTTTCATTACAAAGAACGCTCCACGTATGATTGGTTTACCTTTCTTGCCTAACGTTAGACGTACTGCGCCTTTGAACGGCATACGTTGTCCCGAAGCGTTGAAAATTGGCACCTCCTCAGCTGTAGGGATCTCCTCGACATCGTTGTCTAGATCAAACCCGGCATGTGCAGCTTTCAGTAGGAGCGTCAAGGGAAGGATGCTGACCTGCGAACCCGTATCTAGCAAAGCCTTCATCTTTTGCCCTAACAACTGCACCTCGGCTACGATCTGAGGACCAGTGAGCTCAGAACTCTGAACTCCCGTCTTGGAAATGCCACATGACCATGTTCCCAACTTGGCCACAAAGCTTCGTTGTTTTCCTTGTGGTGTCTGCCGTGTTTCACCCTGATGAGGAGTTGGCTGAACACCAGTGGTTCTCGGCACTTGTTCCTTGCAGTCTCTTCTGAGATGGCCTGTTTTCTTACAGTTATGGCATACAACTTCTCTTTTTCCCGTTGCGTCTCTGCCATCCTTCTCAGGTTCTTGATGTCCTGGCTGCATTCTCGATCGTGTCTGTACACCAGGAACAGAGCTGCGTTCAGTGGATCTTCTCCACTGAGGGTTCGGACGGGGTGCTTGTCGTCAAGCTCCTGCTTTAGAGCTTCTGCCACTTGACGACTACGCTCTACGCGTTGTGCCAGAGATTTTAGTTTCTCGTAAGACTGATCACTTGATGTTTGTTCGACTTCAGTGAAGAGTTGCACGTATTCCGGCCATGACGTGAGTTTCGTGATCAACTCGCCCGTGCGCATGGTGGAAAGCTCACGCTCCGAAAGGTCGGGGTAAGCTGCGCGAGACAATTTCTCCAGCTCGACGCAATAGTCGGCGGTAGAGGTCGCGTACTTTAGGTTCCTCAGCTTAACATATGCCTCCATACGTTTAGCGGATTCATTCTCCTTGAATTTTTCAGAAAGTGCTTCTACAAACCCGGAGAAGCTACCCTCTCGAACCTCAAGTGGTAGAGTTTCCATGATTGCGCGGGGTCGGCCTCCTAATTTCGAGCTTAGGAGATGAATAAGCACGTCATCGCTTATGTTGAGCCACCCATACTTTATGTTAAAGGACTTTAGGAATGTCTCAAATCCTTTTCCTTGCGCGCTATCATAGATCTCTACATCAGGCAGAGCCATCGCAGCAAACGCCGCTCCTACAGAATTTCCACCTGTAGCCGCAAGGTTCGGTAATTCCTCACCTTGGTTCCTCTTGAACGGTGATCTCCATTGGAATTCCGGCAGCCTTGGCTGCTCGCTCTCGGGCTGCAGTTTCTGCAAATATGGATTATTCTGTCTCTTCGGCAATATATTCTGCCTGACTTGACGCCTCGTGGTGTCAGAAGCCTCTGGCGAACTCAATTCCTTACCTTCGGCAGCTGCAATAGGGTCGAAATCCGCCATTTCGACGCTCTGCGGCACTGTATTCGAGTGCACCTTTTGCATTGCCTCTCCAAAGGTCGTTTGCAGTATGCCAGGCTGGTTCTGATTGCCCTGAAATGAACATACTTTAGGATGCTCAGATACTAACTCTTGTATTCCAGAGACCCCGGCTCTCGAAGCCGGCTTTCTGACTACTTCTAAAAGAGTTTTCACTGCCCCCACTACCTTAGTGGACTCAACTGCCAGCAGCTTAGCTAGAACGCGCATGCAGACGTCATCATGACGTGCTTGCTCCATCACTTCTAGCATAAGCGCATTAAGCTGGTCCAAGTTGAACGCCTTCAGACGTGCTATTTCACTAGACAAAGATTGCAGTTTTGTCATCTCTGCCTCAATGTCATTGCATGCTTTGTCAAGAACCTCTTGGAAATCCTCCAGTGGACCCAAAGGCTCTGTTGGTGACTTCACCGGTTTTCCACGCTTTTTGCCCAATGCAAAATTTTGTGTACTCTCCCTTATTCTAGTCACCTGCTCACTAACACTGAGCAAAATCGCGCTTACCTGTGGTGCTTGCGTTTCCGCTAGCTGGCGGACCTTCTCCGTCAGGCCAGCTACTTGCTCCTGTAAGTTAGCGACTGTCCGGTCTTCGCCCTCTAGAAGCATCATTGCTTCTACTTCCTTTTCAATGGCGTCTTCGGACATTTTCCTGCAATGTACGAATTAATTTCGTAGCTTCCAGCCGATTTTTCAACGAACCGATCGAAAGCGGCAGGAAATCGGGATTCACCTTATACCTCGGTGATCTTCCTCACAAGTAAAGCGTTTCCGCGCGAAATGAAAATTCGCGCAGCGTTTAGCCTTGCAAAAACGCTTTTCTTGACCGTTCAGGCACGCTAGCAGAGTACCAAACTCCACTAGAGAACTGACGGGATTCACCCCACGGTGAAATTCAGGTGCTACCGTGATTAACGGCCTGGTACCTGTAGTGCTTATTGCTTTCCTGAAGGATCCACTGTCCTCTTGAAAGCAGCACTTTCACAAAAAAAATCCTACGCAAATTTCCTAGGCGTGCGTTGGAAGCGACAACAGTTTTGGCAGTTGTTCGGCCCCCATGTACTGGCTTCTTTTGGTCCCGGGTTGGGTGTGCCTTTTTATTCGCTGTACAACTGGAGTAGCTTATTAACTTTATCCGGTTATACAGCACGGAATAAATATACAGGCACGAAGAAGCTAGTCAAAATTGTTTAGTGCCAGTTGCACTATTGTCGCGGGCACAGCGAAGGAAACAGGCAATGGGACAGAGGGGTGAAGGACCGACCGCTGTGGCCAGTGGAGAAGAGACGAATCAATGTCCTCTGTCCCTCCTACAGACGGCTACCTAGAACTTGGAGCATGACGAGAGACTACACGAAAGGATGAGACCAGAGGGTTATTGACAGGCAAGGAAGGGCAGTCAGGTCACAGCCTGGTGACGAAAGAGTCATGAGGATATGAAGAAATCGGCGGGGCTCATGAGACAGGCCGGAGATGGCGAAACAACAACAGGCACATCTCCGGTTACGGTAGAACAGAATGAGCATACTCCACAATTAATGTTTTAAGTATATGTGCTTGGTCGCATAAGGATTACCGACTTGGTAAAGTAGTCCTATGTAGATATAATTCTGACACTAGGTATCAATCGTGTTGAAGTGCCTTCTTCGGTGAGGGATGGAAAACGAAGGAGTTTTCCTGTTTCTCTGTACCGCTTCGTTATTCCCGCACTCTCATTGTGTCGTTTTGAAAATGGGTGAATTATATTGCAGTGTGAACACTTCTCTGATGACCTACCTCCTACCTTGGTTAAACATCGCACGGCGCGGCTAGTGCAAAGGTTGTATGCCGCCCTGGATGTTTAGTGGCGATCAAAATTACTGCGCCAAGCAGGACTCTAACCCTTGCCCTCTGTTTTCGCTGAATGCTGTGACTTAAACCACCGGCGCTCTTTGATCTCACTCATCATCTGCGGTAACCCCTGCTTGGAAAGCAGATGATGCTGGATCAAGTCCCGCCTAGCGCAAGAGATTTGATCGCCAATAAATGTCCAGTAACGACAGGCACGCTGTTTGAGTTCATACATTGTTATTGTTTTGAGCTGCTAAGACTTCCTCGTGCGGTATCCAAGAGCAATGAAGGCAACGTTTTTGGATGCATTCTATAGGCTGGGCTGCGTTGTGGACTCTCCTCCGCTATATTCGGCTAACTGGCATTGTTATCTTGATCTTGAGCAGCAGCTGCTATTATTTAAGCTTACTTGCGAATCGGTAAGTTGAAGCTGCGTTTCAGGGCAGACCTAGTATTTATGTAGGCTCATCGTTTTTCGAACCGGAATGGTGTTCTAAACGGAACCAGAATTATACTGTTTTTTGAAATCATTGTTGAATGCGATAGTTTCTTTGCAAGGCTTAATGGGTAACTAGAGAAATACAATAACTTTCCAAATTGAAAACTCAACTAAGGAATCGTTTAAAGAGTGTATTCCATCTATTTTCTTCAGTATTATTGATATTCCTAACGCAATGTGAATGAGATTTGCATCCTCGATCAAGTAAAGATCGATAGCCTGGATTAGCTTTCGTTTAACCTTTTGGTTCATTGTCCTTTAAAATAAAAATATTTGTAGCAAGCTCGATAACAGTTTTGTAGGGGGTTAGTGGTACGAGATTTTTTGGCGTAGGGTGCTTACCTACGGTTAGATCTTTAGTTTTTCTATGGTGTTCGTCATTAATTTCTCTTTCGAGTGTTAGTCTAACTTCCGTCCAGGGTAGTTATGCTCAGCTTGTTTTACAATCTCTTCTGACACCAGTTCAAGAGCGATTCTTTTTTGTACAGATGTTGATTAGCGTTCAAAACTTCAAAACTATATCACTAGCTTTTGCTCATGATGGTTGGCAACTTCGTTTTGGCGCAATGCACGTTAGGAGGTTACAGTTGTAGTGACGATTTTCCCTCACTAATTTTCTTACGGTCTCATGTTCCAACGAAATCCTAGAGCGTATTGCGCCAAGAAAAGTTCGACTTGCTGTCCTACCGTGAATCAAGTCCAGAGAGAAACGGAATCCGAAGCATGGAACAGAAGGCTAAAGACATCCAGAAACGATATGTGGAGCACAGAAATAGAGGTGTCGCACAATCCTGATGAAAATGTTAACGTGTTCACGTTAATGCCACATATGTAGCCCTTCACGACTTTTTATGATGCTTGCAGATGCCTCCTTCAAGCGACATCTCATTGCTAAGCATCGTCTTTTCAGAGTGCGTACAACATTGCCGGTCAGGAGGTGCAGTGGGCTCTTGGTGCGATGATCTATCACATGCGATACTTCCCGTTGCGGAACAGCGCAAGCAATCTGGTCGTGAGCAAGTACGTTGGATTCCATTCTGCCTCTCTTACTAACTGGAGCAGTTGTTTAGCCCTCTTAACAGTACCCATTTAGAAGAACAACCTTCAATTTCAGACATCCGCACGAGACCCTGCCGTCGTCGTCCACGTTATGGCTTCTAATGGGCGCCATGGTTATCCTCATTGCTATATTCGCATTCGTCATCATAAAGGAGGACATACCTACTGGACTGAGGCGTAACCGATCCGTTTGGAGCTATATGATGCTGAATTCTAGTGACTCATCGAGCTTATCTTCCTTTCGTTCGGTTGGCTATGCGTAGAACACTAGGGTGTGTAGCCTTCCCGATGAAGGGGTTTAGGCGCTGTAGGTTCTCACGGAGGCGATTTCTGGGTGGCGACCGATCAACTGTTATATAGGCAGATCCTATTTCTAATTTCAATCTAGGCAGTGGCTTTTAATTCTTTACCAGAGACTAGTGGTAGTCAGTTTTGAGCACAGTGTTTGTCTTTGTTTTTTGGTGAAGAAGTGATTTGAAATAGGGGTGAGTTCATCGAACATGTTGGATCCATAGACATGTTCCCAACTGTGATTGTTCAACAATACTCGCTAGATTCTTGGTTATTCCTCCCATCTTATAAGAGGCCTCAAATCCTAGCGTCAATCACCTTTGATTTAAACTTATTGTGGAGTTCAGTGAGACCAGCGCTGCACAATTATGTTTATACTTGCAATTTCGGGCGTAGTGGTTCAGCAATTACGCTTTATACTATATGCAACTGTGCCTTAATTCTGTACCCACAACAAAATCTGTGTTCTCTCTCCAGTTTGTACGTATGCTCAATCGTATGTTCAAGTCTCGTGGTTGCAGAGGAAGTGAATTGCTGTCAGATCTGTGTGTCCCATAACCAAATAAGTATATTTCTTCCGGCTAACTCATTAGTAATCGGCGGTTGTATAGGTAGATGGATGTTAACGTCGTCGTACTTTCGTGCCTACCCATTGCTTACTTTCATTTGTGGTAGATTACCGACACATACGGGTGTAACTGTGATAAGTTATTCCTTATTTATTAGGACAAGTAAACTGTTCTTTTGGACATCTTTGTTATGGAGAGCTGTGTGATTGCGTGGTGACGTTCGTATACTTGAAAGCTTGTGTGGTAATATAGCTGCTGTAAGCACTTGTCGCACCTCACGTGACACGAAAAAGTGATTTCTTGAGTATTCTTAACTGACAGTCTTTCAACGTACATATTTAGGGGTTTGTAAGAGAAATGAATCGGAACTAGCGCTACGTTGGCAGCTTGTCTTCGCTTCCTGAATGACGTTTTGAGAGGAGCGGGGACATCAGACTCCCGCAAGCGTGCCTTTTTTGATGGCAGAGGAATGTCACGTAGCATTGGAGCAGAAGCTGGCATTCCTCGTTCATCTGTCGTTTTCGTTTCTGCGATCCGAACAGCCCATCTGAGTTATCTCCTTGGAATGGTGAAGATTCTTGGTATGGGCTTGGCAGTGCTGTTGAAATTCAGCTTCCTACTGGAACGAGGATTTGTGGCACGGGAGCGCACCCCTTGGGTAACAGCAGTGAGTCTAATTTCCCTCAGTGTTGTGCAAAAGTCAACAATAAACACCCAATTTTGCACATTGGAACAGTTGTCGTTAATTTTGTGGTTGGCGAAAAAGTATCACACACAGGCTAATAGTGTTTTATTTGCCATCTCTCAGATGGTCAAGACGAAACTGGAATAGTGGGTTTATTACATGGGTGAGGTCACCCGCTTTCATGGCCTGTAATAGTAAAATATCGTCGCATGTAAGATCGTCACTCCACTGCTCTTCAGCGAGCCGTTACAAGAAGATGAAACCAGAAACGTCGCCTTCTAACGGTAAATCCAGTTGTACGAGAATGAACAATAACAATATTGTACTATCACGGCTCAGCAAAGCTCGAAAGAATTCGCTTTCCCCTCCCCCCCCCCCCCCCTCTCCCAAACTTCCTCCAGGCGGCATCATTTGAGATGCCGTCACTAATATGATAGCGGTTTTTGGTGTAATATAGTACCAGTAATCGACGAGTGTTTTCTTCAGCGTAACCAAGATTGGTATAACTCTTTATTGCGGCTTACGTTTCGGCGTCGTCGCCTTCTTCAGAGCCTGGAGAAGTCGAAGTCATCTGAGAAATTACCCTCCCAATTGCCATTTCACTCTGCAGGAACCCATCCAAAACGCTAAGAGACTACGAAAACGATGCCGAAAGAAGTTCTTAGTTATACCAATCTTCTTAAGAAGTTCCTACGTTTTTATAGTCTCTTAGCCTTTTGGATGGGTTCCTGCAGAATGAAACGGCATTTGGGAGGGTAATTTCTCGGACGACTTCGACTTTTCCAGGTTCTGGAGAAGGCGACGACGCCGAAACGTAAGCCGCAATAAAGAGTTATACCAATCTTGGTCACGCTGAAGAAAGCATTCGTCGATTACAACGTCAAAGATACCAAGATTCATCGAGAGTCGGACGTGGAATATAGTACATGCATTGTTTTCCTGAGCATGTTGTCGGAACAGATTTAATTTCTCTGTGCTACACGTGCTTATTCTAACGAAAACGTTTGTTGCGCCTAATGCTTCAACGAAATCGTACTCATAGAGGACCCTGGAGTCCCCAGTAGACTACCACTCTAATCTAATCCAAACTCTCATTTTTCCACTGGCGCTGGCTGTGATTCAAGATTCGTGTAACGAGATAAACGGTAGGAAATCTCTGGTGATTGAAAACAATGTAGAAAACCATGTGCGTAGATGAACAGCGCTGTTTGGCTTCGTCCAGGATTGTTATATACGACTATTCCGGCTTATGTTTTGGCGTTATCACCGAGTGCTACTCGTTCTGTTTAAATATTTTTTCGCGGTCGTTAGAGGTGCAGACGTATGCTTTCAGACTTAGTGTAACTCTCTGAAACCTAATCAGATATCAATTTCGTTCAGATGGCGACGTTCCTAAATTCGTGGCAGGAGTTCAAAACCGTGCTTGAAGGCACAAACAAGAAGTTGTTGAAGAAGCCGAACTTTCCGCTCGCCATCAACCAGTTGACTTCGCTGAGCCTACAAATGCAAGACGAGGAGCTCTCCCGACATGCGGTTGTCTGTCATGCCGAACAAGCTCGTATTTACCAGAAGCTTGGTAACCAGAACGAGGAGAGAAAGCAGTACCTCATCGCCGCCAACCTGCTCAACAACACCCTGCAGCAGGGATCGAGTAGCAGGAGTCGTATCCGTAGCTATTTCCCGAACGAGCTGACCGTCTTCTACTCGAAATCGGTAAGGCTTTGCCTGGAGATGAAGGCGTTTCGCCTGGCCGGCTTAACATCGCTCGAGGCGGCGAAGGCTATGATTGAGTGTGCGCAATACGAGATGGCGACAGAGCATGCTCAGAGAGCCGTTCGCCTTCTAGAGGGCGATTTCTTCACCCATACGGATGCACTGTACTGCTTGGCAACTATTCACTTCCACCTTTCCCTATGGGAACCTCTTCTAGCTGATATTGATGACCTTTGGATGGCCATTATGAAGAATAGGTCTAAGGGCTTGATGGGCCGCCAAAAACTGAAAGATCTGGAGGTGATCACCATTCTGATCTTGTGGAAGACCCAGCTCTCTCCAAGCGGCCGACACAAGCTGCTGGTAGACCTCTATTTAAATAGTCGTGATCCTCAGACTCCTAGGCGCTCCTCCAGACAGTCCGCTATGGAGAATACTTCCTTATCTCCTCAAGAGTTTGTTATTGTTAAGAATTTCCTGAATTTGCTTTCAACGGGCAAGGTGCAAGAAGCGAGAACCCTTCTGTTTGTTAGTGATCCTTCTTCAGAGGCTGATAAGACGTCAACGTGTGCAAGGTCAAAACTTCGGTTCCTCTCTCCGCTTACCACACAAGTTATTCGCTTATTTGCCGATGAAACATTGTCCAACTAGCTTTTTGTATGACAATTTTGTCCTTGTTTGGTTTTCTACGGGTTCACTGTCGCAACTTTCGATCTCAGTGTGAAGGTTGTACTCGACATATCTGTTGTCTCCAGTTCTGACTCACCGGTAATTATTTTGAAGTAACATTTTTAGCTGCCCTCATGAATCGTTCTCATGAATGAGTATTGGGTTTGTACTTTTTAAATTGTTCCATTGTCGTACCTCGTCGAATAAAATATTTTATGAAAAGCGTGGCAAAGCTCTTGAGTGGTTGTTATACAGATCTCTATTTCATGTCATCTGAAGTGTTCGCATTATTGAACGAGACGTGTAATATGGCTTACAGGCACGCACGCAACTCATCCTCAGGTTGTCCAGGTTAGGTTTCTCCCTCTTTTTATTTGCTACCAAATGCTCAGCAGCCTACCAGTTTCCAAATGTGTGGTTTGGGGCCTTGAACTGAAATCCTAAACCAGGTCGCCTTGGACATGACGGCCTATTGACACGACCCTCGTGAAAGAAGAACTGGTCAGGCTTATTACATAGGATAGGGTAAGGTAGGGTCCTCAAAACGGTTTAGGTGAGGCTTGTCCACCGTTCATCGCATCTTTATGCGATTCCCGCTCCGAAGGGTAGAATGTATTATTATCTGCAGAGCATTTGATTTGTTGTGAATGCTGTCTGAATGCCATCGTATTGGAGTAATTCCTGTGACGGACAGTAAATCTGTCCAACAGGAGGTCGCGCGACTCCCACAGTAATGGATCAAATCGCGAAAGCCGAAAGCTGTAGAAAAATCGATGCCATCGATCGGTATTGATCTCCCAATCAAATACTTCCACCCAATTGTCGAGTCTGGCTATTTTCTCGCAAATTTTCGACTGTTTCCGTCGATTGCACTTGGGGTCAGGGATGAGCGGATAATAAAATTTTGAAAACCGGATAACGGATAATTTTGCCCGAAAATGGCCGGATAACGGAAAAACGGATAACGAACAAACAACAAAAATTAAAACTCGTTTTAAATTGCAGTAATTTTAACAACAGATCAGGGCTTAAAGCACTGTTAATTTATAGGCTATCTCTAGCCATTTTAGTAGTGTTTTTTTAACGTTTTGCAGTTGCCGCATTAATGACGCTCTGTGGGGTTTTCTGCCCATCCGTAGGAAGACAAACGCACGGAAACATACCCGCCTTTCACCTGTTTCCAAAAAGACGGTTGGATTGTCTTATTTATCAGCCTTTCTCTGCGCTTAACTTTTTTCAATTAGAGCAGTTGAAAAATAGAATAGTCATTGGAAGAGCAATTCTTCCGATGTCTCTGGAAAGAAGAAGGCAGGAGACATCCAGCGAAACACACTTCACATATCGACCTTGTCCTACACATGCTATGAACCGTTATTGTTGTTGTTGCTCAATAGCATCCCAAGATCCTAGATACTTCAACGTGGAATTATCTGGGATGGATAAAATACTTTTGGGTAGTAACTGCAAGCAATTGTGTACGACAAACACACTCTCAAAAAGTTATGACATCCAGACCTTCTGGATCTGAGGAAGAATATTCGACCCATCACTTCTGGAGCAGAGGAAGAATATCCAACCCAGCCCTAAAACGGAGGTGTTCCCCATGTTGCAGACAACTTTCACGAAAAAAAAACTCACAAATTAAAACAAATCTACTAGTTTGTTCAGTTGTTCATTGCTCTCCTAAAATTTTTCATGTAGAAGTTGCTTACTCTATGTATTTGGATTAATCCTATTTCTTTTGCTAGTATTCATTGCTGTACTGCAGTATTTTTTGATAATTCACGACAGCATATGGCTAAAAAGGTACCATTACCGCCTGCAATCAAATCGAACATACTGCAATCGTGCAACCACATACGGTGGAAAGATCGGCGGTAAAAAATTCTTCCCAGGATGCGGCTCTCCACTTTTGACGATTGCTAGGAGCAGCTTATATGCCTTCTTGGTCAGCACATGACTTGAGATGAATGAACAATGCTGTGCTAAGTAGGCCTCATATAAGTATGGTGCAGGCTTAGCGGGCCTTCTGTAAGGCTGGAAGTTAGATATCTGTAAAACTATGTAGCCAGATTCCAAGTGAGGAAACTTTAATTCATCCTTATAGATTTGAATACTTCTGTTGTTTCTGACGACCACTCTTATGATCGTGAAGGATCCTGCACCTAGTGCACCCATCACCACGTCCAAAGCTAAGATTCAGCTAATTTGTTGTTCGTTATCCGGCACAAAATCGCCGGAACAAAATCGACGAACAACAAAACGGATAGTCCAAAACCCCCGGAAACCGGATAACGGATAACGAATAACGGTTAATCCGCTCATCACTGCTTGGGGTAGCTGAACTCCTGACAAGTCTTGCATGTACGCGCGGGTCACCTTCACACGTTCAACAGTTCTTACTGTTTAGCACAGGTTTGTGACGGGGCGGTCAGGAGGTGCAAAGTATGGTCGCTCCCCTCGCTTGAGGGGGGGGGGGGCATGCGATCATCCTCTCATCCCCCTTCCTCACCCACCTTCAACCTTCTAGGCTTCACCGAGAGTCTAGCGGCTGCCTTAGGAAACCTTTGAGACGCAAAACAAAAGTTTCCGGTCCGCAGAACAGCGGCTGTACCTCCTGACGCCACGTCCCGAGCAGGAGACGGCTGTACCTCCTGATCGCTGCCGTTCGGGACACACAGACAGACGGACTGTCGTCGTCTGCGCGACGATGCTGTTAGCCCTTCGCCCAGCACCATCCGGGGGGAACTGAGCTACAGCATTGTTTGTCTGTCTCTGACCTCAGCGTGTCTTGTTTGCCTTGCTTCCCGCGATATTGAAGTCTTACAATATGACCTCCTGGTACTTTATAAGGTGACGCAATCGCGCTTTATTCGTGGGTGTTATAGCGGGAGAGGGTTGTACGTTGACCCGGCTGCTACAAAAACGTAGAGCAGTAGCAGTGGGATCAAGTTAGCTCACTATTTGTTGAGACTGTTTATGGTAGCAGTACACGAACGTGTAGTTTCTCATGACATCTGACCTCACTGTGTTGTACATTACAGCGTCTCGCTGGTGAAAACGTCTGTCATTTCTTGCGATGGTGTTCTACCTGCTCCTGGATGGCTCTGAGTCAAGCGCGCTTGTGCAGAATGAGAAGATAAGAGATGAGAGAAACTCGATATATCTGCAAATTCTGAAGGAACTAGTGGACACACTTATTAGTCGAAACAAGGAGATCTATCTGGAAGTGGTGAGTGCTGTTGGACCTTGTTTTGGACTGTTTTAAATACTAAAATTTACGTCAGTCTCCCTCTGAATTTCGGTTGATTCACGATGAAGGATTTTCCATTCGTATAATATCACTAACCGTATATGTTAATGGGGACACCATTGAACTTTCATGACTCCAGCAGCCTTGAAGAAACTCGTCCATATTTCGCTCAAGAGGATTGTTTGGGAGTGCTGATCACGAATCTGACAACCGTTTTTGCTATTACGGTAGGATACGGTAGGTGCGGACGCCTTATTGAGCTTCTCAAAGACGTCATCCAGCTTGCAGCTTCTTGACGTTCTCGAAGTCACGAAGTTTTTCTTGACGACGGTTGCGGAACAGCGGCTGGATCGCTATGATGGTTAGATTGTTGACTCGTGGTTAACCCTATGCCTATCGAATAGTTTCCCCCAAATTTTGCGCACTCGGTGAGAGGCTCACTACTGGACCGCTCGCATGCTGTGCCCACTACTGCATCCGCTCATTCTGTAAGGTGTCACATTCGTGGTTAGCATCCCCAAGTAGCCTCTTGACGAGCGCCCAAGTCCGACTTTCGATAAATCTAAACATATCTAGTGTATATTATTCCAGCGTGCTTCCTTAAGCTGTTCATCAAGACTGTTAATCAGGTTTTACTTCTGTTCACGTTTCGGCGTCCTCGCATTGTTCGGAGCTTGGAGAAGTCGAGAGTATCAGTGAAACTACTCTCTCAAACCTCGTTTCATCATAAAGAATAGCATTCTCAAGGCAACTAGAGCAAAGAGTCGATGTACCAGGTACAGCGTATCAACTAACCTTCCAAGGGCCGGATTTGTCAACCGCTTACCGCCCTCCAATGGTGAAAATACCGCCGAACCCCTTGATATGACATTCATCGGCATCAGTATTTGACGGCATTTTTGCCTTTAGAGGGTGGTAAGCGGTTGATGAATCTGGCCCCAGGTGGGTGCCGATGAGAGCCCACCAGTCACCTGCAGATTGAGATAGACATGGGTGAGTGAGTTTAATCCCGGATGCCACCCGATTTATCTACCCTGAGGCCAGATTTATCGACGACACCGCCGGTATCATCTCACAGCGGATTCACCATATCTGCCTACGTAGTAAGTGATACAGAGAGCTACAGAGATAAATAAGAAGGATAAAGGACGGCGTTACTCAATCCCTTCTGGGATGCGCCATCGCATTCTACTTCTACGGGATGTCGTGAAGGCGACATGAATGCGTATTTGGCCATACAATGACTTGCGGTGGCCAGCTGATGAACAAATCAGCGCTTTATCCTTCCGATTACATGTGAACTGGTCCCCGAAAAGTTCCGTCACGCGCGAGCGGCGAGAGTCAGACGAGCAGAGTGAATCTCCAGATTGGGCTAGGGAAGGGACTCCGGGGTGTGGCGAACAGGGAGGCGTGGAGTGCACGAGACGACACGACGAAAAACCGCGCGCCGCCTCGGCACTATGCCAAGCGGACCAGTTCTCCGGCAACGTATCCTTCCCAGACAAGTCTGGTACCAATTCACCGACCCCGGAGGGATGGCAGGCTTGGTTGGCCTGGGCGGAAAATCCGAACCAGGAACCTGGTATCGGGTGCACGCGACAGTTGCCCCTCCTCCGACTGCGCTACACGCGCGCCTACAGAGAGCTACAGAGATACAGATATGATAACCGATATACCGTTACCGGCCGGTAAGCGGCTGATGTATCTGGCCCCTGGAGGTCAGACCAGGGGCCGGATTCATCAACGACTTACGTAACTTTAACGGAGAATTGTAAGCGAAAAGCTCAGATAACGCGGCTTATCAAGTGATATGGTGAGTGATAAGCCGCGTTATCTGAGCTTTTCGCTTACAGTTCTCCGTTAAAGTTACATAAGTCACTGATGAATCCGGCCCAGATTGACCATTGGACGAAGCTTGGACAAAATCGGTGATCATGACCTCGACAGCCCCTTAGTCACCCGTAGCTACTGTATCCTACCGTACTCCAATGCAATACCAAAAACGGGTGTCAGATTCGTGATTAACACCTCAAATAACAGCCTTGGACGAAGTACGGGCAAATTTTTTCCAACCTCTTCTTCACTACTGAGGTCGTGAAACTACAGTAGTGCCAAGAAGTTTTGTAATATAATCATTAAGATTTCAGTACTGGGGGAACACCGTTTGTGTCCGATCGTCAGTGGCAAACGACGCAGTGCTACCAAAGGTTGAAGAGGCGATGAAGTGAGGGTTTCTGCTTCATGACCAGCTTTTGTATAACATCGAGGAGTATTGTTACAATCGCACCTTAGTTGTCACAACGATGTTTTGTTGCGATCAAAACTTCTAGCGCCAGGCGGGACTCGAACCCGCACCTCACTCTGACCGGGCGGGAATGCTCTACGCCTTTACACCACCGTTTGATCGGACGTACCTTAGTTGTTAAGCCGTCCTACTAATAGGACGCAAAGTGCGATACCAGGCTCGATCTACGCATTGATCGGTTAAGCTTTCCATACATAGCAAGGTGTTGTATTGGTCTTCTACACCCCCTCCCCCCAAAAAAAAGGGTACGCTCTTATTAAATTAAAATTGAAGGTTATTGATTGGTTAAGTAAAAAACAACCATTCGATGCGATTCCTTTCTGCTGCGTTTTCAACTCATCATCAATTTAGATTAAACAAACGTTTTTGCACATTCTTGGAGTGACAAACTTACAAAGATTATTCTCCTGTAAATCACTCTCCGTTCACAGCGTTATATCGATTATACGACTTTTGTGATTGTAGAATCTGAAAAGTAGGTTTAGGAGAGGCGTTTGTCTAGTGTGTATTTCACTGCTTCCGGGATACCGTCTGGAATGTCTGATTGAATTAAGCGAAAATTGAGCATGAAAGAAATTCACGTAGAACTGTGGCGCATATCTTCCTTCTTTAATCGCGCATTGATGGCTTATGATAAAGCAAGCACAACTTTAACTTTCAGGTCGAACAAGGGGAACCTCCATCTTGGAAGGCTTTTCGGCAGGATTCGGTCGAGGATGAAGCGGGAAGATGCCGTTTTGCTTTTGACAGATGCAGCAACCTTCAAGGTCAGCTGGTGTAGATGTCGGAACAACGTCTTCGTTTAATGTGTTTAACATTCATGGGGATTGCCACGTGTAGACTCAAAAGTTTTCCTGCTAAAGATTTCATCGAAGTCAGACATAGCCGAAAGGGATAAAGAAGGCATTGCTTTTGTTTTAGAATTTTGCTTCGGGTATGTAGGAAACAGGTGGGCTCTCACCTGTACCAATTTCTGCATGATTTTTAGTAATTTTTATTAATAAGCTCACGTGGTTGGGCGACGGTCGAGAATGCCGAAGTTTCGTTCATCAAGCGGGCACCTCTGTCTACCATTATAGTCTTTCGACATTCAGGCCGACATCACGTCCTATCCAGCTGGTATGATATTTGCTGTGGTCGTTGATCTGCTGGAACCTAACCCTGATCAGCTGTCCGAGTTGAAGGAACTCACGACGACATCGAATACCGGAAAGGTTGTTACTAGACGTTCTTTTTATTAGGTCTTTTATTAGTCCTAGTTCTAAGGAAGGTGAACATGTTGGAGATAGTTTGCTTTTCACATAGACATTATTCTGCGTAGTAAACATTCAGCTCTTTTGACCTCCCTTTATACTTCTCGCTTGACCGCGATTCTTCAGTCGGACCAGCTTTATTTTTAGCTTCGTGATGCTGACCAGGGGGTGTTGCGGTATTCAAACTACAACGATGCTAGCCGCGTCGTCGGCGATCTGACGAAGTCTCTGTTGGACCGTGATTTTACAACTCTACATGTGGGGAACTTGAGGGCTTCAGTATCTGTGAGTGTCTAGAGCCATCGTTGTCTTGTATTGTGTCTATCATCCACCATTTAAGTTGTATCCTTCCGACGGAGAAGATGTGCCGGAGATCATTGAAGTGATCGGGTTTGTCCGTTCGATGAACATGGTCAATATTCCCGTGGATGATGTGCAGTTCATTACACCGTCGCCAATCCAGGCCTATAGTAAGTTGTGTTGCCCTAGCTAATTGTATTTTGGTTGAGAATAGAATCAGTTGTTTGCAAAAATAGACAAAGACGGATGGTGAACTTTATGTACATATATGGAAGTGTGAGAAAGCTCGACTGGGAAATTGTGTTGATTTTCGTCTGAATTCTGACAACCGACCGCCTCTCCAAAACCATTATTCTCCTAGTCTGTTCAATTCCATTCATTTTGTTTATAATTATGTTCGTATTATCCGGTTATCCCGTGTAAAATGCGGCACTTAGGTGCACGTGGATCTGAGAACTGTCCGCCTGACAGCGATGATCAGCCAGAATTCGTGCGTACCGAAGAGCAAGACGGCGGCGACCTACTTGGCACTATTGGACCAGCTCTCTTGGACACAGTTTGTTCCCCATTTCTGACTTTGTTTCACAATCCATTGTGCTAATCTTGGTTAAGTTTGCGGTACTGGGCGCTGTTCACTAGCGAGTTTTCGAGAGCATTTCCCGCTACTCTGTACTTGAGATCACCTCTATAGCTAAAACTCGACTGAGAAGTTTAGTCTTGGCGGCACTGGCGTATAATTGCTGCCAACCTATACACATGCACTTATCGTATCTCTCGACCGAAGTGACGGCCCATACATCGGCTGATATCGTGGCAACAAGAGGCCTACTGTAATGAGCAGCAGCACTGATTTAGGAGCTTTCTATGTGACCTCTCCAATTTTGTTGTCGCTGTTGAAGTTCTTCAGTCATTATCTCTATACTCTTTATGTAGTCCTTCAAAAGCCATAGAAAGGCAGCTCACTACCAGAGGAAAACACAAAAAATTAAGCCTATTTTTGTTTGTTTTTAGTTCCTTCTATTATCTGAGAATATACGGAACTTTACTACTCACCGCAAGAGTACTATATGCAGTTCAGTAATTATTCTCTTTAGTTTCCGTTTAGCGGATAACAGGATCCGTTGTAGATTTTCTACTGTCACATTTTGTTAAGGAGTGCGTTGCCATAGCTCTGATTGACGAGTCTAAGTACGCGTGCATCACGGCGGAGAGGGTTGGAGAGGATTTTTGTCTAATCCTAAATAAGGTTCGTTTCTTCCCTATTCGTATAGGCAAGTATTGAACGTCAACCTTCACTAGTTTTGTGGAGCGTGTAGAGTTTCTGCCATACATAGTTTAGTACTGATTCACTGTCTGGACTCAATCGTCCTTAACCATCTCACGATACGCGCGATTTTGGCGTGACTGTCGCGTGGGACAGCGCGTATTTTACCTCGCGCCGGGTGTCGGACAATGACCCAGGGAGTGCACAAAATTTTCCGGCCTATCACCTACGAGAGATATGACACGCGAGATAGATGGATAGATAGATTTATTGACATGTGCTTTCGTGCACGTGAAACAAATAGAACGTAAAATTCAACGTGAACAAACAACAAAGCATAACCTAGGCATATGTACCTATTATTAAATGAAGCCTAAAAAAAACAAGAGAACATAAAGAAAACCACGACAACACAGCAAGAAATATTATCTAGTAAGGAAACTATGAGATGAAAAAAATAAGAAGAATCCTCGAGTCTACATCGCCAGCTTTCCAACAACAGCGCGGAGAGCCCCTACACTAATACTAGCTAAGTCCTCTCTCCAATTCCTATTTAAGTAGATATAACTCTAATGCTGAAAAGGCTGTTCCGTAAATGAGTACGAGCAAATGGCTTTCTAATTTTCTAACTGGATCCTCTCGTTGTAAACTTGTATCAAGTAAAGAATTCCGCAGGATCGAGCCGCGTATTATTAGTAAATGGGGGGATTATTTCTGAAGATCGTTCTTCCTTTTTCTGCTGTACAAACTCGGAAGCCCGTAAATTGGACGGTGCTGCTCCCCTTTGGGCAGAAAACGATAAGGCAGACCAGTGCATCGCATAGCAAGTTTGCGGGTGAAATTATTTTGAATACTCCCCAAAAAATTAAACTCTTTTTGGGATGCGGAGAAAACAGTTGTTCCCGACTCTACCAAGGGCCTCATGTAGCACTTGTAACCCTTTAAAAGAGTAACGGGGTCTTTACTTCTAACTGCTTCAAACAAGTTATATGTTCCATGAACAGCCCTGCCAAAAAAGAGTTTGAGTTGTGGCTCAAAGGAGAGCTTATTTGTCAATCTAAATCCTAGGTCTGTGATCTCAGTATCCAATATAGTATCCAATATAGATTCACCGTATCATAATTGTGAGCAGATTCGATGTTTTCAATATGTGAGACCTTTGTTTTTTCCGCTGCAATCGGCAGTCCCCACTTGCAGCGGTAAAAACGAAGGTCTTACATATTGGAAGCAAGGAATCTGCTCACAATTATAATATCGGTGAATCTATATTGGATATGAATATACCATTAACCAACGAATATTCTTGAGGACAATGTTAAATGTAGATACCAGTAAGCTGTTTTTGTAATAATATGTCATCAACTAATCTGTCGGAAATGTCCCATGTGGCAAAAAGATGTCCGACGGCATCGTCGTACAATGTCGTGAAAGGGTTATTCGGATATTTGTTCGTTTACGGCATCCTCGTTTCCGATCGTGGTTAATATTAAGCTGGTGACTTGGAGCTGGCTCATTCAAAAGACAAGAGGGTTTACAAGATTATTCATTCGAAAAACAGTTGTTTATGAGGAGAGAAAGAGAGAGAGAGAGAGAGAGAGAGAGAGAGAGAGAGAGAGAGAGAGAGAGAGAGAGAGAGAGAGAGAGAACCCAATTAACCCTATGGAAGCAGTCGAGATGCTGGTAAGTCAGCCTTGAACGGAGGCGGATTGGGTGAATGGGGCTGCTCTTCGTTTTGCCTTAACGACGCTACGGCAATTTCCTGGGTTCCGGTACATCGTCGTCGCGCGCCAGGATAGCAACCGCTTACCTGAAGCCGGTCCAAGTGCTCATTGACCGTTTTCCAAATCATCGCCCATTACCCTTTCGTCACTTCTTCCATTATCCTTTCGAAACTGCTGTGCTACTTGAAATAGCTCTTCGGTAGATAACCTTTTAAACTCCTTTCGTGTTTTTCAAGCTCTAAAGAAGGCGACTCCACCAAAACGTCAGTCGGATAAACTGTGGCTAACAAGTCTAGCTCCATAGCCAGAGAGCTATCATCTACCTGCACTCAACGTTGTGTCGTGATTTAACAACAGTCGGTCATGGAATATGATATGTGATTGCTTACGGTAGACCACTGTAAGCGTGTTCGATATTTATGAATTCCTTCCACAGAGTTACGTTTGTGAAAAAATTGAAGCACTTTATTTGCTTTATCGATTTATTGGGAAGCCGAGTGGTGCATAGTTAGTTTTCCAACGTTAGATCGTGAATGGTGAATCAATGCTAGACTATGCAACAGAGATTCAGTGGCTATGTTGTTCCTCTCTCCAAATTTTCCGTTTCGTCAATTAAATTACCGGTTCAGTTCCCGGAACGAATGCCCGAATTCGTGCCGGACTTTTCAACCCTGATAGCAGGCCCTGACGAGCAAGGAGAGCCACTCCATTTCACGACGTTGCAGGGTGCGGCGCCGAGCTACGGTCCTGTAGGTTAGTCGTCACGACAGATTTCTCTGGGCGTGTGGTTTCTTCTTTCTTTACTTGTTCGTGCCATTACGCTTCAAACTGGGCATGTTTCAAGCAAAAACAGATAAATCTGGCAATGTTTAACATTTTCACGTCGAAAAGGACACTTTACAAATCAAACTGAACACTTCTAAGCTAGCTTTGTGACTTTTGAAATCAAAGCGAACTCTTCCAAATCGAATTTGCTTAGGTCTGTCAAACTACAGACTCAATAAGATTAGGTTAATTTTTATATCAAGCAAAATTTGGTATAACTTTTCTGAAATTTGTTTAGTTTCCCTGCCCCAATAAGTGTCACAGTTTTATAATTTTTTATTAAAAAAATAGATTAAGATTTATATTAAAGCACAGCAATGAAGCAAGCATATAGCGCATTAAAAGATCAAATCGCGCCATGCATTCAAAAAGTTCGCCGCAACTTTTATTTGATTGACAGTGTAAGTGGCAGTTACATGAACCATCAAAGTGACGATATGTGTGTTCTTCACAGCTGTCTTTTTATACTGTTAACAGGTGTCAAACTCCATGCGAGCAGAAATTCTGCTATCAGTCCAATAAAAGTCGCGACGTCTTGGAAGAGGGGCGCAATCTCTTTTTGGTACTAAAAATGGCTTCCTTTCTGCTCTTTAAAACAAGTTTTAAAGCATTATTTTTCTTCAGTTTTTTTCTATAAATTTGCAAACAAAGTGTTCACTTATGCAGTAGATGAATTAAAACTTCAAGGAAAGTTTTACTAAAATTTTCCTTGAACAAAAATTAATCTATTCTTTTTGCAGTGTATCTCGCTTAATGTATAAGTGGCTCATTTCAATTTAGAAGAGTTCGCTTTGATTTCAAAAGTCTTAGGCTTAGAAGCGGATCCAGTTTGGTTTGAAAAGTGTCCATTTCGACGCGAAATAGTATAGATGGAATGAATATGGTAAAATGATAAAATGGTATGTGTTGTTATCAGCAAACAAAGTAATCATTTGTTTTGAGAAAATTGGTGTTAAAACTCCTATACTTATGAAAAATAACCGCATGTTTTGAATGAGCTTAAAATTTGTACTCCCTTGAGTTAAATAATGTTTTAAAAGTTCACTCTGAACTGCTCTGATACGAAGAATTTTTCGTGTTCAGGACTTGTGCTGACCACTAATCAATGTTCACTACAACTGTTGTGAATACCCAACTAGGGTTACATCTGATTATATAAATGCATGATATTATATAACAATATAGAGCAAATAGGTATGAATGATAACACTCTTGCTGCTTCTAGATTTGTGCGCAAAACAAACAGCATTTACAACAAACGGCAAACAAACACCATGTAAACATCATTTGTGCTGTCATTCCAATGGACAGTGCTATGTATAGAACGAATTCGCGGCTCAAGCTATCCATGTAGTGCACCGGGAAATTCATCGTTTTCTAGGGCGACAAGCCTAAAAATACTATTGTGGTCAAATGGTGAGAATTGTATTTCTCATCAAACAGGGCAGTTATTTTTCCTTAAGACACTCAACAAGGTGAATTTGCAGCAAAAATTTCTTTGAAAATTACTGAAAAGAAAGGATATTAAAGAAATTAAACATTAGTAGACCATGTTTATTTGAACGTTCAATTCGTCAGATTTGGTTTTCAAAGTGTCCCTTTCATTTCAAAACGTGTCCGGTTTCAAATTAAATAATGCCCAGTTTAAAATGAAAAGTGTCAAACTCACTTTGACTTTGACTTTTACTACATGTGGAACCACATGTGGGATTTAAAGAACAACAGCAACAATAAACCCAAGGGAACATAGAACAGACCTGGCTACAATAGATCACACTGCATTGTAGGACCTACAACAAGAGTGGAAGAAGAATGAATCACAACGGCAAGGAGAAAGGCTAATTTTATGGAAACAACTAAATGTCAACACTTCAGGTGCACAGATAAAACGCTTTTGAACTTAGCCAACCCGTCAGGGACCTGCACTTTTTTGCTCAGTTTGGAATACTCCGATCCTGCTCTGAAAGTGAAGAAATGCCGCCTAAGCGTTGTACGTGGCTGTTTAAGCACCAGCTTACGCTCAAGTCCTCGTGTGCGTGAGCATGCAAAGGTGAAGAATTTATCAGGATTTAAACCAACTAGTGTTCCCACTATTCTGTGTGCCATAATGAGATCATTTCTTTTCCTTCTAAGGTAAAGACTTCAAGTTTTAACATTTTGTTCCTGATTAAACCACGAGGTATACTGTTGTAGGTGAATCCGAGAGCTCTAATGAATACTTTCCTCGTGAAATTATTTTGAACCTTCTCTAGCATATCAATATCAATTACGGTCTTCTTTCTTGGATAGAAAACACATGCACCGTATTCAAGAATTGGACGAACGTAAATTTTATACGCCTTAATGAGTAGGGAAGGATCACTTGAACTGAGGGACTTAAACAAGAGGAATAACCTGTGAAAAACTCAGTGAAAATTTTATATTTAATTTAGTTTTAATCGAGCATATTTAGTGCAATCGTGGGTAAGGGAACACGGTTTCAATATGGACTTCCAAAAGATGATGAGGCTGCTGCGAAAGCTTCCCGATCGACCGCATCTGTTCTACGTAGTGAGTTTTCTTGTTATTACTTTCCGATTACAGAGCCCTTTCCATAGTTCTTAGCCAAGCGTGTTGTTAAGTACAGTATCAGTATTTAAACTTCGAATACGTCAGATTTGGTATGCAATGTGTCCCTTTCATTTCAAAGCTTGTCCGGTTTAGTAAGTAAGTACAGAGAGGCATTAAAAGGCTCTTGGTGGGAATGCGCCTTTTCTAGGAGGTGAATCGATTCCGCAAGTACGCGCTTGCTATTGGTATGGACCACGTGCTGCACGAGGCGGCACGCATTATACGTGAGGAGATCGGGCCGCTGAACGCGGTCGCTCAGAAGCACGGCGCATACGTGGCAACTGCGTTTGAAATGTGAGCAGCTTCGCATAATAACAGCCTCCATTCTGGGCTAATCTGTACGTTTTCAGGGAAAATCCGCGAGACACTCCCGAGATCGCTCAGCTGTGATCGGCTACCACCTGTAGCACAGAGTTCTCAATTTTTATGTCTCAATTTACGGGTTGTGCAATTGTTACGGTTTTCTGTTCTTCGTATTCAACAGAAGCATCCGATTTCAATTTCTTCATTTTCGTTGTATGCGCTTTGTAGTGTCGTGAATGTGCGTCTGAAGGAGACTGTTGTTTGCTTCACGTTGTACTACATGGCGTTGTGACGATTGTAAAGTTCTATAATGTTGCTTTCGATGAAAATTGGTTGAGAATACGGCGTTCCTTTGCTTGACAGGATGGAGATAATCCTTTGAATAGGAGTACGCTGTAGCAGAGTGTGGAAGGCGTTTGATGGAATGCAGAGTGCGAACTCGACAACGATGTACACTGAAGAACGCACATTAGGATAATTATGTGGTTCTCCTTCCAGGAAAGCCGCTCATTTCCAATTGTGATTTAGATATCTTTATTGAGTCAAGTGAGCACGTCGTAGTGCAGTTGGAGGAGGCGCCGGCTGGCACCCGATTCCAGGCTCTCGATGTGAGTTCCAGCTAATTCCATCCCTCCGGCGTCGGTAAATTCGCACCACACTTGAATGGGAAGAATAAAGCACTGACTTGTTCATCGACTGGTCACCACAAGTCATTGTATTGCCAGATATGCATTCAAGTCGCCTCCACGACATTCCGTAAAAGTAGAACGCGCTTCGCATACCAAAAGGGCTTGATTGATGCCACATTTTGTGCCTTTATCTTTCATTCATTGCATAGGTGGAGGTGCCAAAGACGGGTTTGGGAGCTGCTGATGTCCCTAGATGTGCCAATATTGGGCACCGACGTACTGTATGTACTGTCGCTGGAGCGAGACGAGTCGAACAGGTCTACTGTCTCACTGTCACTGTTGTCGGTAGCTCTTCCGACTACTGTAGGTGGAATCGGTTCCGATATCCTGCGGTACCACTATATATAATTTTTAAGGCAAAATCGGAAGGTTACAAATAAGGCAATAACAAGGAACAAACATCAGACTAGGTGAAAGCTAAGCTAAGGCTGAACCTAGTTGCATAGGTCTGGGGCTTTTATGGATTCCGTTGTAGGGCGTGTCTACCGCGAGTTCCCCGGACTCTCCATTCGGTACGGTTTTGTGGCTCTGGGGCCCTCGCTGGCATTTTTGCAGGTGCGTGTAAACCTCCCCTGGATACGATCCCTTATGCTCTTCACGAGCACTTACGGAATATACTAGTCCCGAGATATTACCCAGATGAGATGAAAGTGGGAAGAGGCTCCTTGCGGCTGTTGAAGGTGACATTTTTATGGAAGGATTCTTATTCTCGTTTGTCTTGAGCCTCATCACTGCAGTTGTATTTCTCAAACATGTCAATGAAATATCAAATGACATTATTGATAACAAAGGGATGTAAAATGGAACTTCCAATGTGGAGATGAATTTGACTCATGATAGCAAACGCTATACCGACATGTGTGGATCCGTGTGCTCATCCCCGTCAGCGTGCTGCAGTGCTCAGATGTGGCAGACCAGTGATAACTAGGAAAACGTCGAGATATATTTTTTCGAGAAATACGTGTAAAACTGCAAAAAGCGCAGGTTTAACATGGAAGTCACCGGATGTTTAGGCCTTTGTTATACCATCGCTCACCCCGAGCGAAGCCTAATGATATGCTCCCATATCGATCGCACCGCACCGCGCGGTCAATATAGAAACATATCATTAGGCGTCACTCGGGGTGAGCGATGGTATAACAAGTGGCTTAGGCCCCGTTCATACTTCGCGACAGCAGCGACAAGAGCGCAGCGCGCGGAAGTATGAACAGGCGAAGCAATGACTGGAGCAACAAGAGCGGCTGGAGCGACAACGCCGCCGCTTGAGTATGAACACTTTTCGGCGGAGCGCGCTCGGTCTTAATCGATTTGCATGTTTTGCACGGGCGACAAGAGCGACGAGAGCGCAGCGACAAGAGCGGCTGGAGCGACAGCGCTGGCGCTCGAGTATGAACACTTCGGCGGCACGCTCTCGGTTTTAATCGATATGCATATTTTGCACGGGCGGCAAGTCGCTCTTGTCGCGAAGTATGAACAGGCCCTTAGGCTATCTTATTGAAAGCGCTTTAAAAACACCGCCGTAAAAGAAACACAACTTGGAGAGAAGAGAACAGGATTACTATAAGAACCGCCTACTATTTAGGGCGCCACTCCTGGTCAGTGGTGTTTCGCTTGTGACCTGCTTCTGGTCCAACCTTAGCCCTCTCATTATTTGGCTGCGCATGTTGGTGGCCTCCTACGGGAGGATTCTATTGCTCGATCGTTTTCAGCGACTGGCTTCAACTGCTTGCAGAAGTGATGTGCAAAGAGGCCTGTTTTGTTAAACCGGGTCCTGGCTGGCTGCCGAGACTAATGTTTTTAGCTGGTTGCAGTGTTGGAAGAACCGCATGTGGTGTGGGTAGAGAGTGAGTTTTCTAAGACACAAAGCACGACTAATGCTGGCTTTATGGCATTATAGAAGCTGTGTTAGTTGGACATTCGTGCAAGTATAGAAGACGCTCTTCTTTCTTGTAGCGTCAACAGAAGTTCACAAAATCTAAATCTATAGGTCAGCTAAGTGGACGTTGGGTCTATCCTAGTCAGGAGGGGGGGGGGGGCAAAAGGGCCAAACAAGCACTAACAGGGTGGCTTTTCCCATCTAGAAAATTGTAAATGAGGGCCCTGTTGCGGACCAAATCAATTTTTCATCTTAGTAAGGTAGGTCACCGTTAATTTCACAATTGCTGTTAAAAAGACTGTAAGAAGTGCCCTCCCCATCAGAGGGTTGAGTAGTATCAACGCCGCCACCAACGTGTTCTTCAAACTGAGGACACATTTACCGCCCTTGTTGTTCCTCGAGCGGCCCAATGACAACTGGGCTACTCTGGCAACTTGTAGGAAATGCATGCTTCGTTATGTCCCACCTAGCAAATCGGCATTCAACGGTACGGGAATTGATAGAAAGGTTTCTGTCAAACATCACGAAAAAACCGAATTTTGCAGAAGCCTGATCATAAAGAGATTTAAATTTGTGAGGAGGGGAGGGAATTGATGTTCCGCAGCACATCCTATAACGATCATCGAAAAAATTCCAACGATTTTCTTGCTAAGCCTAGTTGTGATTCGTATCACTATTAACTGACAGCTTAACAGGGCTGTGAATTGTGCCGGTTTGATGGCAGTGATTCGGTGGTTGCTGCTAAAGGACTTCGACGTGGTGGCATTCTTTCCAGTGCGCGCGTGCATTTATTGGTGGTGAGCATTTTAGCTCCGTTTATCGAAATAATGTCTTGCGAGCATCATCGAAAGATAATTTTAGAAGTTAGAGGAGCTCAGTCTCGTTACGTTTACTCCGGCTCGCACCGGACGAGGGGAGCGAAAGTAAGCCTTCCACTTAGAAACAAGGTGAACGTGAATTGCACATGAACAATTCCAGGGCGTTCATCAACTATGGCGATCTGTACGTAACCACACTACATATGTAGCAGCTCGCCACCGGGGATGTGTGTTGAGCAGCGACAAGTTTAAGGACATCTTAGCTCAGCCGGCTCACAGGAACCGTCTGCGTCCTGGCATTTTGCTTAAATAGATCTAACCACATAACACTAGATATAATCTAAAATCGAGCCCTCCATCTGAGCCCACCTTGAGGTTGAGTGGCTACGCTAATTGGGAAGCAGTGGCTCTGACTAATTCGCTCCGATAATGTCTTGCGAGCATCATCGAATCGTTCGCTAATATGAATCGTTAATTATGAATCGTTCGCCTCTTGCGAGTTTCACCCGGTAATCATCATCAGAACGCTCAACGTCAAGTCTCGGCTTCTACCCTACAAGATTGTGCACCAAGGAGCGGGCATCTTCTATAGGGCAACTCCGGAACTTTTTATATGCGAGTAAAAATTCAGAAAAGCCACAGTCTCTCGTTCGAATGCAATCCCGCTTCGATGAAGATGTCTCAATTCGGGTGTCGGCTATTGCGCGAAGATATTTGCCAGCCCTGATGATGAGGAGTACCCGAAGGTAGGATGGAGGAATTTGTCTCTCGTTACGCACTAGTGCTGGTCATACCGTGCGCTACAGCTGAGAAGTGTCGCCTAGGTTTTTTGGTCCTGCTGCGACGCGAGTCGTGAATCGAGAAGCGAAAGGAGGAGCGGAACGGCGTCATCGACGATATGATGGCGGAGCTGTGCGAGCGCAGCGCTATTCGACCACTGGCCTTAGGAGACCTTTCTGGCTTCCGTCTGGTGACGCTGCAAACGTTGGAAAGTTCCGAGGTCCAGAGAAGGAGGAGGTCCACTCTTTATTTCTTCATGACTCGCATATCCGAGAGTGAACAAACTTGGACTTTCTTATATACATTGGGCTACAAAGTGTTGCCCACAATTTTCTGAGAGTGATTCCTAAGACCAGATCTCCGTTTCAAGGAGGTGTCACCTGCATCTAGCAGAGTTGTTCGAACATGTATTCGCGAACAAATTTCAACCAACTCTTCCATCCCTATGGGATCGGTGAATCAGTACTAGATTTGTCTGGGAGCGTAAGACACTGACCCGTCCATGGGCTGGCCAATGCAAGTCATTGTCCAAATACGCATTCAAATCATCTCTTCGACATCTGTAGAAGTAGAATGAAGAGTGCGTCCCAGAAATGATTGACTAACGCCGTCTCTATCCTCGACCCTCGAATAGACTATTGTCAGAGAGAAGTTAGTTGTTCCCCTATCCTTCTATATAATAAGCCGCTAACGTCTGTACGGGGCGGAGCGTCTGTACGGGGCGGAGCGTCTGTACGGGGGAGAGCGTCTGTACGGGGGAGAGCGTCTGTACGGGGGAGAGCGTCTGTACGGGGCGGAGTGTCTGTCCAGGGGGGGATCAGTGACGGTCTGCCTGGCCATCTGGGTGCTGAACTGTGAGGGGGAATCGTGGGGGGAGGGGGGTTGCAGTTGTGCAACGTGCCTGGCGACTCAGTAGACGTGCCGAACACGTTGCCCAACGTGCCTGGCGAGTCAGTAGACGTGCCGAACACGCTGCCAAACGTGCCTGGAGATGCGGTGCTGGAGTCCTGTAAGGGGGAATCGTCGGAGGAGGGGGGTTGCAGTTGTGCAACGTGCCTGGCGACTCAGTAGACGTGCCGAACACGTTGCCCAACGTGCCTGGCGAGTCAGTAGACGTGCCGAACACGCTGCCAAACGTGCCTGGAGATGCGGTGCTGGAGTCCTATAAGGGGGAATCGTCGGAGGAGGGGGGTTGCAGTTGTGCAACGTGCCTGGCGACTCAGTAGACGTGCCGAACACGTTGCCCAACGTGCCTGGCGAGTCAGTAGACGTGCCGAACACGCTGCCCAACGTGCCTGGCGAGTCAGTAGACGTGCCGAACACGCTGCCAAACGTGCCTGGAGATGCGGTGTTGGAGTAGAGAGAGGGGGGGTGTAGGGGGGGGGGGGTGTATTTCGTTCAAGCGGTCCGAAACTTTAGCCTTGGGGGTAATCGAGGTCGCTGAACACGAATCTGAAGTTGATCAATCGATATCGATCGATAATATCGATTTTTCGTGTATTTCGTCCAAGCGGTCCGAAACTTTAGCCTTGGGGGTAATCGAGGTCGCTGAACACGAATCTGAAGTTGATCAATCGATATCGATCGATAATATCGATTTTTCGTGTATTTCGTTCAAGCGGTCCGAAACTTTAGCCTTGGGGGTAATCGAGGTCGCTGAACACGAATCTGAAGTTGATCAATCGATATCGATCGATAATATCGATTTTTCGTGTATTTCGTTAAAGCGGTCCGAAACTTTAGCCTTGGGGGTAATCGAGGTCGCTGAACACGAATCTGAAGTTGATCAATCGATATCGATCGATAATATCGATTTTTCGTGTATTTCGTTCAAGCGGTCCGAAACTTTAGCCTTGGGGGTAATCGAGGTCGCTGAACACGAATCTGATGTTGATCAATCAATATCGATCGATATTATCGATTTTTCGTGTATTTCGTTCAAGCGGTCCGAAACTTTAGCCTTGGGGGTAATCGAGGTCGCTGAACACGAATCTGAAGTTGATCAATCGATATCGATCGATAATATCGATTTTTCGTGTATTTCGTTCAAGCGGTCCGAAACTTTAGCCTTGGGGGTAATCGAGGTCGCTGAACACGAATCTGAAGTTGATCAATCGATATCGATCGATAATATCGATTTTTCGTGTATTTCGTCCAAGCGGTCCGAAACTTTAGCCTTGGGGGGTAATCGAGGTCGCTGAACACGAATCTGAAGTTGATCAATCGATATCGATCGATAATATCGATTTTTCGTGTATTTCGTTCAAGCGGTCCGAAACTTTAGCCTTGGGGGTAATCGAGGTCGCTGAACACGAATCTGAAGTTGATCAATCGATATCGATCGATAATATCGATTTTTCGTGTATTTCGTCCAAGCGGTCCGAAACTTTAGCCTTGGGGGGTAATCGAGGTCGCTGAACACGAATCTGAAGTTGATCAATCGATATCGATCGATAATATCGATTTTTGTGGATGCCATTCAAGCGGTCCGAAACTTTAGCCTTGGGGGTAATCGAGGCCGCTGAACACGAATCTGAAGTTGATCAATCGATATCGATCGATAATATCGATTTTTCGTGTATTTCGTTCAAGCGGTCCGAGACTTTAGCCTTGGGGGTAATCGAGGTCGCTGAACACGAATCTGAAGTTGATCAATCGATATCGATCGATAATATCGATTTTTCGTGTATTTCGTCCAAGCGGTCCGAAACTTTAGCCTTGGGGGTAATCGAGGTCGCTGAACACGAATCTGAAGTTGATCAATCGATATCGATCGATAATATCGATTTTTCGTGTATTTCGTTCAAGCGGTCCGAAACTTTAGCCTTGGGGGTAATCGAGGTCGCTGAACACGAATCTGAAGTTGATCAATCGATATCGATCGATAATATCGATTTTTCGTGTATTTCGTCCAAGCGGTCCGAAACTTTAGCCTTGGGGGTAATCGAGGTCGCTGAACACGAATCTGAAGTTGATCAATCGATATCGATCGATATTATCGATTTTTGTGGATGCCATTCAAGCGGTATGAAATTTAAGGCGTGTAGGTGGTGGAGGTCATCATCATTCTTCTTCTTTCTATACAATAAGCTGCTAAGGAGAGTGTAACTTCTGTCAGTCTTTACGGGATGCGGCGTCAGTCCAGGGCGACGTGTTTGTCCTGTCTGTCCAGAAGGGGTCCAGTAACGATATGCCTCTATCCGGTGTTGGAGGAGTGCGAGGGAAGTGTGAGGGGAAAATCGGTGACGATGACATCGACAGCCTTAGTCACCGTTACCTACCGTACCCTACCATAATCGGCTGAAATTTTAAAGAAGGATGTTAGATTCGTGATCAGCACGCTAATTAACCACCCCCCCCCCTAGGCGAAGTGTGGGCGAAGTTTTTTTCGTAGCTCTACTCTACCTCTGGAGTGAGCGATCTCTAAGCAGGAGGGTGCAGACACTGCACTCTACTTCCCTTCAGTGCTTTTTCTCAAGAATTATTGACTTGACGTTTTGAATTTAAGATTACGCGGGTGTTTTGAATCTAGGCGGGACCTAATCGAGGCGCAGTGGCGCTCTCTGACTTTGTCGACGGATTCATTTTCTCCTAATCAAAGCGCGGTGGCGCTCTCTGACGTCTTCGACGGATTCATTTTCTATTTTGAGGAGTTCGACTTGCTTTTTGGGTGTCTTGCTTTTCATTAGCTTCGTCGATAGTTACGCTGCGATCCGGTGAACAGCGGAGGAGATGTCGTGATATCGCTGATGGGGGGGGGGGTGAGACAATGTCTCGATGATTCGTTCAGCTCGAACTTTTTCGACAGTCTGACCTGCTGTATTATCCTCCTAATATAATAAGCCGCTAACGTCTGTACGGGGCGGAGCGTCTGTACGGGGTGGAGAGTCTGTACAGGGGGAGCGTCTGTCCAGGGGGATCAGTGATGGCCTGCCTGGCGATCCGGTTCTGAAGTGTGGGGGGGGTTGTAGTTGTGCAACGTGCCTGGCGACTCAGTAGACGAGCCGAACACGTTGCCCAACGTGCCTGGCGAGTCAGTAAACATGCCGAACACGCCGGCAACCGTGCATGGCGAGCCGTAGACGTACCGAACACCTCAGCAACCGTGCATGGAAAGTCAGTAGACATGCCGAACACGCCGGCAACCGTGCATGGCGAGCCGTAGACGTACCGAACACGTCGGCAACCGTGCATGCGAGCCGTAGACGTACCGAAGACGTCGGCGACCGTGCATGGAAAGTCAGTAGACATGCCGAACACGCCGGCAACCGTGCATGGTGAGTCGTAGACGTACCGAACACGTCGGCAACCGTGCATGGCGAGCCGTAGACGTGAAATCGAATCTGAAGTTGATCAATCGATATCGATAGCGATCGATATTATCGATTTTTCGTGTATTTTGTTCAAGCGGTCTAAAATATGAGCCTTGGCGTAATCAAGGTCGCCGAACCCGAATCTGAAGTTGATCAATCGATGTCAATCGATATTGTCGATCTTTTGTGGATGCCATTCAAGCGGTATGAAATTTCAGCCGTGTAGGTGGTGAAGGTCATCATCATCCTTCTTCTTTCTATATAATAAGCTGCTAAGGGGAGTGCAACTTCTGTCAGTCTCTACGGGATGGGGACTCTGTCCAGGGCGACGTGTTTGTCCTGTCTGTCCAGAAGGGGTCCGGTAACGGTTTGCTTCTATCCGGTGTTGGAGGAGTGTGAGGGAAGTGTGAGGGAAAATCGGTGATGATGACATCGATAGCCATTGTCACCGTGCCAGAGCTGAGTGAGAGGAAGCGAGCAGCTCAGGGAGGTTTCGAACGTCGAAGAAGTCGTGAAGAAGACGAAAAACTTCCGGCTCCGTGCTCACCTATTCAACTCCACTGTCCTTCCTGTGGTATGTAGCATACGCCTCAGAGACCGGCGCCATACGAAAGCAGGACGAACACGCCATCCGCCTTGCGCTGCGTGAGACGACATGCTCGCAGTGACACGACTGACGCAAATGAGAGAAGGAATCCAGAGTTCCGAGCTTCATCGACGTCCAAGGATCAGACGCTGTGGCATCGTCGAAAATAAGGTGGGCTAGCCACGTCATGCGCTTCGCAGACACGTTGAATGAGAGCCGTCACCGACTGGATTCCGCGGGACGTCAACAGAACACCAGGAAGCCCATCAACGCGTTGGTCGGACTTATTCATGAAAGCCTTGAACGACCTTTATGAAGCTCTTCGTGTCCTTCGAGCGAGGAGGATTGGAGCACTCTAGCGCACGCCAGGCACGAATGGAGACGCTGCTTACGCCCGCTCGAGCAACTCGATGATCAACGGGACGCAGGTAATATAGGCGACAGCAGTTTTGATGATGATAGATGGACTGTCGTTATTTGTTGTGAAGATGAAGACAGTCTTATAATTGCCATGTAGGAGGGCTCAGAAAAATCAATAATGAAAGAAATCTGGCTTTTCACATACTAAAATACTGCTAAATTGACTGCAGCAAGATAATTTTATTTGACGAATTTACCGAACTTACCGATTTTAACGCAAATATTTTTCGTTAAAAAATGGTCGTTAAAAATTTACCGTAAAAAAATTAACGCACACCCCTGGCCCGAGCCTCAAAAGACTGCCAAAGACGTCTCTCAACGTGTTTGGGGATTCAGGTAGACGTACCGAAGACGTCATCCGCTAAGCGGGATCATTGAGGGGAACCACTACCAGTAATGGAAGACCGTTTCACTAAGGGTAGAACAGTAATGAGGGACCAATAGATCGCCCTATCATA
This sequence comes from Heligmosomoides polygyrus bakeri, assembly GCA_947359475.1. NCBI lineage: Eukaryota > Metazoa > Nematoda > Chromadorea > Rhabditida > Heligmosomidae > Heligmosomoides > Heligmosomoides polygyrus. The sequence goes on from OX375869.1 coordinate 33,363,282, forward strand.
CTATATACTGTACGTGCTGCGAGCCTTTTGTACTCCTAAGTAGGGAAGAAAGCTATACAAGTATAGCAGCAAGCTTGATGTGATTGTCCTTAGCTTAGTGATACTGCAACATCGCGCGAAGCGCGCAAGTGCGAGGCACGCCGATAGGCGTGACGGAGCACTTGTATCATCATACTGTATAATAATCCGCTAAGCGATGAGTCACACTATCGATCGACGCGATCAGTCATAAAATAGGGGAAATTACGGGGCACAAATTAAGGCAAGAAAATCGCGAAAAATACCAAGACACCTTCTACGTGCCTGGCGACTCAGTAGACGAGCTGAACACATCGGCAACCGTGCCAGGCCATGCAGTAGACGTGCCGGACACGTCGGCGACCGTGCATGGGGAGCCGTAGACGTACCGAATACGTCGCCAACTTCAGCCCTGGGGGTAATCGTGGTCGCTGAACATGATTATGAAGTTCGATTTTGAAGTGTAGATCACCATCGATCGATATCGATCGATATTATCGATTTTTTGAGGATGACGTTCAAGCGGCACGAAACTTCAGCCCTGGGGGTAATCGAGGTCGCTGTGCACGAATCTGAAGTCGACCAGTCGATATCGATCGATATTGTCGATTTTTTGAGGATGACGTTCAAGCGGCACGAAACTTCAGCCTTGGGGGTAGTCGAGGTCGCTCAACACGAATCCGAAGTTCGTTTTTGAACTGTCGATCACCATCAATCGATATTGGGCAAATTAGCGTTTTTGTGGATGTCGTCCATTTTTTCGCATTTTTTCTAACTTACTCTAATCGACGTAGTTAAGATGTTCTTCCTGAAGAAACCATGACATAGGTGGCAGCTACAATTGATGATGAGAAGTTATTGCCACGGCGAAGCCGTCATGAAGCCGTCGGTGCGGCCGAGAGGCCGCACGGACGGCTGGTAAAAATATAACATGACTGATGAATGTAAGGCAGTGCGCCAAGAACGGCATCATTTTCATCATCATTTTCAATAGCGTTTGTTCCGCTTGGTGGTGGGGTCCGCTCATCTGGTTTGATTACGCCATTTCTCCCAATCAAACGCCTGGCTGGGATGGACACAAGCTACCTTTAAGTCCATATGCAACGTATCTAGCCAACGTTCCTTCGGGTGTCCTTTGAGCCAGGGACCCCAAGATTCAGGGCAATCTTACAGGACGGTGTCGTCTTTAAAGTGAAGGACGTGACCATAACGTCGTACACGGGCTTCGCCCCAACGTCGACATCGCAGAGCGCCAAAATGATCAGGCCTAATTGTTAATTCGTCAGATCGATACCGCTCGTCAGAATTTTTTATTTATTTATGCATGAAGTTCAAGCGAAACATAAACAACTCCTGGAAGATGTTGCGACGAAAGCCAACGAGAAAAATCATCAGAAAAGGAGAACATGGTGAACAGGAAATAAAATCGGTTGAACATGCAATGTTATGCTGCTTCTTTTCCTTACCGCGCAGCCACAAGATTCCTGATTCCTTATATCATTCGCCATCCGATCCCACCAAGCACGTCTGCCGCGCCGATGTGCTTGATTTTATTAGCCTGATTTCGGCAAAATCAAGCACGTGTACCAATGAGGAGGATGGGTCTGATTGCTCTTCTGCACCTATTCACCTAGAGAAATCAGCAGCAGTCACGATCGGAGAAGACTCCAGTGAACTATCTCCGTTTGACGCAGGCTGTGCCTGTCAGTACTTCACAGCCCCGTCCACAGTTCCTCGGATGGGTAGCTTAAGGTATCAGAGTTCTTCTGAGAATGGCATTTCCTTGGCAATCGAGGAAAAGGCTACTGCACTGTTCGGAGCTGATGGGCTTAGCCTTCATTGTGTTCAGCCGCAGGGCGTCGCCCTCGACGGCTATCTGCCACAGTTGCACTTTCTCTGTTGGCCACCAGTGCGGTACCTTTCGCGTGCATAACGACCCGCAGCGGAACTTCCTCTAGCTGGTTCCTCTAGAAGTCGAGCATCAGTAGGAAAAGGAATGAATTCGCCATCAGAGGCGATCACTGAGGATCCGCACCTTTTTGCAGGATCCCGAGCCTTCTTTCTTGCTCTTTAGGACCATTTTTTCCTTTCGGACATTCCTGTCTCCAGTCACTCCTCATCCTCGGTATCCTTACATTTTGAACTCAGAATTTCTGCAGGATCCTGAACGCAACGTACCAACGTTGCACTGATTATGTTACGACACGTAACTGGTAACGAGTGTGGCCATAAAGGTTAGCGATAGTTCCGGTAGAGGCATGGGGAACTAGCGCTAACCTTTAGGGCAATCTCTCACAAATCTGCTGACTTACTGCGGTGACTAGGCAACTCAACAACCTTGGCTGAGGATTGAACTGAGCTGCGAAGGCTCGTTCGGCTATAAAGGGGTTTAGTCAAGGGCAGCAGAGGGACAAGGCCGAAATTTCTCACAATCGTCAGCACAGTGAAGCTGATGCTTTCGCGGGTTCCTATAGGAACAGTTGCTCATATTGATTTCCTACATACATCCGCAAGGTAATAAAACAAAACCCTTTCCATTCTGCCTGATTGCTTCTTCATGCCGCGCCAGCAGCTTCCTTTCCACACGTCCATCGACAACTGTTGGGCCCTACGGGACCATGATCGGCATTATGATTAAAGGCCATGTTTTCTTTTTCACTCAACGCTATCGCTCAGGCCTTTGTCATACCATCGCTCACCCGGAGCGACGCCTAATGATATGCTCCCATATCGATCCCATCGCGCCGCCCGATCGATATGGGAGCATATCATTAGGCTTCGCTCGGGGTGAGCGATGGTATGACGTACGCCTCAGAGTTTAGATGGGTTCTGCTCATTTTTTTCATACCTTCGGCTCCCACATTAACAGCCATATGACCATGTACCTTCTTAATGTCTCATTCAATCTGCATGCCCTATTATCGCTGCTTTTCAGAATTGCAGTTAGTTTAGAATCGATGGGTGATGTTCACAAAAGCGTCGTTTAATGGACAGTATTCCACCCGGTCATGTTTAACACGCTCCACGCAGCAGTACGGTTAACCAGGGACCAGAATCATAAACCTCGCTGTAAAGGTGAAGAAATCGTGATGGGTATGCGGGGATACTCACAGGGTCGTCGAGTATCGTTCACCTAACAGTATACTAGCAGATGATTGGGTAAGACATATGGGTGATTAATGCCTCACCTTGGGCCTCACCCTTTCGCCCAGCATACCTTGGGTTTAATCGTTAATGAATCCGTTTCTGGACTTACACCCCCGCGGGTCACCACCAGGGGGTGGACGTGTTTAGCAGGTTCTTACTCGAAACAATCACTGACACGGGAACCCACAGATTAGTTATCCTACATTCTTATCAGTTTCAGCCGGACTAGCGACTGGGGCCGGATTCCTCAACGACTTACGTAACTATAACGGCGAATTGTGAACGAAAAGCTCAGATAACGCTTCATAAGCCGCGTTATCTGAGCTTTTCGCTTACAATTCTCCGTTAAAGTTACGTAAGTCGTTGATGAATCCAGCCCCTGGCTACCTGTTTTTGGGCCTTGCCAAAAAAAAATCGTTGACAGCGGATCGGCATTTACCGTGTCATCGGTTTAGTTGTTTGCTGTGGATCTTATCCAAACGTAGGAATATGTCTTGTAAGCTTCATTACACTAAGTGATCATGTGGCGGAAAGTAAAGGCGACATTACACGAACAGAGAATCTCAACTTGAGATTCAATAACTTCGAGCATAAGCAATGGGAAATGATCCTGTTCAAAGGGTGGTCGAAATGATACGATATGGTCAATTGGTGAGCACAAGTCTCCAGTTTTCGTGATCGATGGATGTCACTCACTGAAAAGAGATATACTACAGCTGCTACAAATGGCTTCTGTGGATAATGAACACTCCTGACCTATTTGTCCATTGCGGCCTTGGATGCGCGGGACTGCTGAGGCGAAGGGCTGTTGAGGGACGGAAGGCTCTCCAGAGGACCACTTCGAAGAGCTGCTCTGTGGAAGTAATTCTCGAGCGTTTCAGCATCCACAGTATGGCGAGGACTAAAAAATTTCGTTTACTCAGCTGCAAGAGCAATTAACCATATCGGAAAAATACTTGCTGGGCACAAAATTGCAGCACACAGCCAGGGATTACGAGGTTCAGTGTAAAAACTAGCATCGGCGAGCAATGGCCAACCCAAAGCTACCGGTTAATGGCCAATTCAAAGCTGCTCACAACCGAAGCATTGATCTAAGAGGAGAGTCTGAGGATAGCGTACGAAGTCATGAATTGGGAAGCAGCAGACATGCGGCCAGTCTTACCGAAGTGTATATGAATACTTTCACGCCATGATAATAAGATTAAAGAAGGCGAGTCTTTTTGGTTCCCAAATACTTTTCAAGTTCCAGAAATACATGACGATGCTCAAAGAAGTGCTGCATGTAAATGGCAAGACTTTGAAAAGTAGGGAAGAACGCACGGAGCAGCTGGGAGGGGGGCGTTCGTATCGGCTGGTTGTAGGCGCCGCGGCCGCGCGCCCAGGTGGCCATACCTGCGGCGTCATTCCCCTGCTCACCGTCTCCGCTCACGCTGTGACAACGTCGCGCGCGCAGCGGACAACGGCCCGACAGAGGCCGTCGTCGGCGATCCGATGGACGAGCGGAGCACACAGGTCGACCAGATTTGCGGGGCTGCAGTCAACACAGGATGTTCAGAGGATCTACAAAACCAGTGTAAAGATACATGTAGGTGTGAAATAAACATAGCTCTACATCAGAATTTCGAGCTCTATCTAATGATCTCTACTCCAAGCTTATCAATGGTACCTCTAGGAGTTGATGGGATATTCTTCAAATTCAAAACTGAAAAATAATTCTTCGCAAACCTGCTACGAAGCTGTGAAGGGTATATTTCCAGGCTGAAATTTCACACAGAATTCAACTACGTCGTCTAAATACTTCCTAGGGGAGCTTTTTTTTTGAAAAAAAACTGTGTGTAACACGCCGTTGGGGACATATCTACAAGCCAACATTCTACGCAGAATTCAATTACGAATTTTATGTTCGCAAATACAGTGCCTCAAAAAATGTATCCATTGTTTGAAAGGTGATAACTTTGCTCAGAATAAAGGTATTGAAGAATCTGATGGCTCATATGAAAGCTTAAGAAAGTAGAAATTTTCTGACCGGTATGGATTGCGCCATGCACTCGTCTGAAACCTTGCATTTACACTTAATTGATTGTTTTCGCCAGAATGCTTGCCATAATTTCTCCACAGTGGTAGTCTCGATTGATGTGAGCTTCTTTAAAGGCTCGAAGGTTCAAAACACACTACGGCTTGCGAAAAATGCAGGCATGCTAAAAAAGCATGTGCTATTTGAGTGGTTCTAACATTGGTACTAGTGAAGCTCGTGAAGATGTTTGACACCAACATGAAAGCACAGGGTAACGAAATTTCTGTGAGTGCAAATAGTCAAGATTTCGCCATACTCTCGCCTGGAACATTGCATTTCAGACTCGATTGATTCTGCATGTGTTGACTGCTTGTTAAAATCCTGTTACTACTTGGCCACACTAACCTGTGCTGTGCCTCTTTTAACGTTTGGAAATTGACAAATACGTGAGAGACACGTGACATGTGAGTCTATTGACTGCACAATTTATCGCTTTCACTATCGCTCTAATGACCCTCTCTACATATCTAAGGCCATAACAAAGGTCAGGCCCGGCTTTTCTTCGAAGAGAAGTTTATCCTGAAGTCCCACTGGAAGTTCGAAAACACCGTCGAAGTGCATAGTCGATTCACCTGCTTCACTATATAGTCCATTCGCAGAAGTAATGAACGGCGGTAAGCAAGGATTGATTAATAAACATGTCCTAGCCCCTTGAGGCACTGCTTCTAGGGCTTGGTAGTAGCGAGCAAGGAGTGATTAATAATCATCATCTCAACCACTGGAGGTACTGCCTCAGGGTTCGCTAGCAGCAAGCAGTAACCTCGACCCCTGGACACACTGCCTCCAGGAGGTCGAGGTCTTATGGGAGGGCAATGAAAAACTATATGTGTTCAGAGACCTCGATTATCCCCTGCGTTGAAGTTTCGGATCGCTGAATGACATCCACAAAGAATCGATAATTTGATCAATATTGATTGATGGCGATCGAAACAAAAGCAAACTGCAGCAACAGCAAGCAACAAAGCCAAAGCGAGCGATCAAAAGCGAACTTCAGATTCGTGTTCAGCGGTCTTATTACCCCCACGGCTGAAGTTTCAGACCGCTTGAATAACATACACAAAGAATACACAACTCTTTTATATGTAATAGGATAGGATATCAACTTCGTGATTGAATTCTGCGTAGAATGTTGGCCTGGAGACATGTCCCCAACGGTGTGATACACATAATTTTTCTTTAAAGAGAAAAAAAGCTCCTCTAGAAGATATTTAGACGCTGTAGTTGAATTCTGTGTGAAATTTCAGCCTGGAATATACCCTTCACAGCTTCGTCGCAGGTTTGCGAAGAATTATTTTTCAGTTTGAATTCGAAATATCTCATCAACGGCAGCATTGATAAGCTTGAGGTAGAGCTCATTAGATAGAGCTCGAAATTCCGATGTAGAGCTACGCTTGTTTCACACCAACATGTACCTTTACACTGGTCCTCTGAACATCCTGTAGATTGCAGTCCCAGCAAATCCGGTCGACCTGTGTGTTCCGCACGTCCGTCGGGCCGCCGTCGTGGGACCGCCGACGACGGCCTCTGTCGGGCCGTTGTCGGCGGCGCGCGCGACGGGTGTCACAGCGTGTGTGGAGAGGCGAACACGGAAGGTATGGCCACCTGGGCGCGCGGCGCCTACAACCAGCCGATACGAACGCTACGCACCCGGAGCAGCTGAAGCCTCCGCCAAAATTGAACTCACTGGTCCCTCAAAGTCTGGTTCTCCGAGTCCGTCTGCGATCCGGTTTCTTCTGATTTGCTCTCAACAGCAGTAAGCACCTGTAACATCAAACAGGCTTCCACCGTGGCAGTGATACAGCTAAAAAAAAACCACCCCCAACTTTTAGACAACTTATTTTTGATGTGGTCGAATCGTAGAACACACCCTAGGAGGCGTCAACCTATCCAGGTACTTACATCAAGCTAGAGTTGATTATTTGCTCAAAAAGTGTAGCTTGGCTCACCGAAAATCATTCTATGGGCCAAATACGCATTCACATCCCCTCACGACATCCCGCTGAAGTAGAACGCGTGGCGCATCCCGTAAGAGTTTTGATCGCAATTAAACATTATATTAACAGAGTAATCCCTAGCCTTAGAATGAGAAGTAATAAGAGTTGCTCATGACGTCCGCGTGGTTTTGTTCAGTCAGCCGATTTGCAACTTATTTCTTTGTCAATTAAGTATGAAATGTAATAATGCTAATCGAAGGGAAAACTATGTTTACTCGCAATGTGGAACCGAACCATAATTTAATGAGATGCATCCAAATAACACCTTGCCTAGTGCATCATTTGAACTGGGGTTACGCAGGAAATCCTTAGAGCACTAGCACGTCGACTAACGCATTCGTCGGATTTCTTCGTGAAGTCCTGAAGGAACGACATGACACTCTTCGGGTCCATTGAGCGGAGAGCACATTGGGCACTATTGCACGCGACAGGGATGGCGGATGCAGGTGCTGCTGACGCCTGCTGGAGGACATCGATGACCCACAGGGCGACCGATGATACATGTTAGGAAGCCGAATTAAATGCGAAAAAAGGCAAACGTACCGAGGGTGGAGACGCGGGAGAAGACGTCGTAAATCGCGATGAAGCCCATGTAGAACTAGCGTGACTTTCATCCATGTCTTCCCCACTCGAGTTCGTGACCGCAGGAGAATTCGTAACCCCATCGATGTGACGCTTGATCAGGACAGCTGAACAGAAATTAAGGACTCAGTGAACGCGAGAATACCGAGCAACAGAGGCCCAATACACTGTTTCAGCGACAGATATAAACGCTCTCTGCCTGAACGCCTGCGCTGCGCTTCTACTACACACAGCCCTTGTAACCGCTCAGTGAACGAGGACCACACTCATGCTTCGAGAGCTACACTCTAGTCAGCCTCATCAATGCCATACGTTCACAACCTACAGTGGAGTCCGCTAGGTACCGTTCGCTCATAGGTAAAGCAATGAACACAATGCCCTTAAATACTAACGCCGATGCACCTATTCACCAGCTTCATAAATCAAAATAATCCCGCAGAAGTTAGTTAGATGGTTACGCAGAAGTGAAAGCAGCCACTCAGCAATTTACACTGGTTGAAAAATACGCGACTTACCTCCATCAAGAAGCGTCATTGAGTTGGATTTCCTTTTTCTGGTTGTTCCGTTAAACACGCCATTCAGTGCATCCGCTTCAGCTTCCAGGTAAAAAAGTCCTAACTGAAGCAGGCGGCCGTTGAACAAAGGAATATTAGATGTTCAGAAAATTCTATTCTACCATTCTAACACATGCGTCAGATCTAAGCGTCGCAACAAAGGCACCAGAGGGAAATGTTGGCAGATGAAAGACCCCTAAGCCCAATCCAAACTCGGACTGTCGTTGAAAAGGAGGTCGCCCAGTTCTTCTGCTCTAACACCCGCATTTAATACAATAACTCCTCAGAAGTTCAATCAGGAGGCTATATTAGCCGCACATCGCAACGACTTGAGGGTTGTATATGGAGAGAATGACTTCTCTCTGCAGGTATTCCAGTGAACAGCAAAATGCAGGTATTCCAGTGAACAATATGGCACAGAGCTGCGGTCGACGAAAGTTGCCGCGCCCGCGCATTCTTGCAAATGCTATGCTGCTGGCTAGAGGCTGCGGGGTGTGCGTTCTCTGCGCTTTTAGACAGTCTACTGGGTACTACCCCGACCCCGTAGTTTGAAAAATGTGTTATATATAAGTGGATAACATGCTAGTGTAATACTATCAGTTGGATCATATACATAAAAATATTGATGTCAGTTTTGTGGGAAAGAGCTACAGTGTACGGGATACGAACCCTCACCAGGGCGAGCAGATCTGCGGGCCTGATCGTGAGATGAAAAACCAGACTTCTACGGGCTGGCGTCAGCTGCGTAGCACTTAGTCGATGAACTGTTTCATTTTATGTGCTGAACAAGCTGAACTAATTCTCTAAAAACTTTCTGGATACCCTAATAGAAGACTCGGTGCTTTATTCATCGCCTCTCTTTAAGTGTGGCCATACATACTTATTACGTAAGGAAGGGCTTGGTGAACAAACGAAGCTTGGGGTTGATGCTCCGTGGCTTTTCACAGCTTGGTGAAAATGATCTCTCGTTGCTTCCTGGGGCAATGGTTATGGTATAAAATTCAAGACAACTGGCGCAGTCAGCTGGACGTCTGTACGCAGCCGCGTTGAATCTATGATTGGTCTGCATCGAATCAACTAAGTGTTCCATGTATATAGTCCTGATTAATAGGTGGCAGACGAGGTTGAAAAGGGTAAACACGGAGATGTTGGAACTGCAGTTCACTTTGTACGCCAGATAAGCACGCATTCAAACTGATTCTGCTATCCCAGAGAAACAAATATGGTCCCCTTCAAACAACAACGACGGAATTGTTTTCACCTAACTGGGAGACTAAAACAAGAACTTTGGTATCTGCATAATCTTGAAAACTGTAGGTCTGCCATTGCTATTTATTGGATCATGTAACTTTATGTGTCCAACAAGCGTTTTCGAAGGTATCTTTCGCCAAAGTTCTGTTCCGATTCGTTGACCCTTCTGAGGAATTTTTTTTAGATTAACGATGATCGAGCAAAGGTACCGAGTGCGGGTTTGGTTGCTGTACGATTTCAAGCAAGGAAGAACTGCTGCAGAATCCCATCGCGTCTTGTCTGAAGTATTTGGTAACGAAGCTCCATCATCACGCCAATGCCAGCGATGGTCGCAACGTTTCCGAGAGGGTGATGAGAACCATGAAGACGAGAAACATCAACGGTGTCCTGAATCCTGAAGTTGTGGATAGCCAGGAATAAGAGGAAGCTGTCGAGTCGGATCCAACACAACCCACAAGTAAACTCGCACAGAGGTTCGGTTGTCACAACTATACCATTGTCACAACTGTACCTGTTTACATGCAATCGGAAAGCCAAATCGGTATGGAAAATGGGCGCCATATCACCTCAGCGATACAAACAAGGCGGCACGAGTCACCATCGCTGGAATTCTCCGCAAAACTAAGAACAGCGGTTTCTATGACTCTATCGTGTCGTCGGGAAGTGGACCCTACGGTAATACCACACGAGAGCGGCAATGGTTGAGCTCCGGCGAGGTCATACTTACATAGCCGCGATGCCATCGCGGCGCACAGTTCATGGCCATTCCGCCGCACGCGGTCGAATAGTCAAAGGGAACTTCGCCGCACGCGGCCGAATAGTCAAAGGGAACTTCGCCGCGGCCGCCGGAACGGTTGCGGTCGGCATGCGCGATGGCTTCCCGCGCCCATCGCTGGCATGGCATACTTTTTCGCGCCGCGCGCGGTGTTTAGCGTTGGTACTGGACGGATCGCCGTCGCGCTTTCTTGCAGAGCGATGAGCGAGCACTGAGAAGTTCAAATTCTTTCGCGTCGCTCTGCAAAGCTCATCGTCGCGATTCCATCGCGGCGACGGGAAGTATGCACGAGGCCTAATACAAGAGGTAATCTCCATTATTATCAATGACACTTTGCCGACGTCCTCGCAAATTTCGACTTCGTCACGTCACGTCACTTGAATTTTTTCTCCGCCAAGGCGTGTGAATCGACTAGAAAAGATGGAAGTCTGATGGTGCAAGGTCTGAGCTACAGGGCGGATGAGGCAGAAGTTCCCAGCCCAGCTCTTCAATTTTTTTGCAGCGTGATATTTGCGGCGTGTGGTAGAGCGTTGTCGTGGAGGAATTTCACATTTGCTGTGTTCAATCCTTGTTGACGCAGTGCTTGGTGCACGCGGCTCAGTTGTTCTTTATAAAGGTCTGCCGTAGCTGTTTGGCCTGGATCCAGCACCTCAAAATGCACCAGACCGCTACTGTTCCACCAAGCACAGAGCATGACTTTTTTCCGTGAATGTCAGGCTTCGTCGTTGTCTTGAACCTCACCGAGGCTCAACCATTGCCGCTTTCGTTTGGTACTGTCGTGGTGGATCCACTTCTCATCCGATGTCAGGATGAAGTCATAGTAGCCGCTGTTCTTAGTTTTGCGGATGAGAATTCCAGCGATGGCGACTCGTGCTGCCTTGTTTGTATCGCTGAGGTGATATGGCGCCCATTTTCCACACCGATTTGGCTTTCCGATTGCATGTAAGCGATCGGCAATGGTAGAGTTGTGACAACCGAACCTCTGTGCGAGTTTACGTGTAATTTGTGTTGGATCCGACTCGACAACTTCCTCTAATTCCTGGCTATCCACAAGTTCAGGACAACGTTGATGTTTCTCGTCTTCATGGCTCTCATCAGCCTCTTAGAAACGTTGCAACCATCGCTGGCATTGACGTGATGATGGAGCTTCGTTACCAAATACTTCAGACAAGACAGATGGGAAAATGAAGTCTTGGGCGCCGCAACACAAGCGACACCGGTAGCGTGACCAGTACACTCGAAGACCCTTGTTTATTCCTCTCAGTCCTTGGGAAATTTTCACTCTGACGCAGAGGGACAAGCAGTTGTCACAACGGCGTGGAACAAATTCGTAATTCGTTTTCGCAGGATGAAAATGGGTATCGTACGAGAATCCTGAAAGGAAGCTGCAGTGGCTTCCTGTAGATCACAGGCCGCAGCCCGTTCCCAAGAGACGAGAGAACTGCAAAAAGAAGCTGCTCTCTCTTCTTTTCCTGAGATGGCTGCCTTCACTGTGACATCATGCCTGAGGTCGAGACCGTGACCTTTGAGGTGTTTTGTAGAGAGGTGCGAGAGATGTGCCCAGATTCTTCATTCTGTGCTACGGCGTGGAAAACTCCACATGATCATGGACAACGCGAGACCCCAGCATGCGCAGGCAACACAGGACGAGCTGCGCAGGCTAGGTATCACATGGCTACCACACCCGCCGTATTCTCTAGCTTTAGCCCGTGATTATCATGCCTTCAGGAGCCTCCAACCTTTCTGTGCAGGCAGACAGGTGTGCTTTAACGATCATGACTACGTAAAGCGCGCGTTGGAGGATTGGATCGCTTCATGTTCCTCTTCGTTCTGAGGAGACGAGATCCCTGCTCTACCTGGTCGTTGTAGGAAGGACTGGCTACAGGTACCACGGATCTCCCTCGATAGAGCCTTCGGGCTCTCTTGTTAAGAGGGATCTTGGGACGCTTGTCGCAGGGCCACGTGGCGCGTCCCCGGGTGGTGGATAGGGGAATTAAACGCGAACCAAATGCGACCGTGTACTGCTCGGAGACGCAGGTGGGATGCAGGGGATGGACTCCTTGCTCCTGCTATGTCGCGTCGACGCGTTCCTTGTGCTTGGGAGCGGCATGTTCATGCACAGTTTGCGTGGATGTATCCGTGACTATGCGGATTGTAACTGTGCCCGCCCGGCCAAAAGCTTGCATTCGGTAGACTGGGAGTACATGTAAGGCGAATCGAGGCCGCCTTAAGTCTCGCCCCGTCCCTTCGGGCAGTCTGGCTGGCTGCCCGAAGTTCTTCGCCCGCACGACACAGCCCCCCTACCTACTCTGTGTACTCCAGTCAAAAACAGCAGCACTAAAGGGCCTCATTCCCCTGACCCCGAAAGAGCCCCCATTTCTGCAGCGATGAGAAGGACGAGTACGGAGAGGCTGCTAAAATCTCAGGGCCTAACCAGGCTGCGCAAATTGAGAAGGACTAGGATGACGATCTGTACTTACAACGCCCGCACGCTTGCATCGGAAGCATCCGTTGAGGACCTGATGATGCAAGCCAGGAAGATCAGGTACGACGTCATCGTACTGACCGAGACGAGGACACCACCCCCTACACGCCGCCTACGACTCCGGAGAAGAACTGTTCCTCGGAACATGCGACAGCAGGGGAGTAGGCGGAGTTGGTGTCCTCGTCAACACGCACTTGGCCATGAACATAGATTCGTACGAGTCCCTGACAACCCAAATCGGACGTCTGCGACTGAAGCGATGTGGTTTTGACTGTATTCGTCGCGTATGCCTCAACATCCGACTACGACAAGAGGTCAAAGCCTTCTACGTGGAGCTGGAGAAGTTCTATAAGGAAGATCACACCTTCTACGAGGTGATCGTCGGCGACTTCAACGCCAAGATCGGGCCACGAAGGTCGCCGGAAGAACTTCACATCGGAACCCACGGTTTGGAGTGGAACGAGCAAGGTGAAAGGCTGTCTGAGTTTATCAGGTCGGCCAAGACCATCCATGGAAACTCGCAGTTCCAGAAGCCTCCCTCCCTACGATGGACCTGGGAATCCCCCGGTGGCCAGTTCCACAACGAGATCGACCACATCATCTTCAATCGCAAGTATTGCCTGACCGATGTCTCCGTTGTCCCCAAGTTCTACACGGGATCGGACCACCGCCTCATTCGCGCGAGGTTCCGCTTTTCGCGACAAGGAGAGAAGGCCGCGAAGTTCAAGAAGAGGAGTCCCAGAATGACCATCAACTGGGATCTCTACACCTATCTTGCCGGCCTTTTGGAAGATTCCGTCATGGACAACATCGACGAGGAATACGACCACTTCGTGACCATCTCCGCGATAGTGCTAAGGGCAGCCGAGAGCTTGAAGACCACGAAGAGACGCCTGTCTCCGGAAACTCTCGAGCTGATACGCCAGCGTGGAGCAACACGAGCGTCAGGCAACTACCAACTGACGTCCGAGCTTGCGAAGCTATGCAGAGCGGCGATAAAGGAGGATCTTAAGGAGAGAAGGGCGGAAGTGTTGGCTGAAGCTGCAGAGGCAGCTTTGAGCATCCGCAATGCCCGCCGGAACTTCGCCAACTTCAAGACCAAGATGACCGCTCTCCGACGTCCTGACGGAACCGTCACCTCTTCCAGAAGGACCATGGAGAAGGTCATCCACGACTTCTACTCCGATCTCTTCGATAGCCACGTCCATCTGCCCCACGCCATCTTCCGCAGGATGGATATGTCGTCCCCTCTGTTCTCCCTTCCGAGATCCGACACGTCATCTCGTCGGTGAAGAAACGTACAGCACCCGGTCCCGACAGGATCAGACCCGAACACAACACCCTGGCGCGGCTCTTCTCGCGCTACCTGTCGGAGTGCAAGGTTCCATCTCAGTGAAGACCAGCAGGACCGTCTTGCTGTACAAGAAGGGAGACGTGCACGACATTGGCAACTATCGCCTGATGTGCCTGCTGTCCGTAGTCTACAAGCTGTTTACTCGAGTCATCCTGAATAGGATCAGCAGAACGCTGGACGAAGGACAGCCATGCGAAGAAGCAGGATTTCGGAGAGGATTCAGCACGATCGACCACATACACACCATTACGAAGCTCATCGAAGTGTCGCGAGAGTACAAGCTGCCGCTGTGCTTACGTTCGTCGACCTGAAGCAGGCATTCGACTCTGTCGAAACTGAAGCGATCATCGACGCCCTGCTCACTAAGGGTGTTCCTACTCAGTACATCAGTCCTTCGAGAGCTGTACAGTGGATTCACGACCAAGATCTCACCATTCTACAACGACGTCCTCATCGAGGTAAAGAGAGGGGTTCGGCAGGCGGATACCATATCCCCGAAGCTCTTCAGCGCCACCCTCGAAAACGACATGCGCGAACTAGAATGGGAAGACATGGGAGTGAAGGTCGACGGCCGGCAACTACATCATCTTCGCTTCGCTGACGACATCGTGCTCATAACACCGAACATCAGCCAGGCGGAGCGAATGCTGGCCGACTTCGGTCGTGTATGTGGGAACGTTGGACTGCAGCTGAATCTTAGAAGACGATGTTAATGAGGAACGGACAAGTTTCAGATGCCGCATTCTCGCTCAACGGAACGAACATCTCCGAATGCTCCAGCTATGGTATCTGGGTCGCGAAGTCAATATGGCCAACGACCTAGCGCCAGGGCTGAGCATGAGGAAACGAGCGGCTTGGGGAGCTTTCAAGAGCGTCGAAGAAGTCGCGAAGAAGACGAAGAACTTCCGACTCCGTACCCACCTATTCAACTCCACTGTTCTTCCTGCTCTAACATACGCCTCAGAGACCTGGGCCATACGAAAGCAGGATCAACACGCGATCATCGTCGCGCAGCGTGGAATCGAGAGGACGATGCTCGGAGTGACACGACTCACGCAAGTGAGGGAAGGCCCCCGGAGTTCCGAGCTTCGCCGACGTTCGTAGGTCAGAGACGCTGTCGCGTGGGCTAAGTTGTCGAAAATTAGGTGGGCCGGCCACGTAATGTGCTTCGCAGACACCCGCAGGACGAGAGCCGTCACCGACTGGATTTCACGGGATGTCAAGAGAACGCCAGGACGCCCACCAACGCGATGGTCGGACTTCTTCGTGAAAGCCCTGAACGACCGATATGACGCTCTTCGTGTCCCTCGAGCGAAGAGGATCCATTGGAGCACTCTGGCACCAGGGATGAGCGGATTATCCGTTATCCGGTTTCCGGAAAGTTTTGGCCTATCCGTTTTGTTGTTCGTTATCCGGCAATTTTCGACCGGATAACGAACAACAAATTGGCTGATACCCAGGTTTGGGCGTGGTATTGTATAGCTGTGTAAGCTTCACAATCATAGGAGTGATCGAGAGCAACAATAGCGGGAATTTAAATCTAGGAGGTGGGTGAGTTCAGGCACTGGTGACGTAGTTGGAAAGACGTCTAACTTCCATCCTTCCAGGGTCGTCCATTTATACCATACATCTATGAAACCTACTATGGGCTGATTTCTTCATGAGCTTTTCACCACAAGCCATATGCAGACCAAGAATGCATACAAGCTGCCTTCATAATATTACTGGCGGTCACAAGTGGAGGGCCTGGCACATCCCAAGAAGAATTGTTTAGTGCCGAATTTAGCGTTCTTTTCCACGATCGCAGTATGTAGGTAGCATTCGGCAAAGGTATTTTAGTTTTTACTGATAAACTGTTGTAACGCATTAAACACATACCGCTGAGCAGTAATGAATACAAGCAAAATGGGCACAGGTTCAATCTAAATGAGTGGAGAAAGCTACGCCTACAAATCCTACAAATTGTTGAGATTTGTTTATAGAAACTGTTTTCTGAAAGCATTTTCTGTACGATGGTACTGGTGGTACGTCCGTAGTGTTAAGGAATTGATCCTCTCTGTTAAAAATCAAAATAGTGCAATTCAACTGTACTAAACTGATTCCCCGCTGCGCATGTTGGAGCTTCATTTTAATTTAAGATTGGTTTTCAGGGACACTCTACTTCTGCTTTCCTAGTTTTCATATCTCTCTGCATTAGGACTGCACAATGGCTTGTAGTGGCTAGCCTGTGGAAAGCTGGTATTTCACCCATCTCATTCCACGTTCTTCTTAGATCTTGGGATACTGTCGAACAAGAGTATCGATCCGCGTGAAACCAAGATTGTTATGCAGACTTTATTCGGCTGAGTCGGCCTAGCATAGAAAAGTCAAGAGGCATCGGAGGAGCCATTCATCCAAGGATCATTCTGTTTGGTCACAGTCTTAATTCAAAAAGAAAACCTGACGATTGATCAGTAAAACAACCCAACAATGGAAACTGACAAAATGAGGGCAAGTTGTTCGATGAAGACAAATGTGAGTGAATAAGAGGTGGATGAGTCTCACATCTCTCCCTCCAAGGGCGACTTATGAATGTTTCCATACTGTTAGTTGGCCTGTTTTACGCATCCTTTGCCTCCTTCTTCCAATTCGTTTTAAACGGCAAAATTATGAAAAATTGTAAATCGTATTATGGAAATGTGCTTGGATGAACAAAGTCTCTCCTCATCTTTTCCAGACTTAAATTAAGGTGATCATAGCGAAACATCAGAAGAGTAGTTTGCAGAACAGTTTTAGTTTCACAGCTTGGTGGTCTTGCTATTTGTCCTCCCTGATGAGTTTGATAGCAGTTCGTGGAACCTGGTGAAGGAATCGTGGTTCGCAATTCGAACTCGGCATCGGTTTGGATGACAACGAAGAAGCGTTTCTTTTACTGAAGTTTCGTGAGAATCCCATAGGGCTTTGTTAAAGCGACTGCACTATGTTTAAAAAAAACTCCATTAAAGTCGTTAGAAAGGACTTATAATTTGACAGCAGTTGCGTTCCATGCCTGCTGTTGAAACTAGAGCAGTTTAAGCCCAGTTTTATTTTTGTTGTTTGTTCGTTATCCGTTTTTCCGTTATACGGCGATTTTTGGGCAAAATTATCCGTTATCCATTATCCGGGTTTCAAAATTTTGTTATCCGCTCATCCCTGTCTGGCACGCGACAGGGACGAATGGAGACGCTGCTGGCGCCCGCTCGAGCAAGTCGATGATCAACGGGACGACAGGTCATACAGGTGATACTTGTTGAATAAAATCTCTCAATTCTTGCAAAACTTTCTGCACACCTCAATAGAAATAAGGATAGAGAAATCACGCCACTACGCTAACCTGCCATACAGAGACAAGAGAGGGATCTGATCTTATCCCCGATCTATGAACACATAGTGGTGCGCGGTTTCCAATCCTATTATATATATATATATATATATATATATAATCGCATATACAAGAACTTTTAGTGTGCTATCCGTCTGCGATGTTACAGCAAGTTTGGGTGTCGGATTAAGTGCGTGCGGTGTAAACACGCAGCCGACCGCTACAGTATGCTGATATTCAGCTGCTACGGCTGTTTCGCCTCCTGCTTACGTGGCGGTGAGCTTTTGCGATGCAATTTTCACAGGATGTAGAGTCCCGTGTGGGAAGCCCAAACCCGTAGTTCATTCTTTCGAAATGCTTTTCAGAAGTCGAAAAAAATCGTGAAAGCGTGAGCGCGAAGTTCATCATGCCCTGCTGGCACCCAACCGAATGTAGCTGGCTGGCGCAGTGGATAGCGATGTGGCCTCTCGGCCGCACTGAGTGGGTTCTACGGATCGACCCCCGGTTTCACTCTAGTTTGTGCACAGATCGGCTCGCTATTATTGTGTGCTTGCGTGATTACAGGAGTCAATTTATACACGATTAATGTTTAGTAACCAAATGTAGCTCTTTTATCCCTTCATTTGAGTTACCTCCTAATGGAAACCATTTGCACTGTATCATATCAACGACGACACTGTAAATGCACACAAACACACTTCAAGGGGCAGATCATGAATTTGGTTTGATACCGGTAAGTACTTAACAGCTACTAAAAGCATTAATCGTGTACAAACTGACACACACAAGCACATAATAATAACTAACCGATGTGTGCAGAAACTGGCGACACCGGCGGTCGAACCGTTAAAACCACTCGGTGCTGCCGAGAGGCGATATCGCTATTCGCTGCGGATTGGATAGCAAAAAGGCGTGATGGACATCGCGCTCACGCTCCCACACGCATTTTTCGACTTCAGAGGAACATTCCGAAAAAAATGAATTACGGCTACCCACACGGGACCCTACATCCTGTAAGAACTGCATCGCAAAAGCTCCCGCCACTTTGGAGGCTCTCCTTCTTAGACATTTGAAACTCACAGAATGGGTGCCAGAAATATATAAGGCAACGGTCTGTTCGTCGTCCGGCGGCAGGAACAGGTCGCCTAGGCAAGTGTACATCAGATCTTGCTAGACGATCCCTGGCTATTAATCGATTCGTACACATTTCACGCGCGGATCCGTCGCTAGCATCGCGAACAGACAACAGAGCTGAAGTGACGTGTGAAGTACACACATTTCCTTTTAACTGTTGTCTCACTCATTATTCGTGATCGAGCATCTAATGGCTACGTTGGTTACAGAATCACACACTCAAGAGATGATTAAGTGGAAGAGATCCATGGTGGCGTTGAGAATAAGCGTTGATCATGTCGACTCTATACGAAGATTTGGAAGTTTGGTGCAATCTGGGGTCAGATTCGTCAACGACATACAGCAATTTAACAGAGAAAATACAACGGAAATCCCAGATAGCGCGGCTTATAAAGCATTTCGCCTCACTATCAGGGTTTTCGGATGTATTTTCTCTATTAAATTGCCGTAAGTCGTTGATGAATCCGGCACCTGTTTGTACGCTAGGCTATGATGCTAAATGGAAGTTCTAAAATACCAGCCATAAACATCATCGAGGTCGAAGGATAATTTAGTACAAAGGATAGAGGTCGTCGTTAGTCAACTCTGGCTGCGGGATCTCGCGATGGCAATTTGAATGTGTATTTGCTCATTCATTCACATGCAATCATTCAATCACTCACCCAATGGACAAGTCACGGGTGGGGAATGAAAAGGTTTGGTTGGGTTGGGCGAGAAATCCGAAGCAAGAACCTTGAATCGGAATGTACAGGACTGTCGGCGCTCCTTCGACTGCGCCACCACACACCCAAGGGGTGAATTATTTTGAGTAAACATTTCCATGTAAAAAAGGGAGTGGAAGCAACGGCAGCATTACTGTGAGACCCAAAACCACGTGAAGGCCTCAAACTGCTCGCCTCGTTTTTACTTCACTTGCAAAGCAACGGGGACTGAAAATAAAGAGACCTGAACAAGATGCACGAGCGTTCCTGATGCTACAGCAACGCCGTTGAAGTTTGAATAGGCGGCTTGTGATTCCTCCCCAAAGACGTACGCGGAGTGCTGCAACCCTGAAAAGTCGGCTGCTTAGATCTTCTCGTTCCACATCGTAGGTACTGCGTCTTTCTGTACCTGTTTCGTAAAGATACCTATAGATAAGGTGGTTGAGCTCGGTGCTCGAGAACGTCATGGAGAAGGAGCTAGGAATAATCTGCAAGCAGTCCATTCAAGCATGCAAATTCAGCAACTGCATAGACAACTGGAAGCGAAGCTTCAAAAATTCGAGAATAAGGTCTCAACCCCAGCTCAACCTTGATAAGTTGCGCCTGCTCGCTGCGAGGAGCAGCGTCAGAACACCCTAGCATCGATTAGTCCCGTGCCCGATCGATATCGTTTAATATTGCCATCAAAGTGCCGCGCAGCGCTG
This sequence comes from Heligmosomoides polygyrus bakeri, assembly GCA_947359475.1. Lineage (NCBI taxonomy): Eukaryota > Metazoa > Nematoda > Chromadorea > Rhabditida > Heligmosomidae > Heligmosomoides > Heligmosomoides polygyrus. The sequence continues at coordinate 33,383,395 of OX375869.1, forward strand.
AAGCGTGTGCCATGACTAAATCAACAACGAAGCCGTACTCCCTCGCCGCATTAGCAGTCGAGACAGTGCCCAACCTTACAAATAGAATTCCTCTGAAACCGGATTCAAGATTGGTAAGGTAATGGGTTAATGGTAATCAATGGATAAGCTTTCCAATAGAGGATAGTGGGCAGAGAGCAAGTTTGGTATTCATGATATATTCGGTGATAATAGAATTTTACCCCACCATTCACCCAACTCCACGCTTTTGTGATTTCCAGGTAATGCTTTAATTTCTACCCTCTGTATACAACCAATACCCTGGCCAAAGTCATTTATGAATCCTTTTGATTTCTTCCCCTGCTGTAAAGTTCCCACGGATCTCCCTCGATAGAGAGCCTTCCGGCTCTCTTGTTAAGAGGGATCTCGGGCCGCTTGTCGCAGGGCCACGTGGCGCGTCCCCGGGTGGTGGATAGGGGAATTAAACGCGAACCAAATGCGACCGTGTACTGCCCAGAGACGCAGGTGGGATGCAGGGGATGGACTCCTTGCTCCTGCTGTGTCGGGTCGATGCGTTCCTTGTGCGTGGGAGCGGCATGTTCGTGCACAGTGTGCGTGGATGTGTCCGTGACTGTGCGGATTGTAACTGTGTCGGCTCGGCCAAAAGCTTGCACTCGGTAGACTGGGAGTACATGTAAGGCGATTCGAGGCCGCCTTAAGTCTCGCCCCGTCCCTTCGGGCAGTCTGGCTGGCTGCCCGGAGTTCTTCGCCCGCACGACAGAGCCTGACTAGCTACCCGTGTTGTATTCCAGTCAAACACAGCAGCACTAAAGGGCCTCATTCCCCTGACCCCGAAAGAGCCCCCATTTCTGCAGCGATGGGAAGGACGAGTACGGAGAGGCTGCTAAAATCTCAGGGCCTAACCAGGCTGCGCAAACTGAGAAGGACTAGGATGACGATCTGTACTTACAACGCCCGCACGCTTGCGTCGGAAGCATCCGTCGAGGACCTGATGATGCAAGCCAGGAAGATCAAGTACGACGTCATCGGACTGACCGAGACGAGAAGACACCATCCCCTACACGCCGCCTACGACTCCGGAGAAGAACTGTTCCTCGGAACATGCGACAGCAGGGGAGTAGGCGGCGTTGGTGTCCTCGTCAACACGCACTTGGCCATGAACATCGATTCGTACGAGTCTCTGACAAGCCGAATCGGACGTCTGCGACTGAAGCGTTGTGGCTCCGTGCCAGCCTTGACTGTGTTCGTCGCGTATGCCCCAACATCCGACTACGACGACGAAGACGTCGAGGCCTTCTACGTGGAGCTGGAGAAGTTCTATAAGGAAGATCACACCTTCTACAAGGTGATCGTCGGCGACTTCAACGCCAAGATCGGGCCACGAAGGTCGCCGGAAGAACTTCACATCGGAACCCACGGTTTGGAGTGGAACGAGCAAGGTGAAAGGCTGTCTGAGTTTATCATGTCGACCAAGACCATCCATGGAAACTCGCAGTTCCAGAAGCCTCCCTCCCTACGATGGACCTGGGAATCCCCCGGTGGCCAGTTCCACAACGAGATCGACCACATCATCTTCAATCGCAAGTATTGCCTGACCGATGTCTCCGTTGTCCCCAAGTTCTACACGGGATCGGACCACCGCCTCCTTCGCGCGAGGTTCCGCTTTTCGCGTCAAGGAGAGAAGGCCGCGAAGTTCAAGAAGAGGAGTCCCAGAACGACCATCAACTGGGATCTCTACACCTCTCTTGTCGGCCTTTGGGAAGATGCCGTCATGGACAACGTCGACGAGGAATACGATCGCTTCGTGCACCATCTCCACGATAGTGCTAAGGGAGCCGAGAGCTTGAAGACCACCAAGAGACGCCTGTCTCCGGAAACTCTCGAGCTGATACGCCAGCGTGGAGCAGCACGAGCGTCAGGCAACTATCAACTGACGTCCGAGCTTGCAAAGCTATGCAGAGCGGCGATAAAGGAAGATCTGAAGGAGAGAAGGGCGGAAGTGTTGGCTGAAGCAGCAGAGGCAGGGCTGAGCATCCGCAATGCCCGCCGGAACTTCGCCAACTTCAAGACCAAGATGACCGCTCTCCGACGTCCTGACGGAACCGTCACCTCTTCCAGAAGGACCATGGAGAAAGTCATCCACGACTTCTACTCCGATCTCTTCGATAGCCACGTCCACCTGCCCCCATGCCATCTTCCGCAGGATGGATACGTCGTTCCCTCTGTTCTCCCTTCCGAGATCCGACACGCCATCTCGTCGGTGAAGAAACGTACAGCACCCGGTCCTGACAGGATTAGAGCTGAACACCTGAAGAACCTCCCGCCAGCGCTCATCAACACCTTGGCGCGGCTCTTCACACGCTACCTGTCCGAATGCAAGGTTCCATCTCAGTGGAAGACCAGCAAGACCGTCTTGCTGTACAAGAAGGGAGACGTGCACGACATTGGCAACTATCGCCCGATCTGCCTGTTGTCCGTAGTCTACAAGCTGTTCACTCGAGTCATCCTGAATAGGATCAGCAGAACGCTGGACGAAGGACAGCCATGCGAACAAGCAGGATTTCGGAGAGGATTCAGCACGATCGACCACATACACACCATTACGAAGCTTATCGAAGTGTCGCGAGAGTACAAGCTGCCGCTGTGCCTTACTTTCATCGACCTGAAGAAGGCATTCGACTCCGTCGAGACTGAAGCGGTCATGGAAGCCCTGCTCACCCAGGGCGTTCCTACTCAGTACATCAGAGTCCTTCGAGAGCTGTACAGTGGATTCACGACCAAGATCTCACCATTCTACAACGACGTCGTCATTGACGTGAAGAGAGGGGTTCGACAAGGGGATACCATATCTCCGAAGCTCTTCAGCGCCACCCTCGAAAACGTCATGCGTGAACTAGAATGGGATGACATGGGAGTGAAGGTCGACGGCCGGCAACTGCACCATCTTCGCTTCGCTGACGACATCGTGCTCATAACACCGAGCATCAGTCAGGCGGAACGAATGCTGGCCGACTTCGATCGTGTATGTGGAAGCGTTGGACTGCAGCTGAATCTTACGAAGACGATGTTCATGAAGAACGGATGGGTTTCTGATGCCCCACTCTCGCTCAACGGAACGAACATCTCCGAATGCTCCAGCTATGTGTATCTGGGTCGCGAAGTCAACATGGCCAACGACCTAGCACCAGAGCTGAGCAGGAGGAAACGAGCGGCTTGGGGAGCTTTCAAGAGCGTCGAAGAAGTCGCGAAGAAGACGAAGAACGTCCGACTCCGTGCCCACCTATTCGACTCCACTGTTCTTCCTGCCCTAACATACGCCTCAGAGACCTGGGCTATACGAAAGCAGGATGAACACGCGATCAGCGTCGCGCAGCGTGGAATCGAGAGGACGATGCTCGGAGTGACACGACTCACGCAAGTGAGAGAAGGCCTCCGGAGTTCCGAGCTTCGCCGACGTTCGAAGATCAGAGACGCTGTCGCATGGGCCAAGTCGTCGAAAATTAGGTGGGCCGGCCACGTAATGCGATTCGCAGACACCCGCTGGACGAGAGCCGTCACAGACTGGATTCCGCGGGATGTCAAAAGAACACCAGGACGCCCACCAACGCGTTGGTCGGACTTCTTCGTGAAAGCCCTGAACGACCGATATGACGCTCTTCGTGTCCCTCGAGCGAGGAGGATCCATTGGACCACTCTGGCACGCGACAGGGACGAATGGAGACGCTGCTGGCGCCCGCTCGAGCAAGTCGATGATCAACGGGACGACAGGTGATACAGGTGATACAGGCTGTAAAGTTCAACTTCCATTTGAAGTTGAACATCAGAAATTGTATACAAGTTCGAACTTATAGGCGACGAAGTGGGAGCACCCTACATAGGTAATTTACCGGCTCATGAGAGCTCAAAAACCACAACTTTTTCCTCGAGTGCGAAATCCTAAAGCAGAGCATTTTGTTGAGCGAGAACTCTAAGAACTTTCCAAAACTTCCAGCAAATATTCTCGGATGGAGAAGCACGCAAATCGGCGTGCTTCTCGTGCGTGCAGCGCGCAGAAGGAACTGCCTTTCGAGCTGGCTGATAGAGCCTGTTCATACATTGCAACAGACGCGATTTGTCGCCCATGCAAAACAAGCAAATTGATCGCCGCGAATTCTGTTCATACTCGAGTGCTCTCGCTGTTTGCTGCCTCGCCTGTTCATACTTCTCGCTGGCAACTCGACCGACAGCGATGAGCGTTAGCATTGAAATACATAATTTAACGCTGAAGGTCGGAAGAGCTCGAAATTTTCACACGTGCTTTTTCAATTCGAACTAATTATTATCCAGAAAGAATCCGTTTTAGCTGATAGATAGGGAGTGCCCTATATGGTGAAAATGGGTCTCCTCGAAGTTCCTTCAGATTTCCATGAAGATTAACAGAAAAATCGCGCTACTTACAGGATTTCTGCGGTTCAAACCATTACAGTCCTCATCACGTACTGGAAGTATAGGGTGACTATTTCAATCGAAGCCAGAAAACATATTATCACCGCGAAAGATTTCAAAGTAGGGGTTTTAGCGGTCTCTTTTCCATAGAGTTCGGTTGTGTGGTTACGTACACTAGCCGCGCCCGGAAGTTTGAACAGTCGTCAGCGACACAACGACACTGAGGATTGGCGTTGAAGCACTAAACCACTGCTGATGAAAGTCTGTGTATTACAAAATCTGCACTGTGTAACCTGTAACTAACCACCTCTTTCGGACAGTCGCCTTCATGGATATCTCGTTTTCTGAATTTCCTGGTCCATTTATAGTCCCTGGAGGGGGGGGGGGGGGGGAGCGATTACCCTTCAGTAACATCATTAGTCTCGTTGATGACATATCCGTTGTACAGTTATACCATTGAAGTTCTATGGAAAACATAGGCAGACCAATGTCTAAGGGCCAAAAATATAACTACAGCGAAAACTTATGGCCTAATTGAGCAAATTCAACCCTACCGATCCGGTTTCTCGTTCAAAAGTAGCTTCAAAGTCGTCCAGACTTGGGAGCACCTCCCGATGATTGGAACATTGGACGTCCGATAGTCTGGAATCTTCGCTGTTCAGCAAAGCTTCTTGTCTGGGGCAGCTACCGATTTCGCATTAGTGGAGCTATCAAGAAGCAATTGAGTCCGTGAATGAAACACGGTTCCAGGAAACAACGCAGTGTTCATTGGGTTGCTGACAGCTGCGACACCCAGCCAGTGATAAGGTATCAGATATTCAACTAGCAGAAAAGTTGTATACCTATTCTGGCTACAGTCAGCAAAATCTGTGGATACCTAAAGGAAGAGAAGATCCTTGGTTCGGAGTTTAGTGGCCCTTTTCAAACTGGATCCGACCTCCCGCAGCAAGCGTCAGTCGAAACGGACTGTGAAGTGACCGATCTCACCAGGAAAGTATTGCAACGGTAGGTAGAAACGGCCCATGTGTTGTGTATGGGCAGAATCGCCTCTCTCTCGGAAACAACAAAATGCAAATATCTCGACTCCAGTACAACTGTGCGCAATGTTAGGGACGACAGAAGTTGGGCCGTTGGTGGCGTTAGCACTCTGCCTGCACGCGGAGGGCGGGCCCAGCTTGGCTGGAAACAGCGATCACGGGGATTACGCCACACCTCTAACCACTGCGCCACCGCCGCTCGCTTGTTATCGCTGTTTCCAGCCAGATTGAGCCCGCACTTCGCGCGCAGACAGAGGGTGAACGCCGCCAACGGCCCAGCTTCCGTAGCCCCTAACTCTGCGCAGAGTTATATTGGGGTCGAGATATTTGCATTTTGTTGTTTCCGAGAGAGAGAGGCGATTCTGCCCATATACAACACTTGGGCCGTTCCGACCTACCGTTGAGATAGTATCCTGGTCAATCAGTGGACAAACAATGGTGCCAGCAGTGAGAACAGCGACGACTGGTGCCAGCAGTGAGAACAGCGACGACAGCGATTTGTCAGATGCTTCCGATCTGACCGCCACCACCCATGCTTGAATGGATGCTTGGCTCAACAAGAAAGGGATAGATTAACGCCGTACCCTACCCCATCCTTATGTTGTCGAACTTCTTTTTCCATCTTCTACTTTCAAATTAGAAGCGGTGCACAACAAACTGATACTTTAGGAGAATGACAGATTGCTGACTGGGTCTTCAATCAACGTCCATCAGACGCGCCTCGGGCGAATTTCAAGACTATAAACTAGTTCCCGTACCTAGCGTAACTCGCTGCGGCAGATCGAAATTCCAAAAACCCTTGTATACGCGTTCAGCAGCCCGAATAACCTCCTGGACGAAGTTCGGGCGAAAAAACTAATTCGATGTTCCCTCAAACGAAGGTGCAATAGCGCCCGAGAAACCATTTTCGACCAGTCAAGGACGAGGTGAGAAGCAGGGCCACCATTTCCATGAATGGAAAGTGGCATAACCTCTGGAATATGACTAATGGTGAACCCAAACTTGGAACAGCGTGTGACCAAACGATGACGGTGGGAATTGGGATCAGAACCGCCCGAAATCAACGTTGGCGTGGTCCCTACAAGAAAAGGGCGCAAATAGGGTTGGGAGAGGGTCACCATGTAGTTCAGCCCTATGCGCTTTCTGAAATCTGATCTCTTTGCAGTACTGGTGTGTCCTGCCCTTACATCGAACTTAGGTAGGCCACTTCTGATGTAACTGGACATAAACACGCCTTCTTATCAAGGCGTACAGCCACTGAATAGGGAGTGGCCTTCCCTCGACCCTATTTGCGTCTGCATAAGATAATTGGAAGGAAATCCGAAGCATAAGGAAGAGCTCCAACAAGTGCTCATCTAGCACGCAGCGCGAGAGAGGGTGAGTTTCGCAATAACTACACAACGCGAGCTTTTCCGGCCAGGACCGCCTGCAGCATGTGTGGCGGCATTTTCAAAAGTGCTCCCGAAGTCCGTGTTTTCCCAGCCAAGCAGGGCTGGGGGCATGGGTGTGCTCCTTGCCAACAGTACGGCGAGTAGATGCAGTTGGAAGCTTGGGTAGGTGGTGGTCTTTGGCGAAGATCTAGCCCATAGCGGAAAGCATTCTCGGTTATAATCTTTCGGAAGTGGGATGTGTGGCACTTTCCTCCCCACACTAATGAAAGTTCTGAACAGACGATTAATTAACGTCGTCCGTTATTCTTTTATCCTATTGACCTGAGCTCTAAGCAAGTTTCAAGAGATTTGAATAGAGTGGGTCAGCATTCAGTCAGATTTACTCCTTCGAATTCAGAGTTACCTAGGAGTCTAAGAATTGCACAAAGTTACTAAGAGCGTTGAAACCGTAATGAGATAAGGCGGAGCCAATCGATTTTCGTAGGAAATATGATGTCGAAGAAGCTCGATGCTGAATAGAACGCCCGTGACCTTCATCTGCTATTCTGTTGGGTCAGAACACATTCTGTAGTGCGTTGTAACAAGGAGTACTTTACAAACCCTCAGAAACGACGTGAGATCATCAGTCGGGCCCTTCACCGGCACTAATTACCAGCTTGGAGGTTGAGGCTAGCTGAGGGGACCCTACTGATAAGGCCTGACCTATCATCCACGCACCGCTTGTGAAATGCATCACCCCACATGGAATTTCGTAGAACCTGTGCCCTGCAGGTATCCTGGGGAGAGACCCAACACATCCTCTCCATGTAACGTCATTTCGCCTCCCATAAAATCATCGTAAAAATGAGGCAAACAATGAGAATCATTCCTGCTTTCGGCAGAACTCTTCCCTCCTCAGTGACACCACTCCAACCTTTCTGCAGCCTATGGATGCCGAACATATCGAAGCCATATTCAATGGCTTCATCGCTGCAGAATTATGGCAATGGAATACCGTGACATAGTGGTGGTGATCATGTATGGGATGGTACCACACTTGTTATTTAAATCAATTTCTGTGTACTGTGGTATGACGTGTTGGATATTGACGATAAAACCATGATTAAATCTGAAACAACCTGAAATGTACATGTGTAACGTCTCACTACTGGAGCAAGGAGTGAAGGTGGTTGGGCGTGATAGCGTAGACTGATGACGCAGTCGGCTGTCGCTTGCACCCGATTCAAGGTTCTTCGTTCGGCTCCCGTCCAAGCCAAGCAAGCCTTCCATTTCTTCGGGGTCTTTGAATTCGTACCATACTTGTAGCAAAAGGATCAAACACTGACTTATCCATGAGCTCGCCACCGCAAGTCACTGTATTAGTCAACTACACATTCAAATTGCTTCCACGACTTCTTCCTCTTCTTCTTCAGCGTTTGTCCCGCTTCGTAGCGGGGTCCGCTCTTCTGGTGTCGTGACGCCACCTTTCTCGATCCTGTGCTTCATCAGGGTGGACGCCAGTTACTTTCATGTCCATGTGTAACGTATCGAACCAACGCTGCTTCGGGCGTCCTCTAGGCCGCTTTCCAGATACTTCCAACTCAAGGACTATCTTACGGACGCTGTTTTCTTTTCCACGCAGAACGTGGCCATACAATCGCAAGCGAGCTTCGCGCATCTTGGCCGCTATCGGTGCAACACAGAACTTCTGCCGAATAGCATCATTTCGGATGCGGTCCATGCGCGTGACTCAAGCCGTCCAGCGCAGCATCTTCGTCTCCATGACGCTGAGGCGCGTTTCAACTTCCTTAGTCGCAGGCCAACACTCAGCGCCGTACATCGCTACTGGCCGGATGATTGCTCTGTAGATCTTTGACCTATCGCAGGGCACGCCAGTCAGCGAACGCCACTTGGACCAAGCTGCACTCACGCGTGAGTTCACTTCAACTATCAGATTGCCGTCAGACGCTATTGCTGATCCCAGGTATTAAACACCGAAGTACGTGCAAGCTCAGTGCCGTCAATCTTAATGGAGCCGGACTCGTTTACGTCAGTCGTTAGGTACTCGGTCTTGGTGGCGATGTCCGTTCCTCCACGTGGTGCCACTGGAAACTACTCGCTCTGCGAGTTAAGCCGAACACGGACACTCGATTGCAGGCGACAGGCCCTTGTGACAGGCCGGCCTACGAAGACCCATGTTACATCACATGGTGTATGACAGCTCAAGTGTTTCGAGATAGTGCTACGGCGTCCGCGAGAGCCGACGCGCACTCGCAGAGCCCGGCGAGTGTGAGAAGTATGCGAGGGTCCCTGATGCGAGGACGACATCGGGGGGCAACTGAGCTAGTCCGAAAGTCCCGTAACGTAAGCAGGACCCGCGTGGCAACGCTGAATGTGGGTACGTTGACGGGCCGCTCGTGCGAGTTGGTTGAAGCACTGGAGCGTAGAAGAGTTGATTTCTGTGCGGTGCAGGAGACGAGGTGGTCCTGCCGCAAGTCAAGGGACATAGGACGTGGCTTTGAGGCTGTTCTATGTGGAAGTCCCAGGACCACCAGTGGTGTCGGAATAATCGTCTCCGAACGATTTCGTGACTCGATTGTAAGAGTCGAGCGCTTTGACGATCGATTGATGAAGATCGTTGTCGCCGCTAAGGAGCGACTCTATCACTTCTTCTCAGCGTATGCTCCGCAGACTGGCTGCTCGGATCAAGCCAAGGAAGAGTTTTGAGCCTGCTTGATGAGAAGACAGCAGTGGTACCGTCGAAAGATGTCATCATAGTCGCTGGTGACCTTAATGGGCACGTATCACCTGTATCACCTGTCGTCCCGTTGATCATCGACTTGCTCGAGCGGGCGCCAGCAGCGTCTCCATTCGTCCCTATCGCGTGCCAGAGTGCTCCAATGGATCCTCCTCGCTCGAGGGACACGAAGAGCGTCATATCGGTCGTTCAGGGCTTTCACGAAGAAGTCCGACCAACGCGTTGGTGGGCGTCCTGGTGTTCTTTTGACATCCCGCGGAATCCAGTCTGTGACGGCTCTCGTCCAGCGGGTGTCTGCGAAGCGCATTACGTGGCCGGCCCACCTAATTTTCGACGACTTGGCCCATGCGACAGCGTCTCTGATCTTCGAACGTCGGCGAAGCTCGGAACTCCGGAGGCCTTCTCTCACTTGCGTGAGTCGTGTCACTCCGAGCATCGTCCTCTCGATTCCACGCTGCGCGACGCTGATCGCGTGTTCATCCTGCTTTCGTATAGCCCAGGTCTCTGAGGCGTATGTTAGGGCAGGAAGAACAGTGGAGTCGAATAGGTGGGCACGGAGTCGGACGTTCTTCGTCTTCTTCGCGACTTCTTCGACGCTCTTGAAAGCTCCCCAAGCCGCTCGTTTCCTCCTGCTCAGCTCTGGTGCTAGGTCGTTGGCCATGTTGACTTCGCGACCCAGATACACATAGCTGGAGCATTCGGATATGTTCGTTACGTTGAGCGAGAATGGGGCATCAGAAACCCATCCGTTCTTCATGAACATCGTCTTCGTAAGATTCAGCTGCAGTCCAACGCTTCCACATACACGATCGAAGTCGGCTAGCATTCGTTCCGCCTGACTGATGCTCGGTGTTATGAGCACGATGTCGTCAGCGAAGCGAAGATGGTGCAGTTGCCGGCCGTTGACCTTCACTCCCATGTCATCCCCTTCTAGTTCGCGCATGACGTTTTCGAGGGTGGCGCTGAAGAGCTTCGGGGATATGGTATCCCCTTGTCGAACCCCTCTCTTCACCTCAATGACGACGTCGTTGTAGAATGGTGAGATCTTGGTCGTGAATCCACTGTACAGCTCTCGAAGGACTCTAATGTACTGAGTAGGAACGCCCTGGGTGAGCAGGGCTTCCATGACCGCTTCAGTCTCGACGGAGTCGAATGCCTTCTTCAGGTCAATGAACGTAAGGCACAGCGGCAGCTTGTACTCTCGCGACACTTCGATGAGGTTCGTAATGGTGTGTATGTGGTCGATCGTGCTGAATCCTCTCCGAAATCCTGCTTGTTCGCATGGCTGTCCTTCGTCCAGCGTTCTACTAATGCTATTCAGGATGACTCGAGTGAACAGCTTGTAGATTACGGACAACAGGCAGATCGGGCGATAGTTGCCAATGTCGTGCACGTCTCCCTTCTTGTACAGCAAGACGGTCTTGCTGGTCTTCCACTGAGATGGAACCTTGCATTCGGACAGGTAGCGTGTGAAGAGCCGCGCCAAGGTGTTGATGAGCGCTGGCGGGAGGTTCTTCAGGTGTTCAGCTCTGATCCTGTCAGGACCGGGTGCTGTACGTTTCTTCACCGACGAGATGGCGTGTCGGATCTCGGAAGGGAGAACAGAGGGGATGACGTATCCATCCTGCGGAAGATGGCGTAGGGGCAGGTGGACGTGGCTATCGAAGAGATCGGAGTAGAAGTCGTGGATGACTTTCTCCATGGTCCTTCTGGAAGAGGTGACGGTTCCGTCAGGACGTCGGAGAGCGGTCATCTTGGTCTTGAAGTTGGCGAAGTTCCGGCGGGCATTGCGGATGCTCAAAGCTGCCTCTGCAGCTTCAGCCAACACTTCCGCCCTTCTCTCCTTAAGATCCTCCTTTATCGCCGCTCTGCATAGCTTTGCAAGCTCGGACGTCAGTTGGTAGTTGCCTGACGCTCGTGTTGCTCCACGCTGGCGTATCAGCTCGAGAGTTTCCGGAGACAGACGTCTCTTGGTGGTCTTCAAGCTCTCGGCTCCCTCAGCACTATCGTGGAGATGGTGCACGAAGCGATCGTATTCCTCGTCGACGTTGTCCATGACGGCATCTTCCCAAAGGCCGACAAGATAGGTGTAGAGATCCCAGTTGCTGGTCATTCTGGGACTCCTCTTCTTGAACTTCGCGGCCTTCTCTCCTTGACGCGAAAACGGAACCTCGCGCGAATGAGGCGGTGGTCCGATCCCGTGTAGAACTTGGGGACAACGGAGACATCGGTCAGGCAATACTTGCGATTGAAGATGATGTGGTCGATCTCGTTGTGGAACTGGCCACCGGGGGATTCCCAGGTCCATCGTAGGGAGGGAGGCTTCTGGAACTGCGAGTTTCCATGGATGGTCTTGGTCGACCTGATAAACTCAGACAGCCTTTCACCTTGCTCGTTCCACTCCAAACCGTGGGTTCCGATGTGAAGTTCTTCCGGCGACCTTCGTGGCCCGATCTTGGCGTTGAAGTCGCCGACGATCACCTTGTAGAAGGTGTGATCTTCCTTATAGAACTTCTCCAGCTCCACGTAGAAGGCTTCGACTTCTTCGTCGTCGTAGTCGGATGTTGGGGCATACGCGACGAACACAGTCAAGGGAGGCACGGAGCCACATCGCTTCAGTCGCAGACGTCCGATTCGGCTTGTCAGAGACTCGTACGAATCGATGTTCATGGCCAAGTGCGTGTTGACGAGGACACCAACGTAGGGACACCAATGGGCACGTAGGTGCTACGAAAGGCGGGTACAGCTGTCATGGTGGCTTCGGATACGGATCACGTAACGCCGATGGTGAGCGCATTCATGATTACGCGGAATCGCATAACCTCACCATAGTGAACACCGTCTTCCGAAAACGCGACTCGCACCTTATCTCATACTACAGTGGGAGCACCAAGACTCAGATAGACTTTGTCCCTGTGAGAGATCGCGACCGGAGTCTTGTCACAGACGCGAAGATCGTGCCGTATGAGACGGTCGTCCCACAGCATCGACCGCTGATCTGCACTTTGAAGATCGCCCCTCCGAGGCTGAAGCAGATTGGGCGATGCGGTGCAGCTAGAATCAAGTGGTGACGAATGAGAGAGAAGGAAGCAGCTGTGATTTCTCGCGTGCGGTTACCGACAGTCACGACTGTCGACGAAACTTGGAAGAAGGCGACCGACGCGATTCGTCAAGCTGCACAGTCAGAACTTGGCATTACGAAGCCTGGGCGACGGAAGGTTGACAAGCAGACATGGCTGTGGACAAACGACGTGAAAGCAAAAGTGCGAGAGAAGAAGTCGCTCTATCACGTGTTTCTCGGCGAAAAGACAGCCGACAACTGGCGGAAGTACCAAGAAGCGAAGAAAGCTGCAAAGAAGGCCGTGGCTGTTGCGAAAGCCACTCATTATGGAGATGTCAACGAGAAGCTCGAGTCTCGCGATGGTGAGCGGTATCTGTACCGACTTGCAAAGAATCGCCATCGCCAGACCGAGGACATCGAGAAGTTCTTCGGCATCAGTAATGAGAACGGCCATCTTCTTACGGACCGCAAGAAGGCATTGAAGCGATGGCGCGATTATTTTGAGGAAATCTCTACGGTAGAATTCTCTAATCCAGCCATCCCTTCAACGGCTCCAACCCACGGCCCCGTTCAGAAGATCACCGTGGAAGAGATTGAAGCGGCTTTGAAGAAGATGAGGCTAGGCAAAGCGACTGGGCCCGATGACGTGGCAGCTGATTTGTGGAAGTCCAAGTACTGGTACACTGCTGAGTGGTTGGCGAAGTTCTTTAATCTGGTTGTGGCGGAGAAGAAGGTGCCTGAGTGTTGGCGCCAAAGTACGACGATACCGATTTGAAAGAAGAAGGGCAGTCCTGCAGACTGCTCCAATTACCTTCCGATTCGCTTGCTTTCGCACAGCATGAAGACCTTTGAGCGAATTGTCGATGGACGAATTCGGGACATTCTCCAGCTGTCCAGCAATTAATGCGGCTTAGTGGCTGGCTGTGGCACCGTTGATGCCATACACGCCACTCGCCTCTTGATAGAGAAGCATCGCGAGAAACAGATGGCAGTGCATATCGCCTTCCTCGACTTGGAGAAGGCCTTTGACCGCGTACCGCGTGAAGTGATATGGTACGCCTTGCGACATCATGGAGTTCCCGAAGAGCTCATAGAGTGGGTGCGAATTCTCTACTCTTGTCCAAAGAGTCGAGTTCAAGCTGCAGCTGGAACCTCGATGGAGTTCCCCATCTCTATCGGGGTACACCAGGGTTCTGCGCTTCCCCACTCCTCTTTGTTGTCGTCATGGATGCCATCACACGAGATCTTCAGAAGCCCGTCCCTTGGACGTTGCTTTATGCCGATGACGTGATGCTCGCTAGCGAAGATAAAGGAGAACTCGAGCGAGAGTTGCAAGCTTGGTGTGATCGCTTGGAGCGGTTTGGACTCAGATTGAACGTGAAGAAGACCGAGTATTTAACGACGGACGTTACCGAGTCCAGCTCCATCAAGGTTAACGGCATCGAGCTTCCACGCACTGCGGTCTTTAAGTACCTGGGATCAGCAGTCGCGTCTGACGGCAAACTGATGGTCGAAGTGAATTCAAGCGTGAGTGCAGCTTGGTCCAAGTGGCGCTCGTTGACTGGGGTGCTCTGCGATAGGAAGTACCGGAGCGCTTTAAGTCAAAGATCTCCAGGGCAGTCATCCGGCCAGTAGCGATGTACGGCGCTGAGTGTTGGAGTCACCCGCATGGACCGCATCAGAAAAGATGCTATTCGGCAGAAGTTCGGTGTCGCGCCGATAGCGGACAAGATGCGCGAAGCTCGCTTACGTTGGTACGGCCACGTTCTGCGTGGAAAGGAAGATAGCATCCGCAAGATAGGCCTCAACTTCGAGGTAATAGGAAAGCGCCTAGAGGGCGCCCGAAGCAGAGCTGGGCTGATACGTTACATACGGACTTGAAAGCGGCTGGTGTCCACCCTGATCTAGCGCTGGATCGGGAAAGGTGGCGTCATGACACCAGAATAGCGGACCCCGCTACAAAGCGGGACAGACGCTGAAGAAGAAGAAGAAAGGTACTCGGTCTTCTTGACGTTCAATTTGAGTCCGAACATCGCCAGGCGGTCGCAGCAGGCTGCCGCTCGAGTTCACTCTTATCTTCGCTAGCGAGCATTACGTCATCAGCATAAAGCAATGTCCATGGGACAGGCTTCTGAAGTTCTCCCGTAATGGCATCCATGACGACAACAAACAGGAGTGGGGAAAGCGCAGAACCCTGGTGCACCCCAACAGAGATGGGAAACTCCATTGAGGTTCCAGCTGCAGCTTGAACTCGACTCTTTGGACAAGAGTAGAGAATTCGCACCCACTCTATGAGCTCTTCGGGAACTCCATGATGTCGCAAGGCGTACCATATCACTTCACGCGGTACGCGGTCGAAGGTCTTCTCCAAGTCGAGGAAGGCTATATGCACCGGCTTCTGTTTCCCTGTTTCTCCACCAGTAGTCGGGCGGCGTGTATAGCAATGGTCATACAACCAGACACAAAACCGCACTGATTGTCGGAGACATTGACGATTTCACGAATTCGTCTGTCGAGAATTCGCTCGAAGATCTTCATGCTGTGTGAAAGCAAACGAATCGGACGATAATTGGAGCAGTCTGCAGGACTGCCCTTCTTCTTCCAAATCGGAATCGTCGTACTGTTGTGCCAACACTCCGGTACTTTCTTCTCCTTTACTACCTGGTTGAAGAACTCAGCCAACCACTCAGCAGGATACCAGAGCTTCGACTTCCAAACATCGGCTGCCAGATCATCCGCCCCTGTCGCCTTACCGGGCTTCATCTTCTTCAGAGCCGCTTCTGTTTCCTCCACGGTGATCTTATGAACGGGACCGTGAACAGAAGCCACAGAAGGGATGGCCGGGTGAGGAAATTGCATAGTGGAAACTTCCTCGAAGTAACCACGCCATCGCTTCAATGCCTTCTTGCGGTCCGTAAGAAGATGGCCGCTCTCATCATTGATGCCAACAAACTTCTCAATGTCCTCGGTTTGGCGATGTCGGGTCTTAGCAAGTCGGTACAAATACCGCTCACCATCGCGCGATTCGAGCTTTCGGTAGACATCACCATAATGAGTGGCCTTCGCAACAGCCACGGCTTTCTTTGCAGCCTTCTTCGCCTTCTGATTATCCTGCCAGTTGTCGGCTGTTCTGTCGCCGAGAAACACATGATACAGCGACTTCTTCTCTCGCACTTTTGCTTTCACGTCGTTTGTCCACAGCCATGTCTGCTTGTCAACCTTCCGTCGCCCAGGCTTCGTAATGCCAAGTTCTGACTGTGCAGCTTGACGAATCGCGTCGGTCGCCTTCTTCCAAGTTTCGTCGACAGTCGTGACTGTCGGTAACCGCACGCGAGAAATCACAGCTGCTTCCTTCTCTCTCATTCGTCACCACTTGATTCTAGCTGCACCGCATCGCCCAATCTGCTTCAGCCTCGGAGGGGCGATCTTCAAAGTGCAGATCAGCGGTCGATGCTGTGGGACGACCGTCTCATACGGCACGATCTTCGCGTCTGTGACAAGACTCCGGTCGCGATCTCTCACAAGGACAAAGTCTATCTGATTCTTGGTGCTCCCACTGTAGTATGAGATAAGGTGCGAGTCGCGTTTTCGGAAGACGGTGTTCACTATGGTGAGGTTATGCGATTCCGCGTAATCATGAATGCGCTCACCATCGGCGTTGCGCGACCCGTATCTAAAACCACCATGACAGCTGTACCCGTCCTTCGCAGCACCTACGTGCCCATTAAGGTCACCAGCGACTATGATGACATCTTTCGGCGGTACCTCTGCTGCCTTCTCATCAAGCAGGCTCCAAAACTCATCCTTGGCTTGATCGGAGCAGCCAGTCTGCGGAGCATACGCTGAGAAGAAGTGATAGAGTCGCTCCTTAGCGGCGACAACGATCTTCATCAATCGATCGTCAAAGCGCTCGACGCTTACAATCGAGTCACGAAATCGTTTGGAGACGATTATTCCGACACCGCTGGTGGTCCTGGGACTTCCACAAAGAACGGCCTTGAAACCACGTCCTATGTCCCTTGACTTGCGGTAGGGCCACCTCGTCTCCTGCACCGCACAGAAATCAACTCTTCTTCGCTCCAGTGCTTCAACCATCTCGCACGAGCGGCCCGTCAACGTACTCACATTCAGCGTTGTTACGCGGGTCCTGCTTACGTTACGGGACTTCGGACTAGCTCAGTTGCCCCCCCGATGCCGTCCTCGCATCAGGGACCCTCGCATACTTTCCACACTCGCCGGGCTGTGTGAGTGCGCGTCGGCTCCTGAGGACGCCGTAGCACAATCTCGAAAAACATGACTCATCATACACCATGTGATGTGACATGGGTCTTCGTAGGCCGCCCTGTCATAAAGGCATGTCGCCTGCATTCGAGTGTCCGCGCTTAGCTTAGCTCGCAAAGCGAGCAGTTTCCAGTAGCACCACGAGGAGGAACGGACATCGCCACCAAATTGCCTCCACGACATCTCATCAAATACAATACGTGGCGCATTGTGAGTTTTGTATCTGGAAATAGTCATTTCATCCACCGCTATTTAAATGTCTATTAATTATGACTGTCAACGACGAGAAGAGCTACTACAAAGTTGTCGTTGGTGACTTTAACGCTATCGTCGGTACGAATGATTACGACGAATGGAGGCTAGGACCACATGGAACTTCCTCAAGGAACGAAAACGGAGAGCGCCTGATAGACTTCCTATCCACGTGCCGTCTCTACCATGGAAATTTTATGCTTAAGAAGCCTGCAAACCGAGGATGGACCTGAGAAAGCCCAAATGGAGAAACACGTTCGGAGATCGACCATGTTCTTACAAACAGACGCTGGAGTCTGTTCGACGTCTCCGTGCTGCCTTCATTGGACACCGGCTCGGATCACCGTCTTGTCCGTGCGAAGCTGACTCTCAAAAAGAGGATGTTCAAGCGTGACACTCATAAACCGGCACCGGTGAGGATCCCCACATTAAAGTCTAAGGAGTTGGAATATGCAATAAAGTCGTATGATTGGAATCTTCTTGAAGATCCATCGGAAGGCCACGACCTTCTCTCCAAAGGACTGTTGAAATGTGCTAGCAGCTCTTGCGGAGCCACATCACCGTCTGCTTCAAGACTCAACGCACATGCGATTAAACTCCTGGAGCAAAGAAGAGCTGTTAAACTGGATCCTAATGCTTCCCATCTGGAAAAAGTCACCATCTCGAAGGCCTGTCGAATTGCAGTGAAGGAGTCCATTCAAGCCTACAGAAGATTGAAGCTGTTAGAAGCCGCTGGGAAAGGTTCAAGCATAAAGCGCTGCAAACGAGATCTCTGCGATCAGAAGGCAATAATGTCAGCCCTTGTGGATAAGAATGGAACAACGCAAACGTCTCGAAGAGCAATGGAGGCCATCGTTCAAGAATTCTACACAGATCTGTTCCGTTCTTCCATCACTGTCCCGAAATGTTTGATGCCACCAGCTGAAGATGTACCTCCCATTCTGGAATCAGAAGTTGCTCATGCCATCAGAAGGATGAAGCCGGGCACTGCTCCCGGACCGGACGGCATTTCTGCTGGTCTCCTTCGTACGGGTGGCAGTGCCCTCTGCTCACTTCTTGCCAAGCACTTCAACCACTACCTTCGACTTGGTAGGATTCCGAACTCATGGAAGGAGTCTAAAACAGTTTTACTCTACAAAAAAGGTCAGCAGGAGGATATCAACAACTATCGACCCATCAGTCTTCTCTCGGTTGTGTACAAGATCTTCACCAAGATACTGCTTAACCGCATGGAGCGTTGCTTGGATGAATATCAGCCAGTGGAGCAAGCAGGGTTTGTGCCTTGTCCTTGTCTTCGTGGATTACCGGAAAGCGTTCGACTCTGTGGAAATCAACGCCGTTTTGAACGCACTTGTGGACGCTGGTATACCATCACCCTACATCCGACTTCTTGACGAATGCTCTTCGAACACATCGACCACCATCCATTTGTTCGATCGAAAGCTTAAAATTTCTATCGGGAAAGGAGAACGGCAGGGAGACACGATTTCTCCTAAGCAATTTACAAGAATGCCATGAAGGACTTGAACTGGGACGACAAAGGCTACCTTGTCGACGGTAAGCGGATCAGCAGCCTTCTCCTCGCCGACGATACTGTTCTCATCTCTACCAGCACGGCAGAAGTCGAGGAAATGCTGAAAGAGCTCAATCTGGCAGGTATGGAGATTGTATTGGACATGAATATGTCCAAAACACAATTTATGCTCAACCAGTGGTGTGACACGGGACTCGTAAGTTTAAATGGAGTCGCTCTACAACAGGTCGACTCCTACGTCTATCTGGGAAGAGAGCTGAACATGGATAACGACCTCGCTCCTGAAATCGCCCGCAGGAGACGCGCAGCATTCAGTTCGATTCGCGAAGTCACCGATCAGGTCAAGGATGCCGGCCTCAGGGCCTCGATATTCAACGCCTCTGTACTGCCTGCGATGTTTTACGCGACGGAAACCTGGCCCGACAACAAGACAATCGCCAGAGCGATGCAAACTACGCATCGTGCACTGGAGAGATGTCTTCTGAGGACAAGCCTTCGTCAGCAATGGCAAGAAGGCCTTCGAAGCTCGGAGCTACGGGAGAAGTCGGAATTAGCAGACCCGCTGCACTACATGAAGAAGACCAAATATCGCTGGGCCGGACACCTGCGAAAGGACGATAGATGGAGTCTCCGTGTCACAGAATGGCTCCCGAGAGACCATAAGAGACCACTGGGACGACCGCCAACGCGATGGGCAGACTCATTCTCAAGATCTTTCAGAGAGCGGAGTCTACCTCACTGGATGCAAGCAGCCAGAGATCGAGCGGTCTGGAAGAGTTGTGGTCCCCGCTGAGAAGACCTCCAGCCGACAAAAGGACCATCAAAGTATCACAGTAAGTAAGTAATTATGACCATACTTATGCAGCTCGTATAAGGATGTAATGTGACAGTGATTGCGAAGCGGTTCCATTCTTATAAGTATAGACATAATAGGAGGGCTTTCTTTCTGCAAAATCAATTTGCCACATCCTGAAATTCTAGCAATGAATCGGTTTACATCATGTGGACTCCCTCTTGCTATAGCAATAGTCTGTTTGCTCAGACGTTCACGCTTGAGTTCAAAATTTCAGCCACTAGTGTTTGGATCTTCGTAACTGCGGCTGAAGGTGAGGAATTCATGAAGCAGAAGGTGGAGGAAGTTCGACTTCTGTAAATCCTTTTTTTAGGATGAGCCACGTAATCCATTTTACAAGATGTCCTCGAGGAATTTGAATTTGAATGGTATTATGTTGTCCCATAGGTCCCCGCCGTTTTTTTCAACGATTCACTGCAGATTTCGCCGGCGGTCTCTTGCATAGCGCTGCATAGCTTTCGAAAGAGAATGATTTGCTCTATTAGAACATGTATTGCATTTCCTTTTTTATCATGAATTTTGCCAATTTTTAGGTCGTTGAAGTGAAAAGTGAAAAAGTGAAAAAGTAGCCATTTGCGCACTTGTTCTCTCCGCTTAGGTTTGTAATTTTTTGCGCAGTTTTTTATAGCACTTGGAAGATAATGTTCTGTACTACAAGAATATGTGTTGGTCCTATTTTCTCACTTGCCCTTTATTGATTTTTAGTCCATCAAATTGGGAATTCCGACTTTTCCGTCCGAATTTTTACCAAAACTCCGGTTCTGTGGTTGGACTTTTTTGCTTGGTGTTATATGTCGTTTGGAAGAGGATGTCTTGCTCAGTAAGAATTTGTGTCGCGTTTATTGGCTCACGCTGATTTCTGTCGAATACCAACAACTGAAGAAGGAGAAAGAGTTGTTGGTGAAGACGATTTTTCTCTTTTTGGCATTTTGTTGATATTCATATTCAGTAGGAATCAATGAACGCGACACATATTCTTATAGAGGAAGACATTCTCTTTCGAATGACATATAACACTAACCCAAAAAGTCAACCACAGAGCAGGAGCTGTCGGAAAAAATAACCATCCCCTTCGGATGTCCCAATTTGATGACCTAAAAATCAATAAAGGACAAATGAGCAAATAGCACTAACAAATGTTTTTGTAGTACAGAACATTGTCTTCCAAATGCTATAAAAAAGTGCGCAAAACATTACAAACCTAAGCGCAAATGGCTACTTTTTCACCTTTTCACTTTTCACTTGAACGACCTAAAAATTGGCAAAATTCATGATAAAAAAGGAAATGCAATACAGATTCTAATAGTGCAAATCATTCTCTTTCGAAAGCTATGCAGCGCTACGCAAGAGACCGCCGGCGAAATCTGCAGTGAATCGTTGAAAAAACGGCGAAGACTTATGGGACAACCTAATATTTCGGGTGTTGGCCAGCCAATGAATAAGAGCCAGTGTTTTATTCTTTTGGGAGAAGTCTAGTACCAGTTCACCGCATCCGGGAAAATGGAACGCTTAGTTGGCTTAGACGGCAAATCCGGACCAAGAGCCTTGAATCAGAGTGTTCTGGCGCCTCGTCTGTCTGCGCTACTAGGGCCCGAGCGGAAAGTAGACATTTGTTGTAAAGCATGAGAACCAGCTAAGACGCTTTACAGATATTGAGACAAAACGGTGCTGGATGCATGTTCATAATTATTCAAAGAACCACAAAGACAGAGGATAGAGAATCACAGACGCTATCCATATAAATGGTAGTGACGATGAGTGACAAAAAGAGTAGCTGATCTTCTGAGCTAGTGTGCCGCACGGATGCCGTTAATGTGCTGCGGACCATTGAAAAAATATTTTCGTAGCGTTGGTTAAAATTTTGAAAGGATGACAAAGAAAAGTGCGCAAAACATTACAAAGAAACTGTAAAATTTACGATTGTTTGATTGCATACATAGGATGAGAATGCAGATTTACATCATCTGTTGAATAACAACGGAGGCGAGGTTGCCTGCAGCCTTCGAAGTCTCGGCATAAGGTGGATTATACCTGTTCGGTCAGTACACTCAATAGATGTACTGGTCCATTACGCAGCCTCAATTGCAATTCGTCGTTCTCCCTGGATCCAGTCGTTTCCACAATTTCTTTGGGATAATTGGTATGTCAGGGATGCGATTGTCTGCATGCATTCTTCGGCGGATGGATACTGTAGCTAACGGTACAACCTAGCGGTTTCGGTTTTTTATTTCATCGCGTTTGGTTTCGAATCGATCACTATCATTTCTCAGGTTTCATATCTTCTGGCTGATTTTGAGTGCTGTAGGCCTTGCTTACATTCTTTAGCGCATTCACCTTATCTCTAAAAGTTGCCCAAATCTCGAGATGATATCGCTTCAACTGCTGCTGCTCTCCATCTGCTTAACTCTCCGATGGTCGTGTTCAATACCTCAATACTGGACTCACCGGAGGCGGCATCGGTAGAATAATTGGTGAGTGAAACTCATTGATATTGGCTTCTAAGAACCGTAAAACGTCAAAGTGTGGTGAAAAGATGCCATAGGTTACTATCTTCACTCGGGACAGAAGTTTCGAAGCCAACAACCTGCCGTATTTTGTTATGATACCTAAGGAAGCTACAGCCAGGCCCATACTTCCGTAGTACGACAAGCGGGAAGTCGAACGGCTCCGACTTCTGGCTTTACATTCTATTGGAATTGTCGGTCTCTGTTCACGATCTTACTGTTTGATGAGTAAGTTAGGAGAATACTTGGACTAGTGAGAGGACTGCAAGCAATAGTCTCTAAAGATCTTGAGTCTGAGAATATTAGGGGCAAAAGTAATGAGACAAAATGAAAAAAAATCTTCATCTCTTTATAACTCAATTACAACTCAACGATGCTGAAGAATGTATTTGCCATTAAGGGCAAGGACGTTGCTGCCATCGCTCAGCCAACTTCCTGATCCCATCCTTCCGGAACTGCTTGGGCCTGGTGTTGATCAACTGCTCGATATGGTTGTCGAGGACTGCTTGGGTTTTTGTGTCCCTTCCCACCAGGAGGTCCTGTAGGCTCAAGAAGTAGTGGTAGTCGCATGGAGAGATGTCCAGCGAATACGGTGGGTGAGGCATGTGAACGTAGCCCAGCTGGCCAAGCTTATCCGTGGTTACTTGTTCCCGATGGGGTGCGGCGTTGTCGAAGAGAAGAACCTTCTTGAAGCGCTGCGAATGAATAAGAGCGAGTCGCCGGCCCATCACTTCTATTTCGTTCATCATGGCCTTAGAGTTCATCGTAGTGCTCTTGGGAAACAGCTTCCGGTAAACCGATCCATAGGCGCGGACCCAAAAGCTCTGAAGGTGCTTCTCGCCGTGAACATCTCGCCGAACGAAGGTCGGTAACAGGTCACCAATCCTCACCCAAACTGACTGCTTGGCAGGGTTAAGGTAGAAGACGTACTTCTCATGTTGCGTGAATATTGAGCCCAGGCTGCTCGGGGTTGGGAATTGGGCGAGATTTGCGCGACACAGGTCAACTCGTCAGACTGGGGTTTTGGCATGCTTCTGGAAAGGATGGAAGTGGTAACTTCTCAGATGGGCTTCAGTAGGTAGCACACAAACATACAAATACGATAAGCACGAAACCAGACTCCAGCCACGAGGTATATGGACACGGCATGGGGTGTCTCATTACTTTTGCCCCCCCCCCCCCCCCTAATAAAATCAGAACCCCACGAAAGCAGGTAACTAACGTACATGTCATTTTTCGATCTCTCATGTTCCTACAAAACGTTCCAATTGTATGATAACTCCTTTGCATAGAAGGCTAATGCTTCCTACTTTACGTTAACACTGTTGGGCCACAAGGAATGTGTCACCTGTTGCTTGGTCAGTTTAAACGAATATTTCGCGACACTTTGCTGTACTGTAGTATGACAAAGACACTTCTTTATGAGAACCAGAAAGTAATACCGATAACTAGTCGTTCTGTTGTTCGTAATGCTATGTTTTCCAATGCAATGTTATGCTTGTTTTTACAGTGTAATGAAACGTTTTAACTGGGGCTGTTCTGTTTGAGATGTTGATTTGTTCTTTGACATTTTCCTTTCGTAGAAGTAATACATTTTTAACTTTTAACCAATATTGATGAGCAGTGACCGGATAATTTTTTACCGATTTTTGTCTGCACTTTGCCGTTTGAAAAGGGTTCTACGAATGACCGGTGGACAAACGAACAACGGGAAAACAATATCGATCAGCTGACCATTACCGATCGATTATAATGATTTTTGACTTAAGTTGACCGTTTAGGATGGTGATGACGTCTGTTGACTGAAATCTGTTGACCCGTGAGCAGACTTCTCGACAAATAAACAATTATTAGCAATTGTTAGGATGAAGCCCTAGTAGACGGACCAGTAGACGGGACTGTCAGCTGGCTACCGGTGTTGTAATCGTTCCCGAATTTCGATGCAAGCAAAAGTGCCATGATCAGCGATAAATAGGAGCCGGGGAAATCTGGCAGTGTTCCGCACTTAGAGGGTAACAGTTCTCCTAGAGAACAGAACTGAAGGCGACGCAGAAATCGTCGAGCTGTTCTTCGGACGTGGCGCTTCTTTCGTCGGTTTCCTCCATCTCCGTTCCCTTTCAGAGCTGCCATCTGTGGGCGGCTCCACAAAGACCATACGACTCCAACCACCACTCCACGTCCCACTGGCCTCTCATCATTCGCACTGCTTCCAGGCCTTCGGGTGCCCCATTTGAACCGATCTCTGATATTTATCGATCAGCTCACTTCATCAGAAATGCACACACCTCATGGAGGCGCTGCACCCACTCCCTACGTATCTAAGCTGAGCTCGCAGCAATACTTCCTCACACCTCAGCAAAGACGCCGTTCACCAAATCCCGTGTAGTTCACATACCCTTACGGAAAGCTACACTAGTTAAAAGGCTGTCGAGTTATTTTTATAAAGTGATATTTTTTCGAAAGTTGGTGCTCTGAACGAAGACTCAAAAATGTGAAGGTGAATTTTATTTATTCGACGATTAAAAAGTCGTATTTCTATTCGTCCAATAGTTACTGCTCGAAAGGTTTCTACTTATTGCTTTGCCTGGAAAGAAACTTCTGTAGCAAATATGATGCAGAATCACTGCAGATACCGTCTACCGTTGTTCAGTGACCGGTAGGATAGACTCACTAAATACAGGCAAGGTCAAATCTGGGTTTCGATTTTTGTCGAAAAATTACGACCCCTTCCGCATGTTCCGTGGGGTATTTAGCACGACCCCCTTGTCTCCATTACTGTTTTATTTCTTGTCTGCGGATTTTTTTTTAATTTTTAAAATGTGATTTTTGCGAATGTGATTTGATAGGATCTTCCATCCAGGTGTAGGGTCTGAGATTCGTTCGAAGGAGAAAATATGTTATAGATTGATTGACTGAATGATTTTCTTGACCGAAGCGGCGGAGAGTTGATAAACCTTCCGAATGGACAGCTAAAAATAAAGAACTTTTAGCGAGCAGTTTTCGAAGTATTCATAACGAGTTCAAATTTTCGGATTTTCAGAGGATCTCATGAGCACCACACATTTTTCTACCTGACGAAGTAACCACTGCATCCGAGACAAAAAACTTTCGAGTGTTATTCGCTAAAGCTGACTTAAGTGCGCTCTCTACAAAATTCTTGAGGCACTCTTCGAATCGGTGATGAGTCGTCACCGAAGGATGGACTTGTCACGGAAATAATTTTCCGTCTTTTGCAGGAAACAACATCAGGAAGTGAAATTGTATCATATAAAATTTTAAGTCGTGATTATTATACAGCAAAAAACAAGCTTCACCACAGCGATGTTCGATATGATTAGGGCGGAATTAAATTGAAAAAATTCAAGATTGCAATGAAGGTTTTCGTTTTCATGAAAAATTAATTATTTTCTACCTGAAGTAAATCACCTATACAGTTAAAATCCTG
The DNA here is from genome assembly GCA_947359475.1 of Heligmosomoides polygyrus bakeri. Lineage (NCBI taxonomy): Eukaryota > Metazoa > Nematoda > Chromadorea > Rhabditida > Heligmosomidae > Heligmosomoides > Heligmosomoides polygyrus. Next base: position 33,408,915 of record OX375869.1, read on the forward strand.
CTACAAAATTTTTAGTCCTGATCAATACACGGTAAAGAGATCATAATCTTCTGAATCGAGCAGGTTGGATCAACCTCTAATCGATCTTGCACCGACGTTGTCGGAGCGACACAATTGGACATTTACAGAAACGATCGTATCTCGGTAAGCTCTGGCAGTTCAAAAAAGCGAATTATTTTTTGAAAATTGGAGTACAATGCTTTCTTACCCTGAAAAAAAGCTTTCAAAAGAAGGTCGGATAGGGTTCCATTTTGACCGAAAATGTTGAAAAGATTTTGCATAAATGTTCATAACTCGGTAAGGCTTTGGAATTTCGGAAAAATCATTGGCTTTTGGAGAAAAGAGGACACCTGCTTTCTTACATGGAGGAACCAGATTTCAAAAAAGGGGTTATTCACGCGGGGTGGGTAGGGCTGGATTTTCGGCAAGTCTTTCGACAACAATCGACCAGAAATCGAATCCTCTCTCTCCCCCCCCCCCCCCCCCCCCCACCCCGCGGCGTATAGACACGCCTGCCGAGTATGGTGTATGGTTTATTCTAATTTTCAAAAAAAAAATAATTCGCTTTTTGAAATTCACAAAACTTACCGAGTTATGATGATTTTTGTGAACGTCAAATTTTGTTGCTGCAATGACTGCAAGATCGACTAGAGGTTGATGCAACCTGCTCTTTCCAGAAAATCGTGATTCCTTCACTGTGGATTGATCAGGACTTGGAATTTTTGCGGCAAAATTTTACCTGTATAGGTGGTATGCTCAAGAAAAAATAATTAATCTTTCATGAAAAACGAGAACGAGCATACGAAAAACCGCCCTTATTATATCGCGCATCGCAGTTGAGAAACGTGGTTTTTTGCCTAAGACACATAGGACTTAAGAATTTTTTACGGTGCAATTTCACTCTCTGGCTATCTTAAATTCAGAATCTAAAAAATCACTTATGTCTGCAGGAAATTCATCCTTCGCATGCGATCGATGATATCAAAAAACGCAGTTGCGTAAAAAACTCGCAGAATTTTTGAGCCTCTGAAAAACTCATAATGTTTTCAAAACTATGAGAAATATAGATCCTATGCACTGTAAAGAGCAGGATCTAAAACTAACAGCTTTCGCGTGATTAGGTGATCGATTTTCCAAAGACAAATGATGCAAAATCGAAGAAGCGAGACGAAAAAGAGATATCACTGCCTGTCAAGCAGGGCACAGGGTACAGTTTCACTTTTTGATGTTGTTTCCTGAAGAAGGTAGAAGATTGTTCCCATTACAAGTCCATCCTTCGTTTACGACTCCGCCACATTCGAAGATCGCCTCAAAATTGTTTGTAGGGAGAACACTTTGCTCAGGTTTGGCACTTAACACTTGGAATTTTATGAAGTACAATTTCGGATGCAGATGTTGCTCTCTCAATTAGAAAAATGTGTCGTATTCATGAGAACCTCGAAAAATCTAAAATTGAACACCTCTCATTGATTCGGAATCAGCTAGAAAATCTTCCTTTTTGACTGTAGAACAAGCAGCATTTAAGACCTTTTTATTATACTATTCTATATTTTTAACTTCAAAAAACGAAGTTACGCGAGCCTCCACACTGTCGTGACCACACTTGAAAAAACAACTTATTAAGAGATATTAAAATTACCTAAAAAGCGGAAAAATACGAACAATCCTCTGTCAAAACCAATAGAGTACGACCCCCCCCCCAAAAAGGGGTTGCAGTACGACCACTGCCGTCTCCTTCGATTCTCGAAACTCAAGCTTAAGTCTGACTATAATCCCATGAGCAATGCCTCACCAGTGAAAAATCCCAGTAGTTAATTCCGTAGACGACTAACCCTTCTATACTCTCCGGAAGGCGAGATCAGGATATGGCTTTATTGTGATCTCTCATTCATGAGATTGAAAAAGGATCCAAAACAAAACGTCGAAATGAAGGGATGTTGTGCGTGACGCAGATGCGCTCGATCTCATTAAATTCAATAGACTCCATTTCAAGAATTTGATTCTAATGAATAGATGCCTTAGTATGGCTTATTCTTCCTAGAAACGCTATTTCAAGACCTTGAAGAGTAGCAGAACTTAGCAGCTTACCATTACTTTGCTACACCTTATACGAGTACTGCAAAAAATTCGCTTGCTGATTCATATCGTACCTGAAGATTGGTTTATACAATCCTTCTACGCACGCAGGTGCTCTACATGTCACAAATTAAGTATGTGTGCTTATCTGTTTATCAAACCAATAAAGTAGACTTACTGAACTAGGAGCATGGCATTCCAGTAGATCAAGATACTCCAACTGGCTTTGAGCGACTTGCGACGGCTAATAGGAGAATCATTATCATTCTTCATAGATGTATTCAGGTTCGATTCACTGATTCGCTGCTATGAAGCGGACCCCTACCGTTTCCTAGAACGAATAACGAGCAGTAAGTAAGCAGGAAGTAATAAGGACAAGCGACGTATTACAGTAAATATGTAGAACGAGGGTGCAATCCCAGTTGAACTCTTAACCATGTCATAACGAAGAAAAGCAGAGTAAACAAGCAATGACACAACGAAATCAGCGAACCGCGAACCCCGGCTGCTCAGATGTGAACAGTTTCGGAATTCCTAGTTGGGCGGGGACACCCTAAGGATCGTTCTTCATCCTAGCAAACAGGCTATGTAGTTTATGTACTTGGTTGTACGGAAACAACATATGAAATACAACACAGGGGTTTTTAGTAGAAGCGGAAGTGAGGAGCAATCGAACAAAGCTAAAACCTCGGCTAAGAAGTCTGAAAACAGCCAATTCTTTGGATACGATATGAGGCTTGTAGCACAGACAAATCATTATTCTGCACGTCTTGCAAGCGTTTGGACTGGAGCATTTAATCTTATCTATTCGCAATCACTTCCACATAATTTTTTCAGAATTCGTTAATTCAGTTGCTTTCAATGGAATTATTGTGTTCGGTACATAGATGTCATATTGAACTTCCGATGCCATCGTTAAGATGCAACCCCGTCTAACTAGAAACACCGAGCGCTGAACTTATATAGCTGAAAACGATGGGTACGCAGAAGAAAATATTCTAGGTAGAGTTCATGAACCAAGGTGTTTGGAAAGCGTGTGCTGTCAGAAGACCAACAAACGCTGCCAACTGCCCGACGCCTCCACTTTCAGCGAATCTTTGAATCGGCATCGGTGGCTGCGTTCGCTTCCGTAGCGAGTCGAGACAAAAACGAACCCCGTCATCGTGGGTGTCTTCCGGCGTTCGTGCGAAACCGCTGTAACAGTGGAAGAGCGGAGCGGAGCGGGGAGGTGGTCGCTGCGGTCGGAGGCGACGAATTCACATTCTGGACGGACAGCACGGCGAGCGCCAAGTGCAAAACAGTCGCCGAGCGCCGCGTCATAACCTGGCGAGGGCGCGCTTGGCACCTTCCTTATCACCGCGCCCTGATACGATCATGCCCTTTCCGGACGGCCGTCCATTGGAGCCATTCATGGCAAAAAAATCAGCGGAACCGCCCTTGTTTGCTCCTCACGCGGAGGGCACAAGAATTCTTTTCTTTGCTATTCCAGGCTCCGATTGCTCGCAACTTCTGACGCCGTCCTTATTCGATTTGTAAGACGTATGCCATCAGTTTCGACCCTTGCGCATTCCTAAAGGAATAATGACTACTATCTCACTAGAGATCAGACATTGCATCCGATGCTGATTCGGATAATTCGGATCAATCATTTCTCTCAAAATATGGCTAAAAGCATTGTTCGAACAATGGGACCTTTAAAAAGCTCGTATTTTAGAGAGATTCAAATAGGGGTGATTTCCACCAGATCGACTTCTCGGATAATTCGAACAACTGGTTGTGATCAGAAATCTGATTTCTCATCCGATCCGGATATCCGATGATCGCGAGATCCGAAGGCAAATCAGTGGATCACCTTGAAGTCCGCTCTTGCTAAAGCTACTCTTATCCGAATCATCCTAAAATGCAAGGCTTTTCAAAATGGCCATCCCCCCATAATATTACTCTCATAATACCTTTAACCGAGTTTAGAGAAAATGACGTATTGGAATTATCTGAGCCGACGTCGGATCCAACGTTTATCAGAAACAAGTTCGTTTAACCTAGCGCGACTGTTATAGAGGTTGTGAGCCGTTACAAGGATCACTGGTTGTGAACAAAATTCTTGCCCCAGGCGGAACTCGAACCAGCACAATCTGCTTTCCAGGCAGGATGCTATGCCCTGCACCACCGTCGTTTGATGCCTTTTGATAGCTCGCAACATCCACGATATCCTTGAAGCCAATCAGGGGCCGGATTCGTCAGCGATTTACAGAGATTTGACGGAGAAATTACAGCGGAAAATCCTGATAACGCCAACATCTCACCATAGCGCTTGTTGATAAGTCGCGTTAATTCGCATTTTTCAGGAGTTTCCGGTGCAATTTCTCTGTCAGATCTCTGTACGTCTTGATGAATCCGGCCCCGGCACTCACCCGCGCTATCATCCCGATCCCGATAACACGGCTGAATGCTGATATTGTCGGCCGATATGTGGACGTGGCATCAAACGGTGCTGGCGTTGTAAGGCGTAACATCCTGCCTGGAAGCAGAGGGCACAGGTCCGATCTCGTCTGTCACAAGAGTTCTTCGCAACTAAACGCCCATCTAGCAGGTGACTATTATCCTTATTTGGGGCTCATCCAAAATTTACAGTGAAACAGCCCGTCTCTCTCGTGTGGTCTCGCGTGTGGTGTGCGAAAATTCTGCTGCTGAATCACCTACATATGCTACAAAAATAGTAGTATGCACAGGAGCGAAGCATAAGGTTCCGTGAAGATTGCGCCGTGCGCAAGTCCGCTCCGTGATTACATTGCTTTCTTGGTTGCTTATGCAAAGTCCAGTTATGTTATATAAGTTTTTTTGATGAGGCTTGTCTGCACTGAGTTGCTATATTGATTGACTACGATTACGTGTTGAGATATTTCAAGGATCACCTAGAAATTGTTCCATCTCCTTATCCTTAGCAGGAAGACGTTTTTAGGACCGTATAGTCTCGATGTCAGTGACCCACTATAGACAACTAGTCATCCGCATACTCACCTTCGGTCCCAGAATGGAATCTGCGCAGCAAATTCTGACGATGAGATTAGAAGATTTGTCAGTGTAAGTATGGATGTCTGTTCGACCACGACTTAGTCTTCGATCCTACAGGCCCTTGAAAACTTTTGGTCCATTCAAACCACAGAGTTTTTTTTTACACGGAGCGAATGACAAGGAGAGTGGCTACTTTCTTTTTAGCATACGCTTGAAACAGTTTTTGTTAAGGCTTTACAAGAAACCTCGAATAGTTAAAGCATCTGTTCAAAAACCTGCTGCAGCAAAAAAGGCTGGAGAAGCTGTATTCGGAATTAGTTCGGGATAGGTAAAGAGATTGGGCGCGCTGTTACAGTACGACAAGGTCTTGCATGTGTTCTGCTTCGCTGCGCTAGCCTTAGCCTAAAGGATAAAACGTTATTGTTACGAAGAAATACTTCATTAAATCACGTTCTCGTGAGGATGAGCATAATTCCATTAAAGATTCTGCTTTTCCGAATGCTTTGTGCAACTATAAAAGCAATACATGTAGTTTCTTACGACGTTTGTGGCTCGGTTTTGAACGAACAACAGATATTATTTTGTTTCCGTTTTCATTTTTGAGCCCTTCCATTGCGTGATTCGTCTTCCGCTCTTCCCAAAACCATCTCTGTACATCCTTGTCAGATAAATATACTAATATTACGATGACATGCTTCTTTACTAGAAATGTTAGGTTGCATTTTATGTGGGTGAAAAAATATCAGTACTCTCTGAACACATGCTAAAGTTTTAGCCGATTTATTTCCGCTTTGACTAGTCTCATATTTTAACCTTAGGCAATTTTTGGACTGTAGCTTACATATAGCTTTCATATTGAGTACACGTTTATATAACAGTATTCATTAAATTTACTGATAGGTTTATTTGAATCTACTTGTTTATTTTTCTACCAGCATATTTATCTTCCATTATTTTACATCCTTATGTCGCTCAATAAAATCATCTACTTTTTGAACCTTTTCTGCTGGATAGAAATATTCCATCTTTCACTATGTGGTCATTTCTCTTTCACAGTAACGCCACTAGAGGAGTACTTTTAAGATAAGATTTTTCGGGAGTTTGTGAACTGATTTTATAAATGTCTTGTTGTCATTCTTCATTTTTCACTTTTTTAAGATGAAATGGCTAAGGGAAGGGCACATATGTATCCTTGTCCCAGTACCTAGGGCAAATCTGCTGACAGAATGCGATTATCAAATTTGATCCATGTGTTAGCGCCTAGTCCTGCAGAAGAACAAGCCTTCCTCCTGGAAAATGTTATTGAAGCCCACGAGATCGACTGTCTTTTAAAATAACATTCAGGTAGTCATCGGAGGTGATTTTGACATTTTTGTCCACGAAAACAAGGGGTCAGGGCCATTTGTCCTCAAATATTATTCCAGCACAAACCATCACAGCTTTCCTTACCAGTGCACCTAAGCGTACACAGGGTTTTCGAAACTTTTTCTCTTTCCTCCTTCACTGCCCATGTTCGTCAAATTATAGAACCCTTAATCTGGGGCAAATTTTCTTCTCATGCAGTTAGTGCCTAAAGAAGTGCCAACGCTTGATGGTGGGTCCTTAGAAAACATTCGACCCAATTAAGTTTTTCTCGTTCAACCAAAAGTGAACTGGACCTGGAATTTTAGAGCGACACGATCACTGGGGTGGTGTTGCAGAAACTCCCCTGGGCACAGAAGTCCAGCAACCATTGATGACGTCATTACTGGAGAGGCAAAATGGGTCCAATTCTAGATTGAGGGGAAAAATGTATTTGCCTCACCGTTCGTCTTCTCACCATCAGTTTGACCGAGCACTCGTGGTTCTCGTGCGATTTTAATATAGGGAATTTCGGGATACAAGGGAGGGTAGGAACTGCCCTAAGTGGGGTTGCCGCTCCCTCAAACTATGCTTAACCCCAAAAATTACCATTTCCAACCCACCAGGTAGTATCAGGCGCCATCGCGGCTTACGGAGTACGTACTTTTTGTGGGACATTCCTTGTGAAGCATTTCTGGTTTACCATATTCCATGAATCTCAGAGATTCAGTTGCTAATACATCTGTCATAGCGATTCTGCGTTAAAGAATTGTATCTCACAAATTAATTTGTACTACTCGTTGGCATCTCCAAGCAACCTTTGAAAAGTTAGCTTAGCTTCTTCCGAACTTCTTAGAGGCTCGAAATGTTGAATGCTTTAGAAGTCGATCTATCTCTATCTTTCAAAGTGAGACCAAAGTACCCATATTTATATTATATTATACTATTATTATTATCTTCTTCTTCTTCTTCTTCAGCGTTTGTCCCGCTTCGTCGCGGGGTCCGCTCTTCTGGTGTCATGACGCCACCTTTCCCGGTCATGCGCTTGATAGGGGTGGACGCCAGTTACTTTCATGTCCATGTGTAACGTATCCGACCAACGCTGCTTCGGGCGTCCTCTAGGCCGCTTTCCGGACACTTCCAACTCAAGGCCTATCTTGCGGACGCTGTCTTCCTTTCCACGCAGAACGTGGCCGTACCATCGTAAGCGAGCTTCGCGCATCTTGTCCGCTATCGGCGCGACACCGAACTTCTGCCGAATAGCATCATTTCTGATGCGGTCCATGCGGGTGACTCCAGCCGTCCAGCGCAGCATCCTGGTCTCCATGACGCTGAGGCGCGTTTCAACTTCCTTAGTCGCAGGCCAACACTCAGCGCCGTATATTGCGACCGGCCGCACGACTGTTCTGTAGATCTTTGACTTCAGGTGCTCTGGTATCTTCCTATCGCAGAGCACACCGGTCAGCGAACGCCACTTGGACCCAGCTGCACTCACTCGTGAGTTCACTTCAACCATCAGACCGCCGTCAGACGCTATTGCTGATCCCAGGTATTTAAACACCGAAGTGCGTGCAAGTTCAGTACCGTTAATCTTAATGGAGCTGGACTCGTTTACGTCAGTCGTTAAGTACTCGGTCTTCTTGACGTTCAATTTGAGTCCGAACATCGCCAGGCGGTCGCACCAAGCTTGCACCTGCCGCTCGAGATCATCTTTCTCTTCGCAAGCGAGCATTACGTCATCAGCATAGAGCAGCGTCCATGGAACAGGCTGCTGAAGATCTCGCGTAATGGCATCCATGACGACAACAAAGAGGAGTGGAGAAAGCGCAGAACCTTGGTGCACCCCGACAGAGATGGGAAACTCCATCGAGGTTCCAGCTGCAGCTTGAACTCGACTCTTTGGACAAGAGTAGAGCATCCGCACCCACTCTATGAGTTCCTCAGGTACGTTGTGTTGTCGCAAGGCGTACCATATAACCTCACGCGGTACGCGGTCGAAGGCCTTCTCCAAGTCGAGAAAGGCTATATGCACCGGCTTCTGTTTCTCACGATGCTTCTCCACCAGGAGGCGGGCGGCGTGTATAGCATCAATGGTCCCACAACCAGACACAAAACCGCACTGGTTGTCGGAGAGCCTGACGATTTCACGAATTCGTCTGTCGAGGATTCGCTCGAAGATCTTCATGCTGTGCGAAAGCAAGCGAATCGGACGGTAATTGGAGCAGTCTGCAGGACTGCCCTTCTTCTTCCAAATCGGAATCGTCGTACTGTTGTGCCAACACTCCGGTACTTTCTTCTCCTTTATTACCTGGTTGAAGAACTCAGCCAACCACTCAGCAGGATACCAGAGCTTCGACTCCCAAACATCGGCTGACAGATCATCCGGCCCTGTCGCCTTGCATGGCTTCATCTTCTTTAGAGCCGCTTCTGTTTCCTCCACGGTGATCTTGTGAACGGGACCGTGAACAGAACCCACAGAAGGGATGGCCGGGTGAGGAAATTCCATAGTGGAAATTTCCTCAAAGTAATCACGCCATCGCTTCAGCGCCTTTTTGCGGTCTGTCAGAAGATGGCCGCTCTCATCGTTGATGCCAAAAAACTTTTCAATATCCTCGGTTTGGCGATGGCGGGTCTTAGCAAGTCGGTACAAATACCGCTCACCATCGCGTGACTCGAGCTTTTCGTTGACATCACTATAATGAGTGGCTTTCGCAACAGCCATGGCTTTCTTTGCAGCCTTCTTCGCCTCCTGATACTTCTGCCAGTTGTCGGCTGTTTTATCGCTGAGAAACACGTGATAGAGCGACTTCTTCTCTCTAACCTTTGCCTTCACATCATCCGTCCACAGCCATGTCTGCTTATCGACCTTGCGTCGCCCAGGCTTCGTTATGCCGAGTTCCAACCTTGCAGCTTGGCGTATCGCGTCGGTTGCTCTCTTCCAAGTTTCGTCGACAGTCGTGACTGTCGGTAACCGTACGCGGGAAATCACAGCTGCTTCCTTCTCTTTCATTCGCCACCACTTGATTCTCGCAGCACCGCATCGCTCAACTTGCTGCATCCTCGGAGGGGTGATCTTAAAGGTGCAGACAAGCGGTCGATGCTGTGGGGCGACCGTCTCATACGGCACGATCTTCGCGTCTGTGACAATGCTTCGGTCGCGATCCTTGACAAGGACAAAGTCTATCTGAGACTTAGAGCTCCCACTATAATATGAGATGAGGTGGGAGTCGCGTTTTCGGAAAACGGTGTTCACAATGGTGAGATTATGCGATTCCGCATACTCAAGAATGCGCTCACCATCGGCGTTACGAAACCCGTATCCGAAACCACCATGACAGCTGTACCCGTCCTTCGCAGCACCTACGTGCCCATTAAGGTCACCAGCGACTATGATGACATCTTTCGGCGGTACCTCTGCTGTCTTCTCATCAAGCAGGCTCCAAAACTCTTCCTTGGCTTGATCGGAGCAGCCACTCTGCGGAGCATACGCAGAGAAGAAGTGATAGAGTCGCTCCTTCGCGGCTACAACGATCTTCATCAACCGATCGTCATAGCGTTCGACGCTTACAATCGAGTCACGAAATCGTTCGGAGACGATTATTCAGACACCACTGGTGGTCCTGGGACTTCCACATAGAACGGCCTTGAAGCCACGTCCTATGTCCCTTGACTTGCTGCAGGACCACCTCGTCTCCTGCACCGCACAGAAATCAACTCTTCTACGCTCCAGTGCTTCAACCAACTCGCACGAGCGGCCCGTTAACGTACCCACATTCAGCGTTGCTACGCGGGTCCTGCCTACGTTACGGGACTTTCGGACTAGCTCAGTTGCCCCCCGATGCCGTCCTCGCATCAGGGACCTTCGCATACTTTCCACACTCGCCGGGCTCTGCGAGTGCGCGTCGGCTCCCGCGGACGCCGTAGCACAATCTCGAAAAACATGACTATTCATACACCATGTGATGTGACATGGGTCTTCGTAGGCCGGCCTGTCACAAGGGCCTGTCGCCTGCATTCGAGTGTCCGTGCTTAGCTTAGCTCACAAAGCGAGCAGTTTCCAGTGGCACCACGTGGAGGAACGGACATCGCCACCATTATACTATTATTATATTTATATAATATTTATATAATATAATATAATATAATATAATATAATATAATATAATAATATAATATAATATAATATAATATAATATAATATAATATAATATAATATAATATAATATAATATAATATAATATAATATAATATAATATAATATAATATAATATAATATAATATAATATAATATAATATAATATAATATAATATAATATAATATAATATAATATAATATAATCATACTCTATAATAACGGGCTAAGTGATTAGCCATGGAGCACGTCAAAAAATAGGGGCGGAAACATCAAGGGCGGAAACATCAGGGGCGCGAAAATAGCAGAAAATACCCAGACGCCTTCTACGTGCCTGGCGATGCCATAGATGCACCGAACACGTCGGCAAGCATGCCTGACGATGCCGTAGACGTGCCGAACACGTCGGCAACCGTGCATGGCGAGCCGTAGACGTGCCGAACACGTCGGCAACCGTGCCTGGCGATGCCGTAGACGTGCCGAACACGTCGGCAACCGTGCATGGCGAGCCGTAGACGTGCCGAACACGTCGGCAACCGTGCCTGGCGATGCCGTAGACGTGCCGAACACGTCGGCGACCGTGCATGGCGAGCCGTAGACGTGCCGAACACGTCGGCGACCGTGCCTGGGCATTTAGATGATCATCGGCGGGAGGCGTTCACAGCAGGGGAAGGCAATCGATATCGATATTATCGATTTTTCTGTGGATGTCGTGCAAGCGCCCTGAAACATCAGCCCTGGGGGTAATCGAGGTCGCTGAACACGAATCTGAAGTCGACCAATCGATATCGATCGACATTATCGATTTTTTGTGGATATCGTTTTGGCGATCGGAAATTTCAGTCCTAGGGGTACCGTGGTTGGTGAATACGACTCTGAATCCCGTTATTGAAGTGTCGAGTGCCTTCATTCCATTTTGAGCCGTATTATCGATTTTTTTGTGGATATCTTTCTTGCGGTCCGAACTCCCCGCCCCTAGGTTAATCGACGTCACTGAACTCGAATCTGAAGTTCATTTTTGAAGTATCGGTGCTATCAATCGATATCGACCAGTTTTACCGTTTTTTGTGTAGTAAAGGCGCTGTTACCCTACCAAAATCCAGGTTTGAATAACGCGCCATGTACGGTTACACTCTTTAACGTGCAGTGTGCCTTGGTGCGTGAAGTTTCGAAAATCATAGCTGAATCTCGATTTTTATGTGGATATCCTTCTTACGGGTATATCGATCATCGTCTTCGAGAGCCAAAAAGTGGCTCAAGTATTCAATTTATTTTCTGTTATTAAATTTTAATAAAATGAGAATAATCAAAATAGACATCTTTTCAGTGAGCGACGGCTTAGCAGTGCCGAAATGGACATTGTTCTGAAGGTGAATTCGCCTTTAGTCCTTGCAATGAAATCCATAGCAGCTTACGAAATCATGGGGCTCCAAAAATTCTCCAGAAACGTTAATCTTATATATTTATTGTCAATTGAATGACTTACAGTGGTAAATGCAAACTGTAGGTAATTCATTTCCAAAAAATTGGAAAGCAATAATCTGTATTGCTACAGTCACTTAGCAATTTTGAAATAAAATATTTTATAACATAACAAAAAACAAATGTCCCAATATCCCATGTGTAAGGCGAACATCGCTGCCCGGAAAGCAGAAGATGCGGGTTCGAGTCCCGCCTGGCGCAAGAGTTTTGATCGCAACAAAACATCCTGTAACAACATGTAGCCCCTCTACCAGCCGCTCCAGGCTTAAGCAAATGTGTTAAAGCAATGTCCCATCAAATTTTTTATTCCGTTAGTTCTTTATCAAAATTTCTTTTTTATCTTTTATTACATTTTTCTGATGTATTACTCAGCTGTCTTTTTTACACTTATCTGTCAGATCTTCTCTTGCTTTTCAGCTTTTCGTAACCATGTCCACTCCCCGTCTTTCACTATACTTTCTTTTCTTTCCTCCATTTGACTTATCTCATATCTCATCTTCTTTTCCATTCCGTACAACTAATTCATATCTACTTCCATATAGACAGAATTTAGAGATAGCGTAATATATGGTAATATATGCTCCTCTTCTTTACTGTTGAGCCACGGGAGGAGCATAGCAGAGGGGAAACGACCTTTTTTAGCGCTCTAAATTCCAGCTCTTCTCTTCTTTAGTGTTTTCAGTCCAGAATGTGTCTGCCTCAACCGTATTCTGTTCGCCGTGAACGCCGCTAATCGAGAGTGGTGGCCAAGGAGACTCAAGCGATGGCCCGCTCGGGCGTCGTAAAGCGACTAGGCGGAGTCGCCATCGGCGGGGTCACCACGGGCCAAATACCGCCGCTGTGGTACGGACCTCCGCGACGTCTTCCACGGTACCGTAACTCGGTATCGAGCGTCTCGTTCCTGGTTTCCACCCCAAGCTGCCCATCTCTGTGAGGAGTCCCGCTGCAAGCAGTTCTTGTTCTGCCACGGGTTCCTTCATCTTCGACGATCTGTTCGTAGCCCTCTATCAGCTTCCGCCATCCTGCGTCTCCACACGGAACTCCTGTTTTTGTCGCCTCTTACCGACGCCTATTTGCTTAACCTAGTGCATCGGATGCACCGAAATTCCCTCGCCGAACCGTGTCGTTTGGCCACAGCCACATTAGCTGCCGAGCCACCTGAATAGAGGACGCTTTTCTAGAGTTTTTGCAAGTTTTTTTCAGCTTCACTTCTTCTATACGCTGAGTTACACTTCACCTGGGCTATGCTGCAGCTAAGTCCATATTGCATAAAAAGGGTGATGCTCTTCCCACCTAAGCGTCCTCCACTTTTTGTTCTCATTCTCTAGTCTTTATCACCTCCTATATGAATCGTCGCGATGAACCATTCAATCGCTAAGACATTTTCTGAGCTTTTCAAATCCGCTGCTTCCTAAAATAACCTGAAATGCTGCGTGCAGCGGAAGCGCTTCGGTAGTTGTCCTAGTTGTCCTTGATCACCTAGGCTGGTGAAATGACCCGCTCACTCTGGGGTACCTAAGTGCATCAGCCACTCTCATCGATAACATCAAATCTCCTTCTTGATCGATTGAATATTGACTGATTACGCCTATAAGATGTCTTCGTGGTTGTGCTATCTGATGTGCTGGCGATGACCACAATTGTACGACTGCGAGGGAAGACCATAGCCTCTCGTTATTGCGATATAAAATACACCAGGGAATTCCTCAAGAGGTAGATGATGAGAGCAGAAGCGAATGAATCTCTTGCTGAGAGAAGAAACGCTGCAACCTCGGTCATCGCAGTCTGGAGGCAATTTATTAGGTGACTCTAACAGTATTGAAAGGGTTGACTACGACTGGTATTTCAGTATCATGAACTGCTATGAGCGGTTAGTTTCCCATTATATTGCTTGTCGTTTAATTCGCTTAACTACTGAATTGACTTGCCAGAGGGAAAAGGCATTGATGTCTAGTATTTCGTCCAGAATTCCTTTATTCCCAGTTTCCTATGAGCGCCTGAATCTGATCTCAAAAGTTTGGTAACGTATTTCTTTTTTTTTTGAAATGCAATTGCGTTGCCACTTGAAGACAGGGATTTGTGGAAGCTCACTTTGCCAGTGCACATGGCTCCTTAACCTGAATGTTTTTTCATCTTCTACGCAGAGGTTTACGTACCGTTAGCTAGATAAAAAAGGCACTGGCCCTAGTTCAGAAATACGAAAAACAAAGGTTGTTTTTCGTATTTCTGAACTAGGGTTTCGTATTTCTTTTTTTAAGCTGACAAAATTCCAACTCAACAAACTACCTCTCTTCTATCGCAACCTCTCAAAGAAATTGCTCAATTTTTATAACCTTTGAAGCAGCCACTTCAGGCTTGAAAAGATGAGTTGAGTCTATCATCTGTTGGTTTTCCCTTGATAGCTTTCCATTCCCTGCATTATGGATCTTCCTCTCAGTTAGTTTCCCAAGAAGGCGACTCGGCGAGGATCTGTATGGTGCACGGACTCCTTAAACTGGGCTCGTAAACACTGTCACCAGACATCGGTCGAGGGCCGACCACTTGTCTCTAATCCATTACCATAATCAGCTTGCGGTCCACTTTAGGTGCACTCAGCATGTGGTCCGACCTGCATGTCACCTATGCCAAGCAGGTGGTTTCCCGCCCAGCTGCGAGTCCTTCCACTAAAGAGTTCCCTGAAGAGTTTGGATCATCTTCTTGGGCCTTGCTGTGACTATCCTTGACAATTGCCTCTCCGGCTTGTACACCTGGAAGGCATTTCATATGTCGGGGTGGGCGTACGAAGCATCGAGTTTCATCGTGCCATGTTTATAGAAATGACTCAGGTCTTTCTTCGCTGCCACGCTATCATTTCTGGCCTGAAGAAATGTGGTCGCTGTTCCTGTAGAGGCAGTGTACGACCAGTTTTCTTCTGAAATGGGATCTGACGAGCAGGAAACGCTTTGTAACACAGGAATGAATTACTCGGATTGATCGTAAACGTAAACGGAAGCCGAGTGCTGCAGAGACCGGTTCCGCGCAGTCAAAGCTCCAACTTTTCCCAGTGTTCTAGCAGCATTATCCCTTTGTCGGTGTCCCCCTGTGTGGAGTAGCTGCTGCAGAGCGTCCCTCCTCAAGTTAATAAGGGAGCCCTTGACCCTTCGCTTGTTGCGTATGTTGTTTTCCTGCAGGGAAGTACGGCCGGTATCCGAAGCGGCATCGAGAGTGAGCGTCCTTCATGTGGAGCTACTAGGGGGTTCCTGAACAGTCCGGATATGGCGACGTAGGGAGAGACGGAGAAGACACTGTAGTAGCATTTTCTCAAAGGATACGAGTCTTCTTCCTTTTTCCCGTTGTTCCACTAAGAGGAAACAATTGTAGATTATTTTAAAAGCGATGCCTTTTCCCTGACAAAGAAACTATCTTCTCACTTTCCTGAACCATAAAACTTAAGGAAGTTTCAAAAGCTGGCCCTAATATTCCTGTAAGATTCAAAGCGGATGAATAATTTCAGTAGGCCAAGACAAGGGCGATTTAGCCTTCGTGCAAGAAAAAATACAACTGTCTGTCTTACACAGTATGTATTTCTACTTTCCATATTTCACAGTCGGTAACCCCAGCAAAAACGTTGGAGTGATGGACTTCCGCAAGTCCTTACATATGTACTGCTTACTGTTCGCTAATTTTCTTTGCTCGTCGAGCAAGGATACTCATCTCTCGTTCTTGCTCGGTCTTACAGTCCTTGAAGAAACTGTGGCAATTGTTTAAGCGGTAGGAATAAGCATTACGCTAAACCAAAATTTCCTGCCACTTCTAACTTCATAGTATGAACAGTCGTGTCTTTGATGTTTTTGCTTCTGTGCCAGCGAGGTTGGTCGGCGGAGAAGTTTATTCTAGAAGGCCATCTTTAGACCTCTGAAGACGACCGTCTCGTCGTCTTCAGAGGCCTAAAGATGGCTCAAGTTTTTAATTCGAAGGCTATCCGACCAAGCGCCCTCCGCGCTGCCATTTTCGACCTAAAATCAAGAACGGCGCGAAACTCAACATATGCTGAAGATGAACTCACACGACCTTCCACCACTGAGTGTAGCAGTGTAGCAGTACAACTCGTTGTTAGCAGACTAGTAACGAATGAGACTCGCTAGGACCCTCTTTCATCCCTGGTTGTTGAGTTCGCAGAGCGGTGCAAACAGGAGCAGATCGTTCGTCATAGAGAGACACTGATTTCCACAAGCTCTAAGAACATTCCGCTCCATGCTTCTTCTGCGCATCCGTCTGTAGTATGACGAGCTGTTGTTAGGAACGTACTCAGGACTGCGGCGGGTGTATGTGCAGATGAACTGCTAAGGCGGGAATCTCTACGATTAGCTTATACGATAGCTGCAGAAAATGGTTATGCAACGGCAGTTTCACGCCATAGAAGACCTGCTGAGGATCGATCTCTCTCACGTCAAAACAGAGTTCCGCTATGCCTTCCGTTCATTTCTGATAAGCTTACTGCAGCAATTCAAAGTTGTATTTGTCGTGCACAGTTATTAGGTTGTCCCATAAGTCTTCGCCGTTTTTTTCAACGATTCACTGCAGATTTCGCCGGCGGTCTCTTGCATAGCGCTGCATAGCTTTCGAAAGAGAATGATTTGCTCTATCAGATGCTCTCTCATCACATGTATTGCATTTCTTTCTTCATCATGAATTTTGTCAATTGTTAGGTCTTTGAAGTGAAAAGTGAAAAAGTGAAAAAGTAGCCATTTGCGCACTTGTTCTCTCCGCTTAGGTTTGTAATTTTTTGCGCAGTTTTTTCGAGCACTTGGGAGACAATGTTCTGTACTATAAGAATATGTGTTAGTGCTATTTGCTTATTTGTCCTTTATTGATTTTTAGGTCATCAAATCGGGACGTCCGAAGGAGGATGGTTATTTTTGCCGACTCTGTGGTTGGACTTCTTGGGTTGGTGTTATATGTCATTCGAAAGAAAATGTCTTCCTCTATAAGAATATGTGTCGCGTTTATTGATTTCTATTGAATATCAACAAAATGCCAAAAAGGGAAAAATCGTCTTCACCAACAACTCCTTCTCCTTCTTCAGTTGTTGGTATTCGACAGAAATCAGCGTGAGCCAATAAACGCGACACAAATTCTTACTGAGCAAGACATCCTCTTCCAAACGACATATAACACCAAGCAAAAAAGTCCAACCACAGAACCGGAGTTTTGGTAAAAATTCGGACGGAAAAGTCGGAATTCCCAATTTGATGGACTAAAAATCAATAAAGGACAAATCGGGCAAATAGCACTAACACATATTCTTGTAGCACAGAGCATTGTCTTCCAAATGCTATAAAAAACTGCGCTAAAAATTACAAACCTAAGCGGAGAGAACAAGTGCGCAATTGGCTACTTTTTCACTTTTGCACTTTTCACTTCAAAGTCCTAAAAATTGACAAAATTCATGATGAAAAAAGAAATGCAATACATGTTCTGATAGAGCAAATCATTTTCTTTCGAAAGCTATGCAGCGCTATGCAAGAGACCGCCGGCGAAATCTGCAGTGAATCGTTGAAAAAAACGGCGGGGACTTATGGGACAACCTAATACAAGACGATGTTATTCTAGTCAATGTTCCCTCAATAAACACCGAAGAATAACTTGTGCGGAACAGACTTTACGACAGGCAGTGCAGATCAGATAATTGTATTGTCACTCACTAGAACTGGCGACTGCTTAAGAAGTGCAGCAATTTATCAGATTTGGTGTAGTGAGTGTGTTAACACATACATTGGGGAGACTGGTAGACCGCTGGGGATACGTATCAAAGAACACCTGGTGTCAGATTCATCAACGACTTGCAGAGAGTTAACGGAGAAAATACGGCCGAAATTCCTCATAACGCTACATTTCATCAAATCGCTTGTTGATAAGCCGCTTTAATTCACGTTTTTTTAAGCATTTCTGCTGCAATTTCTCCGTTAAATAATTTTACCGTTAAATCTTTGTAAGCCGCTGATGAATCCAGCCCCTGGTTACGGAACGACGTGGTAAACTTTTAGTACCACTCGGCAATTACAGAGTTGAAGTTCATTACGGTAATGACTTTGATATCGAGTGCAATATTTTGGCGTTCGAGGCCGAGATTTCTTCGCGCGAAGCGCTTCGAATTTCTACCAGAAATCCTAGTACGAACAACAGAAATGAGAGTTTCGAGCCATCTTTAGGCCTCTGAAGATCCGAAACAAGCCTAGAATAAACACTTCCACCCACCAACCTCGCTGGCACAGAAGCAAAAGCATCACAGCTGATAACGATGCCGAGGTTTTATGATGAGAGAACATGGAGACTATTAGTTCTGACTTCATTCAAATCAACTATTTCAATAGGAAATATGTAAGGGGGAAATATGTATGTAATATGTATGAGGCAATTTTACGTTTAGGATGCTGCTGCCAAAGAGAATCGCTCTCGATAACGTTAGTATTAGGTTGTAAGGAAAGTTCTGGCAGTTTTTCCACTTTTTTTGAAAAGCCATAACTCAGCTCAAATTTCACCGTTTTATTCAAAATAAGCACCATTAGAATTACCACCACTCTGCCAACGTGACACCAGCTTAGACATGCCAATTTCATGAAAATCTGACGATCTAGACTGAGTAAATTCTAGGAACATTGATTCTAATTCAGGTTGGTTTTTAAACACTCCATCTTTTAAAAAGCTATCTAGATGTTTGAAAAGGTGAAAGTCAGTTGGCGCAAGGTCTGGCGAATATGGCGGGTGAGGGAGAGTTTCGACCTGCAGTTCGTTCAATTTCTGGAGGACCATCCGCGAAGCATGCGGTCGTGCGTTGTCGTGCAGAAGGATATAGCACCTCGTGTCGATTCACCAGTGAGGGCTGCTTTTTCTTCAATTTTGCATACATTTCTATCAGTTGCTCGCAATACAGCTCTACTGTTATCGTTTGGCCAGGAGGAGGGGAGGAAGGTGGACTATTCCAGCGCAGTCCACCAGACCGTAATTATTGTCTTCTTGCAGTGCAAATCCAGCTTCGGAAAGGTTTTCGGGGCTCATTGATATTTACCCACTGCCAGAGCTTCTTATTACCATATAGGATCCATTTATCGTCGCAGGTGACAAGTCGATGGAGGAATGGCTCCGTAGAATTTCTTCTGATCAGGGAACTCGCAACCTCGATTCACCTCAGCGGCTGCGCTTCGGTGAGGTTGTGGGGCACCCACCTATCGAATTTTTTCACCATGCCCTGTTGCTTGAGGTGTTCAGCAGCAAGTGTACGGGAGACTCATAAGTTTCTTGCATTCTTCCGAAGTGGTTGCCGAGTGTCCTTTTCGACTACTTCCTTCAAGGCATCGTGATCAACGAGTGATGGTCTTCCAGCTCGTGCCTCGTCTTCAATCGATTCTCTTCTATTCTGAAACTTACTGAACCAGCGAAAAACGGTACGCTCCGAGGCGGTACCTTCTCCCATGCAGTGTTTACATTCATAACTGTTTCCATTACCGTCCGACCAAGTTTGAATTCGTGAAATAGAACAGTTCGGAAAGCCGTCTTGTCCATGCTATAATTAAGGTTCCCTCAGAAATTAGAAATGTCGAAGAAATACATGAGAGACATTTCAGCAAGAAGAAGAACTATTTCACCACCTGAGAAGCACCACTTGTTGATTAGTTCACCAGCCGTTCAAGTTTAGTGCAAGCTGATACCAAGGAGGAGCGAAAACTGCCAGAACTTTCCTTACAACCTAATATTCAGCGCCTATGTAAGTTCTTCCTTAGAAATTCGAGCAGCAGCAGTTTGTAAACAATACATACTGTTCATACATTGGCCAAATAATTTTTGAGCTTTTTTGTAAGTAGGAATTCGACCTCCATCAAGCTTTAACACAAATCGTAGTTGAATGTCGGTCAAAATCGGTCCTCGAAAATCGTTTGCTCCACGTGTTGTCGGGAAATTTGTTCTTTTGTTAGATTTTGCAAGATTTCGGAAATCGGTTTTATCGGTTGGCTGGCTCAACTGTTCTAAATTTCAATGCAGATTTTGTTAAAGTATTCGTTCGCTTAAAAAATCACAAAGCTCAACTCTACTGTCCATGTTTAGGGCATTGTTCGCTTCTTTACAATGAACTATAACTTTGACGCAATTCAAATCTTCGACGATTTCAATGCACTTTCATATCGTCGTTTAGTGCCCATTGAAGCGGTGAATGTACGCTCACGTGAACTGTTTCGCGCACAGCGATTGCCACTGTTGTGCAAATGTCACATCTGGATCTGGATATGCCTCCACCAGATGCTGTTTGCAGAAGCATTCCCATAACCTGGAACGACCATGTAAAACCTCTCGTCCGAGGACAGGAGTTGTCTGCTGCTGCAACGTTCGTTGGAGCCGAAGCAGCAGCCAGCGCAGGGCCACTCACGTATGGGCCTCCTGTTCAATAGTGAAGTGCTTGAGAAATTGTGCTGGGTCAACCGTGGTGGCGCCAAGCGGTTTTCTGAATCAGACGACAATAAACGCTGGCGACGACATGCCTATACCTGATGATTCAGCGCGATCCTCGTCGTCACACTTCATCATCTGCGTCGGCAGTCGGCCTCGTCAAAAAGCGAACTGTAGCCGGCCCGCTTGGCAGCAGGAAGGAAGTCTCACTTCGGTGTTGAAAAAATTGTTTGGAGTATCGGCTGGCATAATTCGGGAGAGTTGAAAAGACAGCTCGGAACAAAGATCTAGCTAAGCAACACTTCGTGGAGCTCAGCACATGCTAACAAGCGCGCAGAGGAAGAGCAACCATACGCGTCTTCAGCAGCGCTTCTAGTGGACTTCCACTTTCAAGCGACGTTACTCCGTATTTGTGTGTTTTGAAGGTCTTTTTGGATGGTTTCTTTTTCAATTTTGAGGGCCCAATTTTCTTCGAATTCTTGTGTGTTACTGAAATCATACCCATGAACAGCTTCTTCATAATTTCACTGCTGTAAATACTTTGGCGAAAAATCATGTTAGGATAAGTTGCTTACTTGAAACAGAAGCTATGATGCTAAGCACTTGTCAACCACAAATAAAATGTGGGGCCTAATAAAAAGCCCATTTTTGTTGCATTCTTTTAAACAGGGGAAACAAAAGCAATGCTTATCAGATCCTTCGTTTGTTTTCAGATGAATTTCTTTATCAGGTGAACTGGTAAAGGAGAAATTTCACCGGTGATCAATCTCATTTTGTAACGCGCCACGTATTCTACGTACTTCCATAAGATATCGTGCGTTGCTTAATGGGTAATTGACCTGTACACGACTGTCCCTCTGGCATTTACATTTCTGCGATGAATTGAAGGAAGTAAACACTTTATGGCCTACTTAGCGTAAATGGAGGTTGTTGAAGATAAAGCATAAAGGAGGGGTTGACCATTTCCTTGTTGGATGCACAATGCTTCGAGGGGATAATGTGAAGGTGAGTGAAGCATTGGGTTGATGGGAAGGTCTTAATAGGGCTTTCATTTTCTTCTTTATTTCTTTATTCATCACACAATGCAAATTAATCACAAAACTTATAATCGCCACTGTTAGTCACCACAGTGCTCCACCTACTAGGCAGGTCAGCGATCTCCTTATCCCAGAACTGGGGAGTCCGGAAGTCGAGGAAGTCGGCGACAGCCCTACTCGTCTTCAAACGTTGTGAAACTTCTCTTAGTCAAGAAAGCCTCTAGAGAGCGGAACAAGTGGTGATCTTATTGCCATGATTATTGTATTGTATTATCATTATATCATTGTATATAACAGTCGAATGGTATACACTTCCTTATTCACAGCTAGGAGTATGGTGGTGGTCGAATATGGTAAGTCTTTCAAATTTTATTTAAAAAAATAAATAAAATAAGTAAATAAATAAATAAATAAATAAATAAAGCTGTTCTTGTTATGAAAAAAGTTGATAAAAGCAATAAAAATAATAAATAATAAATAATAAATAAATAAATAAAATGGGATAAAATAATAAACAAATAAACTACCCTAATAATGATCAATCTTTATAATGGTGATTACAATAAATACTATAGTAACACATTTTAAGTAGTCACATTGAACTTATAAATCATATTTTATTACCTCTTTCAATTGCACCTCATGGTTTATTTAACTTACCTTTTTACTCTTATTTATTTTCACTTGATAATTCTACTTTTCTCATGTCTCTAGTTCTTTATCTTTGCTTCTTCACTCTTTCTCATCTTTTTACATCTGTTCTCTCCTCCATTTTCTCTTTCTTTTATAGTCAGATTTTAAAGAAATCTTAAAATATACTCCTCTTCTTCACTGAAGAGCACGGGAGGAGTATAACACAAAGGTTCGTCTGAAGGTAGTGGCGAAACGAACCTTTCTATATTTTTAAATTTTATGACATACCATTCTTTCAATTAATTATAATTTTAAAATTCTATTACTTTACACCTTTCTTCACTTCTTCGAATTTCACATTTTGCTATGTTTTATATATAATATTAGAATGTCAGGAGAATATGGTCAGGAGTGCACATTTAACGATTAACGATTTAACAAACTTAACGAATTACCGGCATTTTTCGTTCAAATCTGGCTTAACGATTTGAGGAAAATTTCTGGGAATTTAACGGAATTTTTAACGGGCTTTTTTCTCAGTGAGTTTATCACATTTACCATCAGCCTTCGCTAATGTTGCAGCTCTCATCCTCCTGATTAGGAATGTTCCTGAAAAAAAGACTATTGAAATCAGGAAGAATATTTTTATGCTTTCATAAATTTGTTTTGAATTTTTGGAAGTAGTGCACTTTAGGGGTGCGTGTAGCGCGGTTGGAGAAGGTGCCGACTGTCGCGTGCACCCGATACCAGTTCCTGGTTCGGATTTCCCGCCCAGGCCAACCAAGCCTTCCATCCCTCCGGGGTCGGTGAATTGGTGCCAGACGTGTCTGGGAAGGATAAATCACTGACTTGTTCCTCGGCTGGTCATCACAAGTCATTGTATGTCCAAATACGCATTCAAATTGCCTCCATGACATCCCCTACATAGAAGAAGAATGCGTGGCGTATTCCAAAATAGATTGAGCAACACTGTTCTTTATCCTTATCGTTTAATGCATTTTGGAGCTAGAATTTTTTTCGCCGATCCATAATCATGTCAACGAATCCACAAGGATACAAGGTTACAAGGTCTAACCTCCTCGTAAGATATACCTATCCCCACCTGGCGCTGCTTATCTCAGAACACTTTTGCTCGTCAGCTGGAAAAGCCGAGACGGAGAGAATGTTTTCGGCCACTGGACATATTTTAAACGATTTTAGAAAATCGCTATTAACAAAAAGCTGTTTTTCCTACCTGTTAACACGTTGTCGACATGTCATACCTTTTCGGCAGTATGGAACCGTGTGACACGATATCGTGTCACGGTCCCGCCAAAGAAACAAAAAACGCTTTAGGCTTTTCTTTCTCGTGGAACATGGCACAAGACGGTTTCACACAGAACTAGGAAAGGGGGAACTCCGGGTTTTGCCTGGTCGCACATTTTAAGATGCCTTATCGGTGATCATTTTGAATGGCAATTCTATACCTGTTCTTATTCCACACCTTTTAGACAACTTGTTGCTGAAGGCTTGTTTATTTTTCTGAGTTTGTTGATGTTGAATTGTTTATTTTACATTGCTGTGTTACACTCCTTGAACTTTAGCTGCTGACCACCTGAACTTGAAACGTATAAGGTTTTCATTGACTTTTTCACTTGAAATAACAGTTTGCAGCTAATTGTATTGTTTAACGATAATTAACGTAGCACTGTCCACGTCCGACTTTCCATAAATCTTGGCATTGTTAGCGCTGATGATATGAAGTTGACTGCAGCTGTTGACCAAGATTGGTATCGACCTTTATTATGGCTAACGTTTCGGCGATGTCGCCTTCGTCAGAGCCTGGAAGAGTCGAAGTAACATTTGGAAACTATTCGCCCAAACACCATTTCATCTTACAGAAACTAATTCCTAAGGAAACAAGGAGACAAGGAGCGATGTAGTAGAAACCAGCAACGCTAACCTTTACGGTGGGGGTCGAGATGATCCACCAGTCACCTATAGCTGGAGGTGGGCTAACTCAGGTGGGTGGGCGAGCTTATATTTACGGACCACCTGAACCGGGGACCCCCTTGAGCACGACCACGTAGGTCAAACCCGCAGAGGTCGACGAAGGGCGCCAGTTCTTGCGTCACCGCGATGCACTCCTCCTTGCGGTTGATTTTTGGATTTTGGGCAGCGATCCAAAACGCTTCGAGTGTTCTGCGTGCCGAGATGTCGCGCTCGCGCGCCAAGATCGTCACAGCCACCTCAACCATTGCGCCACCATGGCTTCGGACCCTGTGCTCCCCCAAAGGGGGTCGACACATTGGACTTCTTTAGGCCGTCCAAGTGCTCCTTTACCCTTGTACAAAGGGGTCTGCCCGTCTCCCCTATATACCCCTCTCCACATTGACTGCAGGTAATGAGATACACCACCCCCGATGTCATGCAGTCTCCTTCGCTTCCAAACGGGCAGATAACACAGGATGGCGTGGTGCATGTCCTGTCGTACAGCCGATTCCGGACTAGTTGCCCCTTTAGGTTGGTGGGAGGAACCTCTATCACTCTCACCAGCTCCTCTAGACCTGCCTTGCGTAGGCAAGTGCGGCCGTCCGCACATGCCTACGCAAGGCAGGTCTAGAGGAGCTGGTGAGAGTGATAGAGGTTCCTCCCACCAACCTAAAGGGGCAACTAGTCCGGAATCGGCTGTACGACAGGACATGCACCACGCCATCCTGTG
>OX375869.1:34033949-34201506 GCA_947359475.1 Heligmosomoides polygyrus bakeri
GATGTCCGGGAGGGTAGCGGGGCGGACTTACGGGAGGGGGTCGACGGTTCGATTCCGGGGCTGTCTATGCGATTTGCTCTGTAGACCGCTCCCATTTTGCAACTGAAGAGTACGTTTTGGCTACGGTAGGTTACCGCATTATTGGCTAGTGGTGAATAAAAGTGACGAAAGTAAGCTGCTCACCACGAATCTGTCAGTCTTTTTCTAAATTATCACTTTGCTTGCACCACTTTCCATCGTAGGTTGAAATCGAAGGTTGGAAAATAAGTCCGAGCACATTGGAGAAGAAAGTAACGTAACCACTAGAAAGTAACCACTAACGTAAACAGCTTTACTCACCCATATCTACCGTATTCTAATCGACCGAAATTTTAAAAATAGGTATCATATCCGTGATCAGCACCCCAAATAACCCCCGTGGGCGATATTTGGGCGAAATTTCTTTCCTCGACTTTCCTCGACCACCGGAGTACTGAAGGGCTGCAGTGCCGATTATTCTGCGTACACCCTTTTACTTACACATACGCAACCTGCCGTCCATCGTTTCTACCGAAAATGGTGGCCAGATTGGTGATCTGCACCTCAAATAACCCTATAGATAAATTTTGGACAAAATTTTTTTCGACCTGTAGAGTCGAGGGAGTGAAAGCTCCTTCCTGCAATGCCTCCGACCCGTCTCCCGTACGTTTATACGAGAGTGATGAGGAAGAAATACACAGCAACCACACGAGGAGGACAAAATATGCTGTACATGGTAACAGTTGGCTGAAATAGTGAAAGTTGCGAGAAGAATAAAAAGTAGTCTATGAGGAAAGTATGAGGAGCAATGCGCATGTCTTGATGAAGGGTCAAATCAGTACTTGTCGATCGTGTTCGCAAATGAGGTGGCAGAGAGAAACACTTCCAAAACTAATTGAGAACATTCGAAAGCGGTCATATGGGGACAGCATCTGACGAGGGTTTCCTCAGCAAGAAAGGCTTCATTTAATGGACGCGTGATATCGCTCCACACTACAAAACCAGCTTCTTCCACATCTGACAACAGGTTTAAAGTAGGTTGGGAAGCGAATAGTTATCCTACCGAAGCGAAAATGTACTCTTTATTTGCAAAAACAGGGGTGGTCGACAGAACAAATCGCATGGACAGCCCGTAATCGAACCGTGGACCCCCCCCCCCCCCCTCCTCCCGTAAGACCACCCCGCTACCCACTCGGCCATCCAGTCGCGGCCACAACCGTTGGAAATGAATCACTTGAATGTCCACTGCAGCTTCGTCTAGAAACGTAGGAAATTATCATTTCACTATGATCTAACTTTAATTTAAACTCCAACCCTTTTGTAGGTCAAGTACTGAGCACGACAGGGCCATTTCAGGTGATACTATTGCCTTTTCAGCCTGCACTGAAGCGATACCGTTTTTTGCCATTTTTGGACCACCCAGTGGCCCGTAGTAAAAACGAACAGTTCTGTGATCCTCGTCCGATGCCCTACAAGTCCATATAGGTCTCGTTGAGAATCTTTGGGGAAATTCATGGGCTTCCCTTGTCAGATCCGACCCTTGTGCAACTCCACTGTGATATCCATATTTTTTGTCATCTCGCGTGGAGTTCATATTGATTGATTATTGATTATCGCTTTCGGGTTTTCGTGCGTGTCGTTTACGACTCTGGTCAGACGTTCCGAGACACCCCTCCCTCGAAAATCTTTTCAGAGCACGGTTCGGGGAGTGTCGTAGGCCTTCTCCAGATCCAGGAATGCCAATTAGCAGGGCTTTCTTTTTTCCAATATTTCTTCATCACCTGACGAGCAATAAAGATGGCGTTTGCGGTGGACCTTAGGGTTTGAAACCCACTTCTACTGGAAAATGAGAGCCATCTCCTTCAGGCTGGAGTTGACCAGTCGTTCGTACACTTTCATCGTGTGTGAGATCAGCTTGATTCCTCGGTAGATGGCACACTCAGAAGCGTCTCCCTTCTGCTTGGAAATGGAACTACATATGATGGTGTCCCTTCAGTCATCCGGCATCTTACCCTCTATTGTGAATCTGTTGAAAACGTGTGATAGCACATTGGCTCCACAGTTCCCAAGCACCTACCAAGCCTCTATTGGCACCCCATCAGACCCATTTGTCTTTCGGAGCTTCACCTTCCGGATGACCCTGCAACCTTTTCCAGGAGAGGGGAGAGGTAGTCCTTCCGTTGGTTGTTCTTCCTCGGCCTCCCGACGAGGGAATTTCTTGTTCAGGAGTTCCTTGAAGTACTCCTCTCATCTTTTTCTGACCTCCTCACACTCTGGACTATTCGAATGTCGAGGCCAACTCTGTGGCGTGCCTTGGTCGGACGGATGTTGAACTTCTCTCCCTGTCTACTTTCTCGTATTGAGCATAATGGATAAAGGATAAAGGACGGCGTTACGCAATCGCTTTTGGGATGCGCCACGAAATCTACTTCTGCGGGATGTCGTGGAGACGATTTGAATGTGTACTTGGTAATATAATGACTTGCGGTGGCCAGCTGGTGAACAAGTACTTCCTTCGCAGACAATCCTGGTACCAATTCGCCGACCCTGAAGGGATAGAATGCTTCGTTGGCCTGGGTGGGAAATGCGAACCATAAACTTGGAATCGGCTGTACGCGGCAGCCTGCACCTCCTCCGACTGCGCTCCACGCGCCCCTTTTGTGCATAGCTGCAGGGAAATAACATTTACATCATCAATCAACCAAGCACCTCCACCCAACGCGATGTTAAAGGTAACTTCTTCTGCTAAAGGGGTTTTTGCCTGCGTGTACTTTGCACATTCCCGAGAGCATCTGTGTAGCTATCACGATAAAAAATTGTGTGATCGCAATGCAAAACTGTGTGAACATTTGGAGAACACTGCTACCTCGAAAACAGCTGGTCTGTTTTATTTTGTACATCGGACCACAATTGGGTTCTTTCAATGAAAATGGCAGAAGCCTTTTCCAGGCACGTATCTACCTGTTGGTGATTATGCGTTCCTGGTGTGGAACTTCGCCGCTGCACTTATCCTTGACGTGTCTTGGAAGTCATATTTCAGTTACCCTCCATCGAGCTACATTCTGCTGGATGATGAGGATGAGGTGGGCTATCCACATTTCACATTTCCACATAACGATGTTCATGATGTTCATGCATTCGGAGAGACAGTCTCATCAAGTCTAACCCGAAATTTGCGTCGATTAGTGCGAGGAAGGCGACGTCTGACCTTTCCGTCGGATACTTGTAGGAAACTTAGATAAAAGAAAAAGTTGCTATAGAGGGTCAGCAAAATTCTTGAGGGGCCTCAGTGAAATTTCAGATGAGCTCCTTTCAGGACGAAGAAATAGCTCCTAAAGAGACGTTCGACCTAATCTTCCGATTGCTTCAATACTGCAAGAGAGAGTGGATCTGGCATGTCTCCGGCTTCTCGTGGCTCTTCATCTACTCCATCAGTAGGTACCCGTCATTTCCGTTGAACTTGGCAATGCATAGTTCTCAGAGCGAGAGGCCCTTCCCTGAGTCCGATGTCTGGCAGAAGTTCCGTTGCTTGATATCTGCCCCATGTCGAGCTCATCTCTCTGTTTTCTATTGATTGCTCTTCTTATCGTTCAACACGCGTCTTACGAGCTACTTATCATGGGCCGCACGGAAACCAGGGAACTTCCTGCCAGTCGCTGAGACCACAAGACAGTGTCAGGAAGAAGAGACGACGATCTGAAAAGTTCTCTTCCCTTCTTTGGGTCGGCTATTATAGGTGAAGCTGAGCAAAATCACATCCTAGTGGTAGGGGCGCACGTAGTAAGTTGAATTTACAGGATGACGCTTCTGACATTTTACGGCTGCAACCTCCCGATTAGGATAGATCCCAAAATCCTAATCCTCGGCACACAACTGGGCCTTCTTTTCGTAAAAGAGAGAGAAGTGCAAGGATTGAGCCTTCATGTTCAGCACGCATCTTCGTACCCTACTACACGGGTCAAGTGATTGCCACGGTTGTTGCTACCAAATCCTATCCGGCATTGGCGACTTCCGTGTACGTCATGGCGGTCATTTCCCTTGTGAGGTTGGTCTGAACCTATTCATTTAGAGATAATTCATGGAAAGCTTACTTCTTTGAAGTTTGAGAAAAATATGGAAATCTTTATTGCAATCTACATTGGCCTAAGATATGAATAAGACCTGAAAAAGTAAATAAACGCGATTTGGATTTCAGTGCCATAGCAGCAGGACTTCGAGGAGGATCTTTTGAGTACGCCTACTCAAGGATAAATCGCTCAATCAGACACGACCTATTCACTGGACTCGTTCGACAGGACGTGGCATTCTTCGACGCCCATAAAACAGGTTGAGCAATTTTCCTACTCATGAGCTGAGAACAGAATGTCAAGCTTTGCTAGCAGTGCGACAGTGGGAAACCATATTCTTTGGCCACATTAATGTAGCAGTCTTATGGTTAGAATCAACGGCGTCGAAACCTAAAGCCTCATGAGTGTGTGCAACAATCGTCAGCACGTAGCTTCAGGAGTCTAATACTAAGGGTTTGTTCATACTTCGCCACGGCAGCGCCCTGGATGTATGGACAGAACACAATTATAAACGGCGGATATCAGAGACGGCTCACCGTAACCACAGGGCGGGTCCCGCCGAGTCTTTTGCTGAGTGCGCCCTCCAAGATTAGAGATCGCGTTGGCGTCCATGTTGACACTCGATCGATCTTGTAGGCCCCCCGATGGCGCTCTCGCCAAGCGGGTCATGGTGCAGTGGGTAGTGGAGTTGCTTCATGCGAGCGATGTCGGGGTTCAGTTCTCCTGCGTTATGACACTCTTGCATTTCAACTGACTATCTGAGATTTGAGGGGCTTCGACGTCTACACAGCATTGAGGGTTTTTTGCGCATTGTTTCAGCTGTATGCGCTTCGCCGCTCGAAGAGCGTAGAACCCATCCGCGGACTCCCTCTGCGCGAAGAAAGCAGTTTCCATACGGGCAGCTTGGATGGCACACACCCTAGAGTCCCTTCCCTAGCATGGTTCTGCGATTGCACAAAGAGCGCTTCACCCGACGCCTAAGGTTACGGTGAGCCGGTCCTGATACCCGCCGTTTATAATAGTGTATGAACAGGCTACAGCAGCAACGAGAGCGACAGAATAGTATGCTGTACGTATTTACACCGCCTATTTCTTGCCAGTCAGCCAATCAGTAAACACATTGGGTAGAAAACAGTCATATTGCCTACATCATCAATCTGGCACTCAGAAGAAGTATATAATAGCATGGCTTACCTTGATCTGAAGAATAGCAAAATAGGGTTTGTTTCCTTCTAGTGCACTGTGGTGTGATTCCCACCCTACACTCCGTCCGTCGCCCCAGTCGTTTCGCCGATCCCATCGCCGGCACATATGAAGAGACGACAGAAGCGACGAGAGCGACAGAGACAGTGCTCGAGCATGATTACGGAAGCGATCGCTCGGTTTTAATCGATTTGTATTGGCAACGAGTCGCTATCGCCGCAAAGTATGAATAGGCCCTAACGGATAAATAGCTTGATTCGCACACTGACCACCTAAACCTTTCGTGTCACGGATTCAGTGAACTAGTGCTAGGCTTATCTGGAGGGGTAGGCAGACTCCGACCGGTCACAGCAGAGTTCATGTACGCATTCAAAAATGATTTCGTCTCTTTAAAGAATAAAAGGGTAAAGGACTGCGTTACTCAGTCCCTTTTGGAATATGCCCACATTCTATGTATTACACTGCTACGGAATATCGTTGCCGCGATTTGAGCGCGTATTTGATCTATGCGATGACTTGCGGTGGCCAGTCGATGAACCAGTCAGTGTTTTATCCTTCCCAGACAAGTCTGGCACCAATTCGACAGCTCCGGAAGGACGGAAGGCTTGGTTGGCCTCGGCGGGACATCCAAACCAACAACCTAGTGTCGGATGCACGCGGCAGCCGGAACCTCCTCCGACTGTGCAGGCACTACATCGCGACAACACGTAGAGATTCAAGTTGTCAGAAAGGCGAATTTCGCTTCAGCATGCATGCGAGTCCTTTACATCACATCCAGGCTGTTATAAACATCGGATTCGGGACATTAGAGTCCGGGAAACTGATTGTGAGAACTGATCCGCTCGTTAGCCCAAAGCCACTCGCTAAACTAGAAGTCGCAAAATCTATCGCAGCATGGTGCGATCACTCGTTATGCCGCCACAATTGTGTAGTCAAGAAAATAGGAGCATTTTTACTTGCTTTGATTTCGTATTGGTCGCTGGGTCACAGGCCTCAGTTTTTCAAGTAAATATGTACGAACAGTTTATGGATTATTTCTCGATTAAGTATAGCTTTACATTAGGAAAGAGATGCAGCCGTAAGCTTGTTAATTAGTCCTTATACGGAATTGAAGTTGGTGAAATGATTCTAAGAATGACAAAGTTTAGACGCAACACATTGACGACAATCGCGTTTTGCGGCAAAAAGCCGCCTGGGACACGCGCTTCTTCTACGCACCCGAGTGTCCCTCGGGTCCGTAGAAGAAGCGCGTGGTTCGGCGTGTCCTCATAATGTCCCTCGCAGACCGCTTTTTTGTTTTACGTGCTTTTTTCCTGTCGAAAATCGACCAGAGGGGTTATTTAGGGTGCTGATCACGAATCTGATATCCGTTTATGACATTTCGGCCGATTACAATAGGTTACGGTAGGGTGACTAAGGCTGCCGAGGTCATGATCACCATTTTCACCCAATCGACACCCAGGGGTAATTTGGGGTGCTGATCACGAATCTGACATCCGTTTTTGGCATTACGGTGGAGTACGGTAGGTTACGGTAGCTACGGGTAATCGCCGACAGCCTTAGTCATCCGTACCTTACCTACGGTAACCTACCCTAGTCACTGTAATACCAAAAACGGATGTCGGATTCGTGATCAGCACCGCAAAAACCCCCATAGGCTAAGTTTGGGCGAAATCGGTTACCATGACTCCGACAGCCTTACTTACCCGTACCTACCGTGACCTACCGTAATCGGCCTAAATTTTGAAAAAGGATGTCAGATTCGTGATCAGCATCCCAAATAACCTCCTTGGGCAAAGTTTGTGTGAAAAATACTGACTTGGATTGATTTGATTGTAGAATTGGTCTCCTTCCTAGTAAATTTTTTAATTCGATATATCTGATGAAAGCAAAGACAATTCTCTTGCTTATTCCTGTTGGACATTCTCCTATCACAAGTAATTAGGGAACAGAGAAAACATCTATAAAAAACCGACGGCAGGAGTACAAAAAATAGCGCGAAAGTTACGAGCCACCGGTGGCTCATATTGTCCCACGCGGACAGACACGTATGAGCCACCGGTGGCTCATACTGTCCCACGCGGACAGATTCGTATGAGCTACCGGTGGCTCATATTGTCGTCAATGTGTTAATCTTGACTTACGTTACCATTAGTCTGGCCACTCGCTCCGTACGACCATCGCGGTCGGCTTTTCAGAAACCATCAGAGATCATGATGAGTTCCAGTGTCTGATGACGACTAATGGTAAGACCGACGTTCCACTTACTCATTTAATGTCCTTATGTGTTGTGTAGCTTTTTAAGGGCCTCGTGGTAGCACAGTCGGAGGAAGCACCGGCTGTAGAGTGACCCGAATTCTAGCATATCGCTTCTGATATCCCGATCTGGCCCACTGAGCCTTTCATTTCTCCATTGTCGGTAAATTGATGCCAAACGTGTCTGAGAAGGATAACGTACTGATTTGTTCGAGGCCAAACCTTGAACAAACACCCTCAGCACCGACTCCGCACCGTCCGGCACACTCAGCACCGACTCCGCACCATCCAGAACTGGGCTATGCATCTTTATCTCTTCGCTGCCGTCCGCCCCAACGATTGCCTGAGTACGTACATATGTACGTACATACAATTATGAAAAGTCCATAAGGCCCTGGGAGGATTGCGTTTTCAGGAATCTGTACATAGTCAATAAATGGGCCACCTATCTGTTCGATCTCTTGGGCTTGAAAACTAATCGTGTACATACTCATACGCAGACCATGCACAATAGGTTAAGGACTCGTGAAGATCCATGTGTAGGCGCATTTCATGACTGCAGCAATTCGCAGTAGTTTGTGTGCAGAATTCTCTGAAACCAAGTATTCCCGATGGCGAGCTTAAGGAGACTACCTGCAGGAGAAATCTCATCTCGATTGGCAGCTGACTGTCAGACCATGTCGGACACCGTGGCCATGAACGTGAACGTCTTCCTAAGGTAAGTCGACACAACCGCCTGCCTAAATGTATGCAGCCTAGTCTCCTCATTTTTCTTTCAGAAATCTTGTGATGCTCCTGGGTTCCATGATTTTCATGATGACCCTGTCGTGGCGGCTTTCGCTCATAACTTTCATTCTTGTGCCCATCATATTCGTGGCCTCGAAGATTTTCGGCTCCTACTACGACGTATGTTCCCCTGAGCCAATAACCCTAGAAGCAGGCCACAAGCATTCTTCCACCTTCTATTGCAGATCCTTTCCGAGCGAACGCAGAACGCTATCGCTGAGTCCAACGACGTTGCTGAAGAGGTAATTCATTCTGGATTCAGTCTAAGGGTAAAAATCGTGTTACAATCTGCTTCTGCGAGCGTTCTTCGCTGTATCCCATACGTATGATTCAGGAATCGTTTCGTAACCACCATTTGTGTGTCTAGCTGAGAATGTTACATGCGCGTTACAAAGGATAAAGGACGGCGTTACTCAATCCCTTTTGCGATGCGCCACGCACTCTACTTCTACGGGATGTCTTGGAGATTTGAGTGCGTATTTGGCTATACAATGACTTGCGGTGACCAACCGATGAACAAGTCAGCGCTTTATCCTTCCCAGACAAGTGGTACCAATTCACCGACCCCGGAGGGATGGAAGGCTTGGTTGACCTGGGCGCGAAATCCGAACCACGAATCTGGTATCGGGTGCACGCGACAGTCGCGCCTCCTCCGACTGCGCTACACGCGCCCATCTTGTCAGATACATTGAAAAAATCGAGCACTTCTCCCGGCTTGTCACTGTGACTGCAGGTAAAAAGCTGTGCTGTTTCGGAGGTGTAATAGAGGTCTTATTTAGCCATTGTAGAATCTTAGCCTTAACTATTTTCTCTATTACTTTTATTGGAGCAGTTCTAACGCTTATTCGATGAAAGTTGTTTATGCTGTTTCCCGACGATTTCGAATAACCCTAGCAGTAGAATGCCCCCACGAATGTGGAACCTCTCGAGACGACAACTGGAAATTGAGCACGTATCTTGATCCTCATCTATCTATCTACATATCTTTGGAGACGTAAGTCATGCCCACGCAATTTACAGCAACAACTTCGCATGAAACAAAGCACTAATGAACTCCAGCAGAAATACAACATAGTATAGCAAACTCTAGAAAACTCCAATAGAACTTCGACATATTATAGGGGCATGGAAACTAGATCGAAAATGAGATACGAGTTCATCAGAAAATCTCTAAGTGACTGTGTCTAATAGAAGAAATCACTATGGGTTAAACAGAAAGTCCGCAACAGCAATGAAAATCATTGGATGCCGTTTTAAGCGTTGCTGTTTGTTGAATAACGAAATGAAGTTGTAGGTTCTGTCCACCATGCGAACGGTTCGATCCTTTGCCTGCGAGAACGTGGAAGGCGACCGCTTTTATGTGAAGCTGACGAAGACGCTCAACGTTACAAAGACGAAGGCGATTGCATACATTGGATTTCTGTGGGTGTCTGAAGTGAGTGGTTCATTTGTTTGACTTGACGAAAGCAGATTGAACTCGAGGAATGGAGCTTGTCAGAATGTACTTGCTTCTTCCACACCTAACATAGTGCAGTTATTTCTAATGCTTTCCCTCTAAGTGCCAAATTTACAAGTCATAGTCCATCGGGTCCATCCTTGCATAGTCAGCCGATTTCTGTTTTTCTCAATATGTTCCCTTCCTTCAATCTGTGTAACATGCACTAAATTTTCTCAACAGAACACTGCTGCTCTAGTGGTTTTCATTTTTTTCTGGGACTAATCTGCTCTTTCGCCATTTTCTCCACATTATTTTTTCGTTATTGCCCTACTACTTCTGTTCATTGCGTTAGAGCTTCCTCGTGCAGCAACTTCAGCCCCACTCACACACAATGATTTATCAGATTGCTGAACCTTAATTACCTACGCTTCCCATGCATATTCTTGAGATATGGGATAACTTCAGCTACATGTATGGTGAAGTTCCTTCACGTTGGAAGCATGCTTATGTTACACCCATTCCAAAAAAGCCTCCTTATTCTGACGTCTCGAACTATCGCCCTATTAGCATAACGTCGATTTTTGCTAGAGTTTTTGAAAAAATTTTAAAACTATCAATAGTGAGACATATAGAAAACAACGGCATTATACCGGATAGTCAGCATGGCTTTAGAACAGGAAGATCAACTGAGATTTCGATGCTTGTTTCTCTGGATGAATGGACAAAAGCACTTGATCAAAACCTAGATGTTGAAGCCATTTTGTTTGATTTCTCCAATCAATTGACAGAGTCCCTTTTAAGGAGCTTATCTTCAAGCTTGAAAATATCAATTTGCATCCTAGGATAGTAAAATGGATTAGCAACTTCATCACCGGTAGGTCTTTCCAAGTCAAGGTCAATCAGTCGTTTTCCTCTGCCTTCCCAGTCACAAGCAGGGTACCTCAAGGTGGGGTTTTATCTCCCATCTTGTTCATTATATACACATATGATTTACCGAGTTCGATAAGACCGTATAATATCTCTTGCCAAATGTTTGCTGACGATATCAAAGTCTACAAGAGCATTCAAAAAACTGACGACCGTGTTACACTGCAGTCAGCTATTGCTGCAGTTGCTGATTGGTCTGCTATCTGGAAGCTCCCCCTCTCTAGTACCAAAACGAAGACTCTTCACCTCGGAGGCGTAGAAGACGATTACGCTTATTACCTTCATGGAAATCAGTTAATAAAACCGCTAAACATCGTGACCTAGGCTTCATTTTGAACGCTAGACTTACGTTTGACGAACATTGCGAAGTAATAGCGAGTAAGGCAGATAGAGCCATTCACAGTTTATTTAGAGGCTTGTCCACAAACACAGTTAGTCACCTCAGATTGGCTTACATTTCTTATGTCCGTCCCATACTCGAATACGGGACCACTGTGTTCAATCCACCTACCAAGCGCAGCCAAGCCAGGCTAGAAGCGGTGCAGAATAATTTCGCTCGAAAGCTTTGGATACGGCTCTACGGTTATGACTACACGTCCATTCCACCTTCAAATGTTCGGAACAAAATTTTCAATCTTTCTAGTTTGCTACTTCGCAGGAAGAGAAACGATTTGCTCATGATTTACAAAATGATCACTGAGAGAGTAAGCTTACGTCCCGACAAATTTTACACAACATCTTCTTCAAACACGAGTGGTTGTAGGACAAAAATTCATTTTCCTAAGGCAAGGTCACGACTGCGAGCTTCCTTTTTTACCCGAAGAGCTGGTTCGGGGTTTCTAAAATTTTCTAAAAAATATGGTCACCGAGTTCCATTTCAAAACTAAAAAAGCTCATTGACAGGTACATCAAAGGGTTATTCATTAGGGTGGTGTATTTCTAATCATCTATCATGCATGCATGTTTTGTTCTTCTCGTTGTGTTTATCTTTCATTGTCTTTTCGGATAACTGGCTCTGTCTGCGTGGATATCCACGTACTATAAATAGATAAATAAATAAACATATTTAGCTATCTAACCGCTTTCAAGCTGTACAAATGTGATTTGAGGCACTTTGGTTTATTCCATCGAGCCCATTCTCCTTTTAAACCAGAGTCTACCTCGGCATTCGAACTTTTGGAAATGTCATGACTGTCACGGCTGCTTGTGGAGGTTTTCAGTTAGAAATATATAAAGTGTGTCGAATGTTTCCCTTTCCCTTGCTTTAATATTCCTCAAAAGCGCACCGCGAAACTCTGATCCTTTAGCTGTTCCAAACGTTCATCATCGTAGCAGTGCTATGGTACGGAGGGCATCTCGTATTAAGTGGAAAAATGAAGGTTGGAAAATCAAGTTTTTGAATCAAAAATCTCGAAAATGTTTCCAACTTTATCCCGTCGTTTAAAGTCAGAGCTACTGGTGTCCTTTCTTCTCTACCAGATGCAGCTCGGTGACAATTTGCGACAGATGGGCGAAGTGTGGACTGGACTGATGCAGTCGGTTGGAGCAAGCAGAAAGGTAAGCCATCTTCGTGGATACAGGTTTAGCGGGAAGCTATGCCAAAGGGTTCTGCAAAGTTCTCTCAGAGGCGAGGCTTTCCCATAAACGTATCGAACTCAGAGCTTCTTTGTCAGCTGGTCAACATCATCACAATCTTCTTCATTAGCGTCTGTCCCGCTTGATGGCGAGCTCCAATCTTCTGGTGTGGTGACGCCAATTCTCCCGGTCAAATGCTTGATCGGGATGCATACCAGCTATCTTTGAGTCCATATACAGCGCTTCTAGCAAACGTTGCTTCGGGCGTCCTCTGGGCGGACAACATGACCAGCTGAATGGCTAACTACCCCATGATGTCAACACTGAGGCACTGCGCAATAAACTCTCAATTTCCTAGTGTTTAGCGCACACTGCCTTGTCCATCCAGATGTTTGACCGATTTTTCAATTCTAAAGGTCTTCGAATACATTGATCGCGTGCCGTCCATTCTTCACTACGGAACAGCACAGCCCACTCTTCTCAAGGGACGAATCGAGTTCCGCAATGTGCACTTCAGCTATCCAACGAGAAGCGAAAATCCGATTCTTCGAGTAAGTTCTACGGAGAGCCACGCTCTCAGCTATCCACCTTCGCACTAGTCGGTGTTTTTCAAGAACCTCGAAAGAAAGCAGTCGAAATGTTTTCAGGATCTCTCGTTTACAGTGGAGCCCGGAGAGACAGTGGCTCTCGTCGGACCGTCCGGCTCTGGAAAATCGTCGTGCATCGCTCTGCTTGAGAACTTCTATCAGCCGAACGCCGGTCAAATACTCGTCGACGGCATGCCTCTGGAAGACTACGAGCATCACTACATTCATCGAAAGGTGCAGCACACATTGCGTCACCATCCATTATTCTGGAAAGGACTGAGAATGGAATGTGGACTTAAAACCAATCTTTCAGATTGCGCTTGTAGGACAAGAGCCGGTCCTCTTCGCTAGATCCGTCACTGAGAATATCCGCTATGGCGTCGATGTGATGGAAGCGGTAGGTTGATATCAATCGGAAATCTTTTTTCTTCTAAAGGAGAAGCGTCCAGTTTTTGCCGTGCTGCCTCCCGGGTTCCACGTAGCTCTCACGACTGTCTGTCTCATTCCGGGTCACACGTAGCTCTCTGTACGTTTTTGGCCTCCTCTACCGCCGATAGGGCACTCTGTAGCGTGTACTACTGCTCACCTACCTGTCTAACCCTCTGTTTTGAGCAACCTATGGTTCTATGAAGCTACCTCCATCACCTAACTTCAAGACCAAAAACTGCAAGGTATCTGTGTGTTCTGAACGTATGTAGCGAATGATATCGGACCAATTACTACGCGTAATAAATAACCACATGAGAATGAGAGGGAGAGCAGGTTACCTAGATTTTTCTCACCAGGCAACGCAGAATGGGGCAGATGTGGTACAGTTTAGAGGAAACGGCAATACTATGCGCGTAAGCAACAGTTTTAGTAGATTCAGATCGGATTCAAGACAGATGCGGTTTGTTCGGGGAACGTGAAACAAGGGTAGGCTTGCCCTTGAAGGATAAGACACTAATTGCTTATCGGTGGCCTCCATAAGCCATTTAACGCGCTAGCGCGGTCAATGCGCATTAAGCTTGCCTTCTCAGTATGACCTAGCGCCCAGTATGAATCGCATAGAAGGAATTGATTAGCTCCGATCTTAAACGCTTGTGCTTCGAAACAGCACTTTGAGTTCCTAAAAATTAGAAGAACGGCTGAGGACTGTTTTACCAGGAAACTACCTCAACGGTAGATCGGAACGGCCAAAGTGTTGTATATGGACAAAATCGCCCCTCTCTGGGAAACAACAAAATGCGAGTATCTCGACCCCAATACAACTCTGCGCAGAGTTAGGGGCGACGGAAGCTGGGCCGTTGGTATCGCTAGCCCTCTGCCTGCATGCGAAGGGCGAGCTCAAGTTGGCTGGAACAACGATTATGGGGATTATGCCACCCCTCTATCCATTGCACCACCATCGCTCTCTCGTCATCGCTGTTTCCAGCCAGCTTGAACCTGTCCTCCGCGTGCAGGCATAGGGCTAACGCCGCCAACGGCCAAAACTCCGTCGTCCCTAACTCTGCACAGAGTTGTATTGGAGTCGAGATATTTGCATTTTGTTGCTTCCCAGAGAGAGGCGATTTTGCCCATATGCAACATTTTGGTCGTTCCGACCTATCGTTATTTCCTGGTTAGAGATAGTTTCCTGGTTAAACGCTTTCATCAGCCGCTAATAAGTGAAGTGAAGCTATCATGAATGGTAACAACGTAAAGATGCGGGCACAGCCTTCGCCTCCAAGGCTACATACTAGAGCCTGCAACTCTTCACAACTGCAGAGCGAATTTTCGCGTTAGGCCACCTACTGATATAAGGTCACTCGCCTAAAGACCACAATTTGGTCGTTTCAATCCCGCTAACAACGATCAGCTGGATACTTAAGAATGAATGACGAAGTTCTGGTTAAAAATTACGGACACTGGAGATGACGGTGGACTTAAAAGGTGATGATTTATTTAAAGCGGGACATCTTGAGCCGCTAGAATAAACTTGAATACGCCTTTGAGTCACCTTCACGAAAATCGTTGCATCCACATCTCAGGAACAGCCTCTACCTTTTACAGCGCCATCAGTAGAAGTAAAAAAACCTGGTTCGGGTTCTGCTTGCCAAAAGTTTCGATCACAGATGAGCATCGTGGTCGTATTAAGGAGGCTCGACGGTAAGGACTTGTCGTTAGAGCAATAAAGCTTCACCACGAATATGAGTTGCTGAACTGAAGGCAGACCTCGGTAGCACGAGCAGGCGGCGAACTTCCCCCAGCGAGCGATCCAGTGGTGCACTTCATGAGTTGGATACCGTTCTGACTGCTTTCGCAACTTCTCGTAGAAGTGAAACTGGGACATCCCAAACCCTTGTCCTTCAGCTTTTACCAACAATAATTCGGTCTAGTGCCCGAACTTGCTAGTGAATGGGGTTTGGCCCTAGGCGTCGATGGTAATCGATTTGTATTGAGTGCTCGATGTCCCTTACCGAAAAGCCCACCAAGCGGCTATTAATTTCGTGCCGACGGAAATACATACGGAGGAACTCCTTCGTATTTTTGATTTAGATTTGGTTTGTATATTTCCATCATGTGCAGTATAGTTCCTCATGCACTTAACCCTTGAGCACCGTATCTCTTAATTTGCAGTCGTTCCATCGAAGTTTACAGGATGTGGTGAAAGCGGCCGAGATGGCAAACGCCCACGGATTTATCATGCAGACGACGATGAAGTACGAGACGAACGTCGGAGAGAAGGGGAGTCAGATGTCAGGTGGGTAACCTCCTTCGTAGTGAATACGCGCGTGGACGAGGACGTTCCAGGCGGGCAAAAACAGCGAATCGCCATCGCTCGTGCGTTGGTTAGGGAGCCGGCGATTCTTCTGTTGGATGAGGCCACGTCAGCACTGGACACGGAGTCAGAGCACCTCGTACAGGTCAGCAACGCACGCTGCCTCTCAGAGTGGGTGCAGCGATCGAAATGCTGAAGCATTCAGGAGGCCATCTACAAGAATCTCGACGGCAAAAGTGTGATTCTGATCGCCCACCGACTGTCCACTGTGGAGAAGGCTGACAAGATCATCGTCATCAATAAGGCACATTTGCTGCCAAAATACCTTCCCCCTCTCAAGCTACAGATGTCATTGGCAGATCTTTTAGGGCAGAGTTGAACAAATAGGCACTCACGAACAGCTGCTGAAGCAGCCGGGAACGTATGCCACCTTAGTCGCCAGGCAAATGATGGGAGAACAACGACCAAGACATGCTCACCTCACGGCTCCGACAACATCGAGGTAGAGCATCGCCTTGCAAGGTGTTCTTCGGACAGGCTACAGAATACGTTTCAGAGCCGTCAGTGTGTCTGGGAGCCATCACACAGCCCCATCTCTGCTATCCACCAGCTTCACCCACTCCGCAAGCAGCGTCACATCGCGCTAACTGCTTCACTCCTATAGATAGGAATTGTTTTCTATACATTTTTAGCGCGATCGTTGTCGACTGTTTCGTTTCTTGTTAATTTATACGGTGTCTGATACTGTTGAGTTCCCTATTCAAATCTCATTTTCACACTGCTGCTGGTCATTTTTGCTGATTTTGTGTGAAAGCAATGCTTCCAAAGCATTGGCTCACAATGGCCTCTGGGAAACTGAAGGATGAAGAATGGCAGCAACCTTTCTTTCAAGGGTCACACATTCTACTTCTTTGGAATATCACAGAATCATTCAGAATGCGTCCTTGGTCCATGCAGTGTCTTGCGGTGATAAGCCGATAAACGAGTCCGTGTTGTGTCCTACAAAACAGTCTGATGGTGAAGGATTTCATCATTCGGAAAGATGCGAGGCCCGGTTGTCGTTAACAAGAGTCGTTTTGACGAGGTTCCGCGCCTCCCGCTGAGTATACCAGTCGCTGCTTAGCAGAAAATTGAAATAATTTACATATTCGTCAGTGTATAATTACAGAGGAGTCCTTAGCCAGGACCCTGGGTGTGCCTATCGAATGTACAAAGCCATAGATTATTTTTAGGACCGAAGTGAATGGTGAACTTCGGGAACTATGGCGCTACCCAATTGGAGTAGTTGCCATTTTGACTCACGCTGTAGTAAATAGCATGCGCCCAAGAACTGGTTAGCATAAATCGTCCCAAAGCTGAGCAAATGTCACCTAAAATGGAGGAGCTCGATGTCACTGATTCGTGTAGTTGATTTATCTCTCACCAACTCCCATGCCATACAGTAACATGCAAACGTCACAACATCACAAATCGGTCAGCTCGAACATACGATAACGACTCACAATGGAAGACCGGTGGACGCTGTGGTACTGTGGGCAACCTTATAGAAAAATTCAGTAGTGCGGAAAAAAGAAACGAGACACAATGGTAGTAAAGAAAAGAAACAAACAATGTTAGAGCGGTGTTCTGGGCAGGACAAGGGACTCTGGCGCGCGGCCAGACTAACGCACCCGAGTTAAAAATGCCTACATCTTCCCTGCCCAACATGGAAACAAATAAACGGTGGATCTGTTATCGAAAAGAGGAGATAAGAGTGCATTAACATTCTCTGATGTAGTACGCACCACGCGTGAGCGCCATAATGTAAAATTCTAGTGGCAAGGGCGACTCCAAAGTTGCATGTGAACGACATAACGTCGAAACTGTTGTCAACTCTAGACACTCGCTGCACTTTTCCATTTGAGTCGGAGGCGCAGCGTGGGGCGTCACTGAAACGGGATAATGTAGAAAGGAATTGTGGATCACAAAACAGCACACTGATGAGGCCCACCTCATAACCCGTATTGAGGCAGAGAGAAGCATCCACAACGGCCATTGCCGTAAGGAACCTTAAGATCAAGAGATTTCCGAAGCTCTCCTTAGGGCCTGTTCACGAAACCGACTGGCCGCCCGGGCAAAGGGTACACTCAAGTGTTGCCGGGCGATTGCTCACCATTAACTGGCTCGCATGCTCTGCGCGACACTCACTCGCTGCCGCCGCGCTATGAACACACCCTTAAGGCCCCCGCACACTTCTGCGGCGTTGTCGCTCGTCGCTATGGTTAAGGATAGGGCAGGGAAGCCGCCGGCGGCGAGCTCTGTGTCCCTGCCCTATGGTTAAGGATAGGGCCGCGGCGTTGCCGCAGAAGTGTTCAGGGGCCTTTACACCCTTTTATAACCGATTTAAGAGATGGATTATGAGGCGTAAGCTCTAATAACGTCCACGACAGTAATAAAAGTTTTGAACGGAATAAATAATTTAGCTGTGGAGCGACGCAATTAAAGTTGCCTATCGTCTGTGCTGCTTAATCAATGTCGATGGATCTCGTAAAGCTGTGCCGCCCGCTGGCCAAGATATAAATCCCCATCACTGTGCAAAAAGCGCCAACACAACAGACAAGATACGCTTCGATAAACTTCAATCTTAGGAATACAGGTCTTCTCCGGAAAGTACTCCGAAGACAAGAACGAGAAACACTTCACAGTTCTGATGTGAAGGGAGTCTACAACTGCTTTCCCGATCAAAAGTGCTCACCTGCCACAAGTAGTCGGTCCCTGATCGCGCAGAGCTCGAACGGAAAGACGTGTACAACTCCTGAGACATGGACGTATTAAATGAGGCCGGACGTGAGGGGCAGGCAACAGTCGATGGAAGCGAGTGAGCATCCGGAGGAGAATCCACGGTGGAAGCTGCAATATCGAGATCAGCATAGACGCATAAATACATACATCTAGCACTTAATTCACAAGAGAAATGGGTTCACGCCAGAATGTTCTTGAATAAGATTAGAGGCGGGTGTGGGCCACGCTATCTACCGGAGTCCAGTGGAAGACCAGGACGATCGTTTTGCTGTACAAGAAGGGAACCGTGCGCGATATTGGCAACTACCGCCCGACCTGCCTGCTGTCCGTAGTCTACAAGCTCTTCACTCGAATGATCCTGAATAGGATTAGTAGAACACTGGACGAAGGACAGCCCTGCGAACAAGCAGGATTTCGGAGAGGATTCAGCGCGATCGACCACATAGACACCATTAGGAAGTTCATCGAAGTGTCGCGAAGGTACGAGCTGCCGCTGTGCCTTACGTTCATCGAAGGCACTCGACTCCGCCGAAGCCGAAGCGGTCGTCGAAGCGCTGCTCACTCAGGGCGTTCCTACTCAGTACATCAGGGCCCTTCGAGAGTTGTACAGTGGATTCACGACCAAGATCTCTCCATTCTA
This sequence comes from Heligmosomoides polygyrus bakeri, assembly GCA_947359475.1. Taxonomy (NCBI): domain Eukaryota; kingdom Metazoa; phylum Nematoda; class Chromadorea; order Rhabditida; family Heligmosomidae; genus Heligmosomoides; species Heligmosomoides polygyrus. The sequence goes on from OX375869.1 coordinate 34,052,968, forward strand.
CAAGGACGTCGTCATCGACGCGAAGAGAGGGGTTCGGCAGGGGATACCATATTCCCGAGGCTCTTCAGCGCCACCCTCGAAAACGTCATGCGTGAATTAGAATGGGAAGGCACGGGAGTGAAAATCGAAAGCCAAAAATTGCACCATCTAAGCTTTACTAAAGATAAGCGCTAGACCACAGTTCAATCATACGAAGTCGAATTTCACGCAGGAACGGAATTCTTGTACCTTATTGGCGCGTACTGCGAACGGATGTCTCCGAATGCTCCAGGTAGATGCACCCAGGTGGCAAAGTCAACATGGCAGACCTAAGGCTCAAATTTGGAGCAGGAAACGAGCCGCCTAGTCAGTCTTCAAGGGCACCGAACAGGTGAAGAGGTAGAAGAATGTTCGATTTGGAGTCCATCTATTCAGTCCCACCACTACTCCTGAACTAACGAGGCCCTGGAAGACCTGAGCTCTTTGGATGCCCGTAAGCACGCGATTAGCGTTGCGCAACGAGGAATCGAGTGAAACGACTAAGGTGAACGTTCTCCGCGGTTCCAACCGTTGCAATCTCGAAACCTTGAACAGAAAGGCTGTCGTCAAGCACATGAGGGTTCAGATGACACGTCTGACCCCTGGAGTTCAGGTGACCCACGAGTAATGATCCGTGTTTCGTAGCAAGCAGGTAGAACAGAAAGACACCTAGCTTAGGCGAATTCGCTTTTCGAGCGAACTGTTCTCTGAGAGAACTCTGTATAACCAACCCTCATCCCACTGATCTAGCTGAAGTCGGCTAGTAAGGAGGTTGGACACTAAACTAATAAACTGCTTAAAAAAGACAAAGAGATAGGTGTCATAGGATGTCGCGGCAGTTATATCGCAGAGATTGTTCAGCTTCATATGGCAACCAGTCAGATTAGGGAAGAGTTGATCTAAACCTTACTCAAAAATTGACCGCATGTTCAGCGCTATGAATCAACAAGCTAAATTGATTACTTACTTTAAAAAATATTGAAACAGATTCACTTTCGGTACCAAGGCACTAGCTACAACACGAATGATGACAACATCTGAATGCCCGCATGCAACCAACCATATCACCCATTGGCACCAAAGCAGTCAAAACTTCACACCTAAGCTACATTTTCGTGGAGTAGTCGTGTACGAATGCGAGTGCTTGCGAATTCTACCGCTGTATGGAGGTAGAATGAGTCCGTAAATTCCATTCGTTTCGAGCTCGGAGATTTCGCAGGAGGCGGGACGGATCACCGTCGCATAGGGCGATGACAGAAGTGGAGTGCGCCCTACGTCATTCTTACACTGAAATAGAACTTGGAAGCAACAATGAGTATGCAGGAAAAATGAAGACCTCGAGCATAGTCGTCGGAGCACCAACTGTTCCGTAACCGATGGTTTGATGCTGTTTCCGTTTCGAGCTGCGACAAACATACATCACTGCTGCCAAGTGAACATGAAGCTTTAACATAACATTAAACCAGTGTCTTGTCTAGAAATCAGCACAACCTACTGATGTTCTTTGAAGTGAACAAAGGAAGGATAAATGAATAAAGAAAGGATAAACGAGATAAACGATAAATGCTAGAGCTAATCGATCCCTTCTTGGGATGCGCCACACATTGTACACCAAGAACCTTGATTCAGGGTGCAAGCGACCACCGCGACTCCTCTGTCTGCTCTACCGCGCGCCTGAAATCGTTACCAAATAAATTTTTAATAAGTTAAGTTAAGGCTGCTAAAACCCACAAAGTCCTGTCGACGAAAAGCGGTGTCAAGAAGCTAAAACCTTGGGAGATGACAGAACTTTTGAAAACAATTATCGCATGAAGTTGGGTTCCTTGATATGCCTTTCTCAGTAACTTACAAGTAACTTGTTAGTAGTCGTTCAGAAATGTAAGAAGTGTAATAGAGGTGTCCTGAATATGGTAAGGGATCCCGTATTGGACTGTAACAAGTAGTACAAGTAGTGGCTGTGTCGCCTCTGCCCTTTTATGCTTCCAAACACAGGCGCTGGAGCAGTATTAGCATGGAGAAAAGGTGGAGGTTCGTCGACGACACTGCGCTACTAATGGTGCACCATTATTGTGCAATACGCATACTCATTGGGCAGGAGACTCGGAGATCCGACTTCCTCCCATTCAACTCGTACCCATCCATTTGCTGATTTTCTTCTTCAGTTTATTTTAAAGAGTTAACGACAGCATTAGGCACTCTTCAATCTTCTGGGATGCGTCATACATTCTACTTCTACCGAATATTGTGGAGAAAACAGCGTATTTGACTTTCCATTTCCGAAGCGTTCGGAACATTGACTCGGCCGGGACACGAGCAATTCAAGTTCACACAGCTCAGCTTAAACTAGTTTCTAGTATTACTGTTTTCACTTGACTAGCAATTTTGCCATTATTCAAGCGAAGATTTTCTCCGCGCATACAGATTTCATCAATTAAAACAAAATGTCGAGAGATTTCTAGATTAAGTATATATTACTAAAAATACAAATGAAAAAATAGACTTACCAGAGCCAGGGCGAATGCTAAGATCATGAAAGCGTATGCTACAGCAAGCAAGAACATTCCAGTTGTCACATGGAATCGGCGCCAATGCAAGACGCCCTCTACTACGTCGTTAATAATAAGAGCCGTGAACGTGAGCTATACACTTCAACCCTTCATGTTGAGAAACAAACTGCACGAAGGCAACCACCCTCACCTGCACTAACACACTCGGCAGCATCATAAACGTCTTCATCCACAAAGACACGCTTCTACTGTAATTCTCTTCCAAGGAACGAAGGTACAAAGCACCGAGCATCAGCAGCGAACTGTATATTCTGATGACTTTTTTCAAAGATCAGATGAAAAGAAAGACGAACCGAAGAGAAACCCGATGGAATGTAAGTGAGATAGAAAGAACAACAACGACAACAGCGCTTACCTGCACAAGACAAAAAACAGCAGTCCAGAGCAAACACCTTGTGGCATGCTGTTAATGAACAACTTTGGAAGTCGTAGTACAATCGAGTGCAGCCACATGCAAGACGGTCTTCTAGAAATATTAAACGTCTAGTGTGAGGATTGCAACCATCGGACCAATAAGCATGTAGAAAACTCACAAACAAATATTCAGTTTCGGCAGACCCCTTGAGTTGGTACGAACCACGTCGTAACATAGTACATCGAGCAGCAGGTTAGTGTGGATCGATCGCAACACGTAAAGAAGCATCAGGATTTGCTTTGCAGTTTCAATGTACTGTAAAGGAATCAACTTTTCTGATAACATTTGTAAACACAGATGACGTCAACTCTGTTTTGTGAGACGTAGACAATAGTTCTTCGCCAACACACTTACAAATATTTTCTTTCTCACTAACCAAAGGGACGTCGAATTGCTGGAGCGGGCCAGAATGGACCCGTGGATTCCTCTCGTTCGAAAGATGCGAAGGACATCAAGCCTTTCGGTCAAAGCTTCCACGAAGAGGCCGTGAAATGCGTTCGCGGACATCTTGGTGCTCTTTTAGCATCCCACGGAAATCATCCGGTTACAAATCTCGTTCAGCGGTTGTTAGCGAAGCGCCTCACTTGATCAGTTCACCTAACTTTCGACGAATATGGCCTACGCCAGCGCTTCTGATATTTATTTATTTTGCACGTGAATAACCACGCAGATAAACAATTCAAGTGCGGCTAACAAACAGCATATAAAGCAACAATGAACAAAACATCTGAAGTCATCGAGACGGGATAAATTAGGAAGCGTCCTGGAGATACCTTTCAACGAGTCTTTTGTACTACCTCAAAGAGTCAGGAGGAACGTTGTTTTTTGAGAGCTTCAAAAACTCGGTTCTTGCTTTATTAGTAAAGAAACCAAATCTTACATTACATTTTGCCCTTGGGATTCTGATCTTCCACTGGCCACCTCTCGTGTTAGAAGAAGAAACGCAATAGAACTGGTGTAAAATGCCTAACATACCAGTAACCGTCTCATAAACCACGACAAGATTATGCTTTCTGCTACGGTGCGCAAGTGTAGGCAGGTTACAGACTTTATTTCTTATAGTATCCGAAGGAATCTTGGAGAAATCGTGCCCATGCACCTTTGTCCACAGTCTTCTTGTGAAGCTGTTTTGAACGGCTTCTAGCCTATCAATTTCTCTTTTACGCATAGGGCTAGATCCACTGGTGCCGTACTCTAATATAAGTCCCAAATAGGTCTTAAAAGCGAGATTAAAGAGATTAAAAAGACTATAAAAGTCGATGAAGGTTGGAACTCTCGCTTGCGCGGATGGCATAACACCGAGCATTGTCGTTTCATTTAATCGGCAATGATTACGTGTCATTCTACCAGTGGAGACGAATGGGCCAGCATTGAGCCGGCGGCTCATTCGAGCGATCGCAGCATCTTCGGTTCCTTTGCGCCTAATCACTCTACTTATTTCGTCACAAGGTTTCTATCGATGCAATGTCGGAGGTCTAGAAACCGCGGAGTACACCTTCGATTTCAAGCTGTCGCTTACATTCCGGGCACGGATGACTTCGATTCTTTTCCGCGTGAGCCATGTATATCCTGCGTCGTGTTTTGTAGTTGAATTCATGCACATGACTTGTTGTTGAAAATTCGACACCGTCCACTGAGATTGAAGCCCTATGTTTACAAACGTTCGTCAGGCGATCTGTCTTCTGCATATTTCGGCCGTAATACAAATGCTGTGAGTTGATTACTCCAGGCCTACAAGTGGTCAAACAGTTTTGCTTTCCTTTGCAAGGTTATCGCAACATCGCCGGGTAAGAACATCAAAAAAGTTGTTAATTTGTGAAAAAAACATGTAAGCAAACAGTATTCTCTGAATGCGATCAACAGTAACAGTTTTGTCGGCGAAGACATTTCCCGTAGTCTGCACAAAACTCAATCTTAATTTTGCGTTCAACCCACGCCCATGTTAAACCCACTAGATCTGACGAAACCTGACTCAATTTAACACCACTGGTATCCTTCAGCATTGCTCCTTCATCAAGTTTAAATTTTCTGATTGGTGGGAACCAAAAAGAAACTGTAAAAAGACCATTCGTAATATCACGGTACCTTTACGTGCGCTATTCTACAGAAGACACGCGGATAGCGTGATTTTAGTGATCCTCTTTCGCAGTTGTTGATTCGGCCCCTTCTTAACATTCCCGTCACGTGCATGCCGTTGCTCGAGAAGTAGGGAAGAAACTGCCTCTCACACTGTCGATTTTGTCCAGACAACTGCATAGCTGCCTGCACAAAGCTGGCAAAGCATTTACTGGTTGTCACCTCAACGACCTAAAAGGATCACAATTCGCCCACAGTGGAGCAAAATACATAGGAGACAAGCAATCATAAATGTATCTTCAGATCCTTCCAAGCACTGCGTCGATCACTCAGCACGTAACACAACAAAGCGTAAGCTTCTTTATTAACCGCAAAAACAACAAAAGCTCTTCATCTCTATCAACAAAAACGAGTAAAATTAATAAACGCAACAACGGTGGAAGACAATGAAAGGGAAAAACGAAACAACAGCAGCGTTCGGCTGAGGGGCTGGAGATCGGTGATAATAACGTATTTCAAATTGTAGTGCAGATCAAGAAATGGTCCGTAAAGCAAAGCCCTAGTAAAGCCCTAGTTTATACTTGAGCCGCCACGGGGCGCGGCGCCACGATCGCCATAGATATCGATTTTTCGCGCCGCTTGTACGATTTCTATTACAACTATGGTGCCGCTCCGCGCAGCAGCGCAACTCTAAACTAGGGCAAAAATATTAAGATCAGGGTGTCAAATATATCCAGAAGTCACGCAACTCTGCCCGAGTTTGCCTGAAAGAGAAAGGAAATCACGAGCAACAACACTGTTAAAGAATTTTCTCATAATGGAATTAACAATAACAAAGACTAGTGATTATGCCTCACTACATTCTCGTTGCGGGCTCAGAGTGAGTCAGAGTTCCGCTGCTTGAGGGACTGCTCTCCGAGATTTCACATTCTTCGTGAACCGTAGTTAACGGACGATGGGAAGAAGTGAAGCCGCAGAATGACCGACTCGAATTGTTGTTTTCAGTCCTGAAAATACCGCCCACTACAGAATGTTTAGAAGTGAAGAACGGTCAGAAATCTTAGAAAAAATGCCTTCCTATCCCATGACATGCAAAAGTAGGATCTCATTCTAAAGTGGGTTAGATGCAATCACAATTCTTCGAAGCACTGCATAAAGGGACTAATTTGTGCTGACCTTTGACGATTTCATTACATCGAAGATGAAAAAAGGCTGGAGCCAGACATCAATTGTGACTGCCCACAGCTGTAAATGCTTGCCCAATAAAGAGTAATCTTCATAGCCAAGGTCACCTTCCGAAGTGATCCAAGCGAAAAACAAAAGCTCCATTGCTCCATTACAATACAAATACAACATAAATATCCACAGCCCTTGATTTATAATTCTCCCGTGCAGAAAACAGCTTTGCTAGTGAGCCCCCTCTGACTGTCAAACCACATTCCGTCTCGCTAATCTCAAATCCGCAGGGTTCTTTTCATTGTGTTATCTATGACGCCTAGCTATGAATTGTTGGTATGAAGGCGTTGTTTCAATAAATTCTGACTTCGAGGTTCACATGAAATCTATATATCATGGGCGGTGCTAATTAGACGAACAGCTACAAAGGGTTTTTCGGATACTCTCGCACTTTGACTCTTGGCAAAATCCAAAGCATTCGTGAACCAAAATGGAGTAAAGACAGTGATATACGTGTCGAAAACAACCTTGTCGATAAGGTAGTCATATGTTATAGATACTTCGGCGACACGTCGACGACGCTGCCGGCGACAGTGCTAGGCGGATGCCACGCAGCGCGCAACACTTTCACCGACAGCGCCGCAGGGAGTGTCATACTCCCCGTCGGCGACAGCTTGTCGCTGGCCTTCTGGTCGCGTAGGGCGCGTTTCAGCAGCGTTCTCTCGGGCGTACTCTCTATCTCGTTATGCCGGGGCTCCCGCGCTGTCGGCAAGGATTGTCGGTGATGGGCCGCCGCCTCGCCGACACGTCGCTGAAGTATAACATATACCCAAGAGGCCGACGTCAGTCAATCCCTATTTTGGACCTCTCATTCCGAGGGATATCGCTTTGAATGCATGGTTCCTCTACACAATAACTTTTGGAGACAAACCGATGTACCAGTGTTTCACCCTTCCCAGTCAAGTCTAGCGTCAACCCCATCCCCATGTTCTGCCCTCGAAGTATGGAAGGATTGGATAACCTGGAATCGGATCAATTCAAAGTTCACACATGACGCCCTGCCCCTTCCTGCGCTGGGTGGGCCAATCTAGCCGGTTAAGTACATCAAAACTCACCCTTCTGATCCAGCGCTGAGATTGACCTCCTCAGAGACACACGAGCCAGATTGACATTCGAGATCTAAAATATCTCAAAATCGCCTTTAACTTGAGATCACTTTAAAAATTAAAGCACGAACAAATGCATGAATCTCCAAGGGAAGGTGCTAGATGTCCGCCTATTACTAGAAGTGATCTTTTAATAATAGATTGTAAGGTGAGTTCCGTCAGATTTCGCGCTCTCAAGATGTAAAAGCGTACTAAATTCTAATGCCTTGTCAACTACTAATGTTTTGCACTTTTGAAAAAGTAGATTAGATCTTATCCTTTCAGCTACAGCTGCTCCCGAATGATTCATTACTTCGTTGGAGTACTACAACATACTTTTCAAAGCAGAAGTACTACGATTTTCGCACATCTAAACTTCATGAGTTCGGAAGAGGTGGAAATCCTATGGCTCAAGACCTGCTGAATACGGTGGGTGAGCAGCACCTCCTACCAAGCCGAAGATCAAGGTAGGCAAATGGTCTTGAAGTATCTAAAATAAGAAGAAATATAAAAAGGAATAAATTCCTCGTTTACAGATTCCCGCAATTCTTGGAGAAATATGGTGAAGAGGAATCAAATGGGGCCTGACAGACCCATGTTAGCTGAGTATAACTATTAAAAGAAAGCAGAGAAAAACTATGAAAAACAGTCGTTGAGTCGGATGGCTAAAGTCGCAGGACTTTATTAGATCGGTATTGCTAACCACTTCATGGGACCTGAAACTGAACAATGCGCCTCTGTTAGTGCCAATTGCTTAGCTTCACCCACACATGGCAGCCGACATGTGCGAATGGTGAAGCTCCACCTCTCGAAACGAATCGTGCAGAACTTCCGCTGAATTTTTTGTAGTTTTATCCAGCAAAAAGAATACTTTAGTTCTGAGATCTTATATTCTTCACTTTTTTACGGGCTTTTTCATGCATATCCACCATTTGCGTTGTCGTTATAATCCCAATGTACCGCATTGATGATATAACTCCATCTGAATGCATAAATACTGTATTGCAGCGTTGCAACGGAACGCCATCTCAAACGCTCATAGAGCAAATGGCCACGAGCCTTGAGATATGTTCCCTTGTAACGTTGCAATATTGACTGAATTGACTGAACTGCTACGTAAATATATTGGTAGTTGTCATCATGATGCGCCGCACGACGAAAGGAGCAAAACCGAGCCCATGACAGCCGGCTCATCCCACGCGCCACAACCAACAAAGTTGAAACTCACCGTCACATCTCCTCACGTAGCTGCGCAGGGTAGCACTTTCTGTGCTTTTGTTGCTGCGCCAGCTGTGATTGGCAGCAGTCAACCGAGAAAAGAAGCCTTCTAAAGAACAATCCTAAGTCGACCTTTAGCCAAAAAAAAGTTGCAACAAAAATTGCACGTAGAGATCTAGAATGTTGAGATGGAGAATTATCGCAGACAACTCACGTCTCAAAATCAAGGGATCGTTTGAACGACCACGGAAGGAGTTTCGATCTGGAAAACCTGTGAAACAGTGAAGGATTCAAGCAGAAGCACTTCTTAAAATTCTCACAAGATTAAAAATATTTATTTATCTATTAATTTATGAACACAACTGAGTGATTAAAAATAAAGTAGAACTTGACAGGATATCAATATTCCAACAAATCAACGATTCAACGAATTCATTGGTATCCATGTAATCAATACAAACAACAGTCATGCTCTTCGAGCGCAGAGCCAGACTAGGGAAGGGACTCCAGGGTGTGTGCCATGCAAGCTGCTCGTGTGGAGACTGCTTTTTTCGCTCAGCGGGAGTTCTCGGTTGGGTTCTGCGCTCTTCGAGCGCAGAGCCAGACTAGGGAAGGGACTCCAGGGTGTGTGCCATGCAAGCTGCTCGTATGAGACCACTTTCTTCGTTCAGGGGGAGTTCGCGGCTGGGTTCTGCTCTCTTCGAGCGCAGATCCAGGCTAGGGAAGGGACTCCAGGGTGTATGCCATAATACTGCTCGTGTGGAAACTGCTTTCGTGGCTCAGGGGAATCCGCGGCTGGGTTCTGCGCTCTTCGAGCGGCGAAGCGCATACGGCTGAAACAATGCGCAAAAAACGCGCAACGTCGTGTAGACGTCGAAATCTCCCAGACCTCAGATACTCAGCTGAAGTGCAAGAACGCCCCGACGGACGGAAACCGAACCCCCGACATCCCTCGCATGAGGCGAACCCTCTACCTACTGCACCACGACCAACTTGCCCACGGCGCCATCGCGGGCGCACAAGACATCGATCGAACGTCGCAGCGTGGACGCCGACGCGAGATCTCTGAGCTAGGAGGGCGCAGACAGCAAAGTCTCGGCACGACCCGCACTGCGGTTACGGTGAGCCAGTCCTGATATCCGCCGTTTATAAGTGTCTAAATAATTCTAGCATCCACATAAACTAATGTTTGATCCATTTAAAATACAAAGAAGCATAACCAACTAAAACACAGAAAGATCTAAAAGGAAGTATTTAACTCTTCACAACAATATTGTACGTACTACGTTCGACGGTCCGACGCCTATTTGCCGCAGCGGACAACGTCGCGCTATGCCAGAGGAAAACGTCAAATTTTTCTAACTTTTTTTCTAATTTTTCTAATTTTTAGCAATCTTAACTTCAAAAATGATCAATTTTCACTCTCACCCTCAGCTAAATTATTAGCACTTAAGGATAAGCTCGAATAACCTAATCGAATAGGCATTCGAATGATTTTCATTCGAGTTTGAATATTCGAAATCGAATAATCAAAAAACCGCATTTCTCGAATGCATTCGAATTCGAATATTCAGGAAAACCGTCCTTTTCGAATATTTGAAAATTGTGAGGATTCGAGACCATTCGAATATTCGAAAAAAATTCGAGAGCACAACTACAATAAGGACTGGTATCTAAGTAAATGGAATTTGAAATTAGTGCAATATAAACTCTTGAGTACCTAGCGAAAATTTAAGAAAAAAATCCAGAACCTCCTTTGGTGCAGCCTAGAACGAATAGTCTACGATCACTCGCCTTAAGAGAGACATCAATATCTATAGAGTTCCCCAGAAACCTAGGAATTAAAAGGTTAAAAACACTTACGTGGCCTATATGATAGTAAGTCACTTGACTGTATAGCGGATACGGCAATGATACTACATATATTTGGAAGGAATACACGGTGGACATCATCTGGACTTCCACCGCTTCCTTTAATCTCTTAAAGTGTTCCTCTAAAGACTTGAGAGCGTGATACTGACAATTTGCGCAGCTTTGACTACACATGGGTAATTATGCTGGGTACCCGGCTGACATGATTCACGATAGTTTAGTAATTCACTGATGCCACAAAAAAACCTTAGGTGAATTTAAATGAAACAAATTGATGGCAGTATTCTCATAAAATTATTGGGTACGGGCTGGTGCCCGCTCCATTGTGAGACCATGGTCATGGAACACTCAAACACGGTTTCTGTGAACTAGGCAAGTGAGGAAACTCTGGGGTGTGGCTGATCTAACTTACCCGTTTTAAGATACCTTTCCAGTGTACAGCGGGCACCAGCCCGTTTAGTACCAGTTATTCTATGGCACAAAACAACCGGCTGTTCTGATCGTACTGCCATTCCTAACTACAAAGACCGATTAAGAATGTTTTCCCTGCGTTGCTTACAGAGCAGAAGACTAGTGGCGGACAAGGTACTGCTATCGTATTCTAAGGAGAGAGGTTAAGCTACTTTCGAACAAGTACTAGGTTTATAGTAAAGATTAGCCCTAGAATAAATAGCCTAAATGTCCATTACAGTAGGATAAATCGCATATGTTCAGTGGGTCGCGAGTTTCCTGAGACGTGATGTCGTGGTTACTATGATCTTATACCTTGTTCGTGGTGTTTTTGTCATGCTTAGTGAGTCATTATGCTTGCTCTGTTTTTGTGTTTGACGTCGGCGGTTATTCAAGGTTTAGGTGCAGAGGAGCCTATGCAACCCATCATGGGTGTTTCCTTATCTTACATTTATGGTTTCTTTATATAGCTTTCTTCTTGACATTGACACAGTGCACTACTGCAGGTTCGGTTTGATTATCTCAGTTACTATGGAAGGAGCCTCGAATGGAAGCGTAATGAATGCCTAGATATGACCGAAATTAAGACCAAACTCCTAGTTGCTTCCTTCTGTCTAGCTGCTCGAAAGTGATTCCTTACTCCATCGGAATTACGCCATAGCTATACTGTTCGCCAAACCGATCACTTCATCCAAGATTATTATTATTATTCATACATACATTACATATTATTATTATTATTATTCATACATTCATACAATAAAGTTATTTGCTTAGCCGGGAAGGGTATCAGGCGTAAGTCTGAACGGGGAAAATGAATAGTACTGCAAGAATCTCCACCCATCATATAATAGAAAAAACAAGTTTCGTTTTTGCTGAGTCTTTGAACCAAAAGAGCTACGTACCCTCGAAGGTGAGGAAGGTGCTAGACCAGATGTTCGACTCCCGTGCTATGCACTATTTTTGCATTTTTCACAACCGCTGCCTCCTTCACCAGTTTGCTTCCTACACATCTCATACACATTTATTTCACTCTAAATTGTTAAAAGGGTCAGATTCGTGATTACCCCTCCATGACCTCGACAGCCGTAGTTACCTGTACCTATTGTAACCTGTCGTAATCAGCATAAATTTCAAAAACGGATGTCAGATTCGTGATCAGCACCCCGAATAAGGCGAGGTTTAGGCCAAATTTTTTTCAACTTCTCCTCGACCTTTGGAGTCGTGAAAGTACAATAGTGCCCTAATGGCAGTTTAAATCAGCTTACCTCCTACACATATATTTCACTCCAAGCTGTCAAATAAGGGTTTACTATAAGCTGTGGTTCACTCACTTTCCCACCTTCTTAATTATACATCGTTTTGTGTTTTTCAGCGAACGTTAAACTATGACCTTACAGCAGGTACGGGTGACAAGGGCTGTCGAGGTCATAATCACCGATTTCGCCCAAACTTCTCCCAGAGGTGTTATTTGAAGTGCTGATCACGAATCTGACATTCGCTTCTGAAATTTCGGCTGATTACGGTAGGTTACAGCAGGTGCGGGTGCTTAGAGCTGTCGAAGTCATGGGGTGTTGATCACGAATCTGGCCCTTTTGACAATTTAGAGTGAAATAAATGTGCAGGAGATATGTAGGAAGCAAATTGGTGAAGGAGGCAGCGGTTATGAAAGATGCAAAAATAGTTCATAGCACGGAAATCGAACATCTAGTCTAGCATCTTTGAAGCAGCCTCGCACTCTGCTGAGCTACCGACTAGCTCGCGGGTGAGCCTTTCGCCGTGTCCCATACAACAGCGCGTGTATGCACGTGGGCACATGCTGACGGTGCGCTACTGTACATTGCTTTCGAGGGCACGTAGCTCTTTTGGTTCAAGGACCCAGCAAAAACGAAACCTGTGTTTCTACTACATGAAGGGTGGAGATTCTTGCAGTACTACCCATTTCCCCCGTTCAGACCTACGCCTGAGACCCTTCCCTGGTTAGTTCCTTTCAGTTAATTCATATAATACTTTTTAGTTTCATTACACGTTTGTTTGTGGTTGCAGTCTACTTGTACTTAGGCTCTTGAATTGATGCAAAACACTAGACCTTATCAAAGTTGTTGTGCATACTGATAACATGCTTCACTTTGCTTCATCATTTTTTTATGGCGCACGTTGTGCATAAATAAATAAAGCACCCAGTTACACCCACTAGACAAAGAGCTTGCATAGCTACCGCGATTGCGCCAACCAAACGTATCCTTGAAAACACCTTGAAGCAATCGTGTAGAGCCTGATTTTGCTACACCTGTTGCTTTAGCTAGGTATATTTGAATTTGTTGAGTTGACAGGCGACGTTCCACCTTCATAAAACGCTATTTATTTATTAATTTATTATTGATTTATCATTTATTTATTAGTATCTATTATTTATTTATTTATTACTTATTTATTATTATTTAACCTATTGAGTTGATAGGCGACGCTCCATCTTTGTAAAACCCTATTCTGTTTTTTTTTCAAATTTCAAGCACTTTAACGTAAGAGAAACAGAACAGAAATGAAGAAATGTGCAGGCAAGTTCTCACCTCTGAATGACCAACTGGAGGAGTTCACCGTACCGGTACCATTCTTCTGAAGATACCAATGCTTCGACCTACGACATATGAACACAAAACTTAGCAAGCAGCCATATATGAAGTACAGGTAGACCGCCCATACTATAACACACGGTAGGAAAGTGAATCGAACGGAATCTGAAATTCAAAAATGTGAGTTATAATAAACTATAAAGTTATAATAAAAAGTTATAATAAACTTACAGCACGGAAACCACATCTTTTCGAAACTATGAACAACCCTTCTATAAGGATTTGCACTTTGAGCATGAAAAGGAAAGAAACTTTTCTCAAACATCGCTGAACTAGCAAGCTGTCGGAGGATGAAGAATTTATACCACCCGCTTTCCGGTGAGAACATATTGCAGAATTTAGAGAGAGAGGAGCGAAAATGTTGTGGCTTATACCACATACACTAAACCGGACATAAAAGCGCACCCCACTCTCTTCATCAAGATCAAGATTTACAAATGAAACGCAAAGACAAAAGCTTCTAGCTTGCGTACGATTCCTCTTATTAGCTCTCCCTTAAAAACTCCAATTGTATCAGCGAAATGAATCGCTTCAGCAATTGAGGTCCTTTCGTAGGAATATCCATCCTTTCGTTGAAACTCACCAGCTATAATTAATGAAGTGCTGCGATCGACCTGGTTTTCGTTAATGGCGAGAATCTGCACGCGAATATTCCGAAAAGTCCAAAGAAAAATGCCTCCACCCAGCGATACCTTAAGCCACTTAAGTCATTTGTTTTAACAACACTGAGCAACATTTGATGCCTCCGAAAGCAAACGAAATCCTTCCCCTGAAAGGCCTTACCATGCTCAAAAGAAAGGGGATTAGTAGAACTCGTGTAGCGCAGGACGATGGCGACAGACCATCAGGACGCCAAACGCCATCAATTGTTTTCAACGAGATCAGACCCATTAACGTGCTAGAAGGAGGCGCGTTAGAACAGAGTAGACGCAGTGCATAGATATTTCTGTTTGAAACATACCTGAGAAGATACAAGTAGCCAAGACCCGAAACAACGTTTCTAGAAGTGCCTAGAGACGGCTTTTCGATAGTTCGCGATGCGGAAACATATCTGAAGTTGAGTAACGTGGCGCCTTCTGAACCACCTCTAATGTGCAAGGATTTGTTACCTACAAAGTAGACTCCTTCGGGTCAACCTCGTTATGAGATACAGATCCGTGGTGGAGCTCGAACGGAGGAAATCCGTCAAGTCCCGGAATTCTTATTCCGGAAAAGTTGAGTGAACCGGCTTCGCATATGAGCCACACTGACAGAATGAGCAACACTAGATGTGCAGTAACAAGCAAATGCTGAAATGATGAACACACTTGCAGCAACAACAACGATAGAACACGTTGTTAATAGCGCTAGGAACACAGAACTTATAAACAGATGTTTATGTAGCTATTCGTGCAATACTTTATTAGCTTATTACTATAAAAGCTTCTTCAATCACTCCTGTAAAGAGCCACATCTTCTTAAAGGGTATAACCCGATATGGACAACGAGCATTCTGAGATCACAGAGGGATCACTGAAAGTGCAGCATTTACACAAGTAGAACTAAATGAGAAGCAGCAAAAAGGGATTTGAATCTGGGTTCTTTTAGAATCTCTAACTGAATTACGGTACCAAAAGCTTAAGTAGAGACCCTTATGCTGAAATGCTTTCGATTTCTCTACAGCGACGTCTGACGCAGACGTCTTCTATGACAAGGCAGCCCACTAACTAAGCAGAACTGAAGCTCCTTAGCACACAGATAATCAAAAATGTCATAGAATCAGAGGACACGGTTCGGTGACAGGAAGAAGTATTAGGGTGTCCAGAAAGTATCTGCAGAAATGCAACAATTTTTTCAAAAGAACACAATTTTTTATCAACATTTTATTAATCAACCAAATAATTTCCGTCAACATCGACTACTCTCCGCCAGCGTTCCACAAGACTTCGAATTCAAAATTTGGCGTAGAAACCGGGCAACTTGGAAGCGAAAAAAGCCGGGGGTCATTTTTGAGGTGGTCACGATCTTCATAACGCTTCCCTTCCAGATCATGCTGAAGTGATCGAAAAAGGTGGTAGTCACTTGGAGCCAGATCTGCGCTGTACGGTGGATGCGGCCGAACTTCCCATCCGAGTTCCAGAATTTTCTGAAAAGTCGCCTTCGCAATGTGTGGACGCGCGTTATCGTGCAGCAAGCGAACTTTGCCGAACTTGAGCTGTTCCTTGCGCATCTTGTCGACCAGTCTCTGCAGCTGGGCGGAGTAGATCTCGGCAGTGACTGTCGTTTTGTCGGGCAGCAGCTCGCAATGCTAGATCCCATAAACTCCCACCAGACGCCCAGTATGACTTTCCTCGCATGAATTTACCTTTTACGAAAGATTTCGGCACTTCATCGCGTTGGCACCATGCAGGTTTACAAGCGTGGTTGACGAAGAGGACCCATTTTTCGTCTCCTGTGATGATGTGGTCCAGCCAGTTGAAGGTGCGACTTTGAGAGAGCAGCTGAGTGCATTTGTCCAGACGTCTTCGCCGGTCAGTTCGTGTGAGAGCCACTGACCGGGCTTTTTAACCATTCCAAGAGATCGCAGTCCATTCGTCCATTGCCGAGATTTGTCCACGGTAGCTCGGGAACAGTCAAGAGCAGCAGCAAAACAACGCACACCTTCATATGGATGCTGCTCCGCCAGTTTCTTCAGCTCATCCAAAGATATCGTTGTCGGTCGACCAGAGCGAGGCTCATCTTCGAGACTCCTGTTGCCGCTTCTGAAGCGTTCGAACCTGCTATACACAGACCGTAGAGAGGGAGCTTCAGAGCCGAACACACGACATAAGTTTCAATAGGATTCTGCAGCGGAGTGCCCAGATTCAAACTGGTAAAGGTGTACGTGTCTAATATGGGTAGACAGTTCGGCCATCGTACAGTGAAATAGGCAAGGAAGGCGAAGCTGGATATGCTATGCAGATATAGCAGGATAGTGTTTTTATATAGCACTATATGTTGAAATCTTCAGAACATTCTAGAAGAAATTATATTTATTTATTTATCCGTATGAACGGGTGCAGTTCTGGAATCTCGAACAAAAAGAAATCTGGAATATTGCGAAGTTTTCTGCAGATACTTTCTTGACACCCTAATAGGTTTCATGAGAGGAGTCTATGGTGTGAGCAAAACTAAGATAAACACAAAGCGGGCCCCATCGAGAAGCAGTGTTTTTGAAACAAAATGAACCCAAAGGCTGTGAAATGTTGGATCACACGGAGCGCAAAAAAGAGTTGCATGCGCCCAACTCCTGAGGGTTCTTGCAAGCTGAGTTTAACTTCCTTTAACGGTTTATTTGGATAGTAACGCTTCAAGATTCATGATCAAGCCTGTACTGTAACTCGAGAAATATGGGGTTTTATCCAGTGATTTTTTCTTTCTAACACGGTATCCATCTACCATTTTCTAAGCAGTATGGAGTGATACGAACTTTCAAATTCTACAATAGTTTCTGCCTAAAACCTCAGTAAGTGAACCAGATGATAACCACAAACAGCTGTCTACAGCTGTCAACTAACGACAAAAGATTGTGCCAGCTAGCGGCAGAAACGGCGGTTCTGCTAATGACTCACACTGTAGCTCATTCCAAAAAACTACTAAACTGAATGCTTTTCACAAAAGCGGTCCCAGTTGAAAGAGACTCCCTTTTGGACTTCATTTTATGACAAAAGTTCCTGAGCATAACACCAAACCTTCACATGAACTTGTCCACAAAACCAGAGGTAGTAATCTGAACGAGCCCGTAGTCTGCCGATGGCGTCGGCCCTACGAATCCGACGAACCGTCGAATTTGGGCTCATCGCCTCGAGAGCGGGTGAGCCCATGGCGTTTTAGTCTTCTTGTCCAATCTGAAAGAATCGATTTAGGGGTCAACTTAAACGAGCAAAACGAACAAACGCATCGATAGACGAGAAGGATATCAAAGAATCACAAAATACTTCTTCCTGATGGAGGAATGCTGAATATTCGCAGAAGAAGAGATTTTCATGCCGTATACAGGCGGCTGTTACAGGACCGCGCAACGCCACCTATCACTATGGCTGCACCACAATTCTACACCAAATGGAGGCTGATGCCGGCTGTTAGCCTACGATGTGAATGTTACATCGGCATTCTGATCAGGGCCTGTTTCACCAACCACTTACCGGCCGGTATCGGTATATCGGTTATCTTATTTGCATCTCTGTATCTCTCTGTATCACTTACTACATACGTAGTCCAATATGGTAAGTCCGCCTGAGATGATACCGGCGGTAGCGTTGACGAATCTGGCCCCAGAATGGGGATAGTGCAGTAGTGGTGGTTGTAAATACGCAGACGATGAACCAGTTAGGGTTGCTCCTAAATGTATTACACAGCTAATGGTGTATTACAATGAGATGTTTCACCACACCTTCATCTTCTGGATAGTTATCAACTTCCTGAGAACATTTATAGGTTTCTCGTCACATGTTATGCGATTCTAGCGTTTAATTCTACACTTCTCCTACCAAGTTGGACTGAAAACTGTTCTATTTGACGCGCAAGTGGTACACATGCTACACGGGGAACTTAAAACGCTCAGAGTAAACGCGTGGTTTTCCACAACGCCTAACCTGATAATAGATTCACTGAGGAGGATGGGTATCTTTTACTGCTTAAAATAACACTGCAATGCAACAGTGTCGTGCCAAAACTGTCCTCCACCACATAAACTTAAAATCAATGTGCTGAAGCAAGAGACGCTTGCAAGGGCAACTGTGACAAGCCAGGCAAGATTTAGTTTCCTTTAGAAGGTCAAAACACCAAACTGCTGATCTGATATCGTCCTTAAAAACAAAAACAAGAAGAAACGTCAGTTCCATCTCCTATGTGTGCAGAAGGGGGGGGGGGGAGAGCACTTTTCAGAGTGGTGAACATGTAGTGATGTCCCCTCATCCTGTTTTCACCCGTTCTTGGCGTGTTTGTGATGAACCGTCTCCATCTGAGATCGGCAATGTAGAGGACAGGTGACGGCTGCTCTTGTCTCTTGCCTACGGTATGCTCTATACATAGGATGCGAATGAACCATTCTCGGATATCCGATTTGTACATGCCGTTCCGAGTCATCCAAAAATCACGAATCCACGAAATCGCTGTTGTCCGAGTCATCCAATTATCCGAAGATTTTCGATCGGATCCAATAGTATGTACCCAATCCCCAAACTAGGACAGCGCCAAAACTACAATTCGTAAAATCAAACAAATGACGAATGAGAGAGCGCAGCGAGCACGCACCAACCCTTGGACATTTTGTATCATTTGGTACATCCTCATATGTTCAGCCAAAAAAAACTTGGTAATAAGCATAGTCTAGTCTTTATTATTTTACATCCTTATCAATTTCACAGAGCCAGGGACATATGAAGCGCAAACTGTTAGTATGGTGAAAATCTAGGTAAAGAAAACAGCATGGTAAAGCATCGACACGTGCTCAAAGGACAGCTACAACAACTTCTCAAGTCAGTTAACGATCTCATTTCTTGCAGTAAGTTTGGATGATTGTCTGCTTCCTTCTTTTACTGCTCAAAACTATTCTAACGTAAAAGTCGTGACAGTTGTACACGAACGGCTGGTCGAGTTGTCATAGGCAATGAGAGCGGACCCATATGGGGCTGTGCCCGTCCCTGAAGATACATCAGCCATCTGTAGCACAACTGAGCGTATTGCATCATCACTATCTAGCTTAGCATTAGAGTGCTTACTTAAAAGAGCATCAGATCCTATGATACCCAGCCAGCCGTTGGTATGACTACCTTCAAGTCGCAAAACAAAACATTCTCAAGAAGAGAGGGAACATAGAGCATTAAGTTGGACGTGTATCACCAGCAAGTATGTAGAATGGGAATCATGCGATTCTTTACAGAGGAAAGTAATATATGAGGATTCGAAGCACAATGGCAATATTGTGTTAAGGCAGTAGGTGGACTCTGCCTGTAGGTCTTAAATGCCTTACGGCCCCAAAACTTACAGCGTCTACGACAGAGAGATAGAAAAGATTACGTTGTCTCAGAAATGCCTGTCAAGACTGCTTCAAACCGGGTTCAGATGACATGAGTACAACAAGGGGGCGACAGACATCTCCCACAACCAGCCTTTATTTGACCTCTGGTAGAGCTAAGACGGGAGCGCCTTTCCCAAATTGAAGAGCAAACTGGATAACATGCACTTGGGACACTAATGGATTCGCAAGATGAGAAAAATGCAATTTGACGAAAGTAGAAGCAAGAAGGTACAACGGCGAGCTGCATCAGTCCGCAATTGCGGCACCGTCGCCGTCGTTCAAGGCGCCGGCGACCTCGCGTGCCATCCGGCAGTCGAATTCGGTGAGTTGCATGTTCACGAGGAAGTTCAGGAAGAAGAACCACAGCAGCAGCGTGTACAGCGACGACAGCAGATACGGTCCCCATGGAGCTGTCGCTCCCGACAGGGAGTTCGAGATGTTGTACATGAAGTAGAACGACTCGAACATCGACTCCAGCACCATGTAGAACTGAAAAGAGACCATCGTTGATAAAGAGTTGGCCAATGTAAACTAAATTGAAGACCAAATTGACCTCTTGAGCGTGAAAATCGGAGGAGCGCTCAACACTGAGGTCACGTGGCTCTGAATTTTTAGGATGGGGACGTCCCTGGCGCGATCACTTTGTGATCTTCTTTCACCAGTTTTCAACTTCAGCTGAGACCAAGTGCTGAGGTGCGACACCTCTAGGGCAACTCCGGGATATCGTCCATCTAAGCTACTGTACCAAGGTTTCCAGTGCTCAATGGTTTCCTAGTGCTGTCACCTTGCAGCTGCCGATATACTCGACCTGCGATGGTCGAATCCAGACCAGGGATGCGCGTAATTACGATTTTACGATTTACGGAAAATTTTGGATTTTTTTTTACGAGATGCGATTTGCGACGTTTTGGCTCGCAAAGCGTAAATTCTCGTAAACAAATGCTCCGTCACGCCTATCGGCGTGCCTCGCACTTGCGCGCTTCGCGCGATGTTTCAGTATCATTAAACCAAGGACAATCACATCAAGCTAATTGTACTTGTACAGCTTTTCTCCCTACCTAGCAGTACAAAAGGCTCGCAGTACGTACAGTATCTAGTATGAAAGGGCGACCTGTTACAGTATTATAAAAATCCGACTCCTGACTTTGACACCGTAACCTAGTGCTCCATTGAATGAATTACAAAACTCAACCAGAAATCGCTGCCACCGTAATCCAGTGTGGCATAACTATTATCACCATCAAAGCTATGTACGCAACAACCACCGATACAAAGTGCGGTGGTCCGGCATTTTCCAATCTTGTAGGCTACAATATGGTCGGTTTCAAAAAATAAAGGCTAGTGCACATACTTATCCAAGCCAATTTCAGACAAAAAAGAGCAGCAAGGGCAATAGCTCCGCAACTTAGGCATAAAATGGTTCAGGGTTTTATCATCAGGGTCACCTGTTGCAATGTCCTAAGGATGTGGTGTTATAGGAATGTATCGGAGGCTTAGGCGCTAAGTTGCACTGAATTATAGAAATCAACCAGGAATTGCTGGTGCCTTCCTACCAATTCTGCCGACTAGGATGTTGGTTTGGATCAGTATATGCACTGGCCTTTATTTTTTGAAACCAACCATATTGCATCCGACAAGATATGAAAATGCCGGACAATCGCACTTAGTATTGGTGGTTGTTGCAATCTTTGGAGGTGATAATGACAATATCACACTGGATTACGGTGGAAGCAAATTCTGGTTGAGGCTTGTAATTCATTCAATGGAACACTGGGTTACGGTGTCAAAGTCAGGGGTCGGATTTTTATAATACTGTCGACCTGTTGGTTCCTCACTACTAATCCTCCCTTAGGGAAACGCTCCCTCATTACTTTACTGGTTCCCCTCAATGATCCCCCTTAGTGGACGACGTCTTCGGCATGCCTTCTGAATTCCCAGGCACATTGAACGACGTCTTCGGCACGTCTACCTGAATCCCCAAACACGTTGAGCGACCTCTTCGGCACGTCTTCTGAGTCCCAGGCACGTCGACGTATTGCGCACGTCTTCTGAATCGCGTTTCTGGTACGTAGAAGACGTCTGGGTATTCTCCGCTACTTTCGCGCACCGTAATTTGGTCAGTATCGATTGATGGTGATCGACACCACAAAAACGAACCTCAGATTCGTGTTCAGTGACCTCGACTACCCAGGGCTAAAGTTTCGGACCACCTGGACGACGTCCACAAAAAATCGATAGGTTGATCAAAATCGATTGATGGCGATTGACGCTTTAAGAACGAACTTCAGATTCGTGTCAGCGACCGTAGTTACCACAGGGCTGAAGTTCCCAGGCAGGGAGAAGGCATATTTTCTGCTATTTTCCCGCACCGTAATTTGACCAACATCGATTGATGGCGATCGGTACATCGAAAACAAACTTCAAATTCGTGTTCAGCGACCTGGATTGCCCCAAGGCCAAAGTTTCCAGGCAGGGAGAAGACGTCTGGGTATTTTTCGCTACTTTCGTGCCGTAATTTTGCCCCTTCCCCCCCATTTTATGACTAATTTCTGCGGCGATGCCGATCGATAGTATGACTCAGCGCTTATCGTATTATCATACTCTAGGAGTCGACTTGTTGTAGAGCGACTCCATTTAACCTTACGAGTCCCATGTCACGCCACTGGTTGACCATAAATTGCGTTTTGGACATATTTATGCCCAGTCCAATCTTCATACCTGCCACATTGAGCTCGTTCAGCATCTCCTCGACTTCTGCCGTGCTGGAAGAGATGAGAACAATATCGTCGGCGAAGCGAAGGTTGCTGATCCGTTTACCGTCGACAAGGTAGCCTTTATCGTCCCAGTTCAAGTCTTTCATGGCATCCTGGAGTGCCGCTGTGAATAGATTGGGAGAAATCGTGTCTCCCTGCCGTACTCCTTCCCCGATAGGAATTTGAAGCTCTCGATCGAAAGCTGGATGGTAATCGATGTGTTCGAGAAGCATTCGTCGAGAAGTCGGATGTAGGGCGATGGTATACCGGCGTGCACAAGTGCGTTCAAAACGGCGTTGATTTCCACAGAGTCGAACGCTTTCCGGTAATCCACGAAGACAAGGACAAGTGGGAGGTGGTATTCGCGGCTCCTCTCGATGAGCTGTGAGACAGTCTGAATATGGTCCATGCAGAAGAAATCCTTGCGAAACCCTGCTTGCTCCACTGGCTGATACTCATCCAAGCAACGCTCCATACGATTAAGCAATGTGTTGGTGAAGGTCTTGTACACAACCGACAGGAGACTGATAGGTCGATAGTTGTTGATATCCTCCTGCTGACCTCTTTTGAAGATTGGAACTGTTTTCGACTCCTTCCATGCGTCCGGAATCCTACCAAGTCGAAGGTAGTGGTTGAAGTGCTTGGCAAGAAGTGAGCAGAGGGCACTGCCACCCACACAAAGGAGATTAGCATAAATGACGTCCGGTTCGGGAGCAGTGCCTGTCTTCATCCTTCTGATGACATGAGCAACTTCTGATTCCAGAATGGGAGGTACTTCCTCAGCTGGTATTATCAAGCATTTCGGGACAGTGATGGAAGAACGGAACAGATCTGTATAGAATTCTTGAACGATGGCCTCCATCGCTCTTCGAGACGTTTGCCTTGCTCCATCCTTATCCACAAGGGCTGACATTATTGCCTTCTGGTCGCAGAGATCTCGTTTGCAGCGGTTTATGCTTGAACCTTTTCCAGAGGCTTCTAACAGCTTCAATCTTCTGTAGGCTTGGATGGACTCCTTCACTGCAATTCGACAGGCCTTCGAGATGGTGACTTTTCCAGATGGGAAGCATTAGGAGCCAGTTTGACAGCTCTTCTTTGCTCTAACCAGGGAATGCCGTCAGCTTCTCATGGAACTTCGGGATGAGACCTATATCACGTGAAAGAGCTCGAGACGCTGATCACAGATATGTAGAACAAATTTGCTAAATTGATCTCCTAAGCGAGTTATGGCCGGCGGAAGCCGCCATGTCTTCCATGTGTTAGGCGCGCTCAATCAGCGTTGGGCGCAGTATTGCACAGTAATCAGCGGTTCGACTATTAGTGCAGTCAGCAGCGGCAGTGGCGCAGTGGTAGAGTGCTCGCTTCGCAGGGTTGAGATCATTGGTTCGTTTCCCGTAGCTGACGGCTTTTTCGCATTTTGTAACTTATCTTCGACGAGGACCTATAATCCCATTTTTAGCACATTTTTGAGCGAACGGCTGATGGCGACTTGCATTTACGTCTATTTGAAGACGGAAACGTGTTTCAGATAAAATGTTTTATTCATGACGTGAAGCAAGTTAAAAATTCAAATCAAAACAAAACAAAAAAATTAAATTAAAAATAAAAATCGACAAAACTTAATAAACATAATAAATAAAAAGTAAAATAAAATGAAAAATCAACAATACTTAATCAACATAATTAAATATATTGAAATGAACTACTTCTATACATATCAAAAATAATTTTATCTGTTCAAACCTTCTTCAACACTGATGGAACAATGCAAAAAAATGTGTAAAACAAATCTGCTCTTCACAATCTGACACCAACTGTCATAAGCCTAAACTTACGCTAAAAGGCTTCTAATTTCATGCGTAATCCAGTAAGTAGGCCAAATGTTTGACCTGATAGATCATTTTTTGAAAGCTTCGATGTGCCATTGATTTTTATTCATTCGCTATGCCTTTTTCTCTGAGACAGCTTGCATAAGGTGTGCAGTTTGTGAAGAGCATGTTTGTTTTACACATTTTTTTCCGTTGTTCCATCAGTGTAGAACAGATGTAGTCGATTTTTTATATGTGTAGAAGTAGTTCATTTTCAATACCTTTAATTGTCTTGATTAAGTTTTGTTGATTTTTGATTTTATTTTACTTTAGCTCTAGTTAAAAGTTCCGACTCCACAGACACGACTTCGGTCGAACGGTCGCAGTAACGGTATGGGTGGTCTCCGACCGAATGTCTGAAAAACGGATGTCAGATTCGTGATCAGCACCCCAAATAACCCCCCTCGACGAAGTTTCAGCGTAATTTTTTTTCGACCGATGTCGTGTCGGTGGAGTCGGAACTTTTAACTAGTGCCTTTACTTTTTATTTATTATGTTCATTAATTTTGGTTGAATTTTGATTTCATTTTTACTTTTTATTTTTGCTTTGATTTTGAATTTTTGAATTGTTTCACGTCATGAATAAAACATGTTACCTGAAACACGTTTCCGTCTTCAAATATCCTAATAGGCGTAAATGCAAGCCGTTCGCTCAAAAATGTGTAAAATAGGATTATAGGTCCTCGTCGAAGATAAGTTACAAAATGCAAAAAAGCCGTCAGCGACGGGAACCGAACCAACGACCTCAACCCTGTGAAGCGAGCACTCTACCACTGCGCCGCCGCCGCTGCTGACGGCGATCCGAGCCGGTGTTAAATGAAGGCAGCATGGAGATGTCGAACAGATTCCAGCGTCTGTTTGTAGGAACATGGTCGATCTCCGAACATCCTAGGGTGTCCAGAAAGTATCTGCAGAAATACGATAATTTTTTCAAAATAACACAATTTTTTATCAACATTTTATTAATCATAAATAGATTCCATCAACATCGACTACTCTCCGCCAATGTTCTGTTTTTCCAGTTGGGCTTTTCCAGGTCCATCGCCGGTTTGAAGGCTTCTTGAACACACAATTTCCATGGCAGAGACGGCATGCGGATAGGAAGTCTGTCAATCGCTCTCCGTTTTCGTTCCTTGAGGATGTTCCATGTGGTCCTAGCCTCCATTCGTCATGGTCATTCGTACCGACGGTAGCGTTAAAGTCCCCAACAACAACTTTGTAGTAGCTATTCTCGTCGTTGACAGTCCTTTCGAATAGCTTGTAGAATTCCGCCTTTTCTTCGTCTGTGACCCCAGATGTTGGAGCATATCCATTTATGATGGAGAAGGTTCCTTGATCTCTGTTTTTTTTTTGAGAAGCTGTTGTGCTCGGTCCTTCTTTTGGTTTCCGTTCTGCCTTTCGATTACTGCAAGGCGATAACGTCGTATTTGATGTTGCTGCTTCTGTAAAGCAGTGTCCGAACGTCCTGCGCAGATGCGATCGTGCGACAGTTAAGATGAATAGGCAGTTTCCGTGTCGTGATGGGAAGGGGTATTAGGTAGTCCGAGTCCAATGACGTCCTGATAGTTTAACCCCGAGATTCGATGGCCCCTCGCTGGAGGTGGATTCAACCGACGTCGTAGAAGACCACCTCTGGCGCGCGGAGGACTGGGGCGCGGGTTCAGTTGTTTGAGCCATGGCGGTGGTCTGGTTACTCACTGTTCCTGGTCAGGGATACATTAGAGCCGCCCATACAGGACAATGCATGCATGCAACCCGATGCTGGATGAATGGAATATCAAGGGTTTGGCGGTGTTTTCACCGTTAGAGGGCGGTAAGCGGGGCCAGGTCCCAGCTTGCTTGCAATTTTGGTAGCAACTGTGCCAAAACCATTACACCGGATTCAACGCACCAACGAGAACAGACACAGAACGTGCAGCATTGTGGGGCTGAAGAGCACCGTTTGTGATATCCGAGGCCACACCTTCATCACCGCACCCGTGATGATTATCGACAGCAGCGACATCATTGGAAACGATCCAAACAGCAGCCATTGGAAGACATAGCGTGTGATCTGAAGAAGGGAGGATTCAGTTCTATGATAAACAGCTTGCAATTGTTTCCCATTACACCACAGCTGGTACAACGTATGAATAGTAGAAAAAAATCACGAGGAAGAAAATATTAGGTTGGTGAAAAAATCTTGCACCCAAGGGTATTTTTTCAAAATTTATTGCTTCTTTTGTGAGACTTCAATCTACAAAGTATCTACTGTTTAAATCTACAACATTCTGCCATCTGATGGGGAGATCGTGAAATCCTTTCTTCCAGAATGAAGTCAGCTACCTGAAGAAGTGGTCCACCTCGAATTTCAGTTCGATTCGGTCGATGAAGCAGCTATCCCTTAGGTGCTCTTTGATAGCTCGAAAGAGGTGGTAGTCCGATGGCACAAAATATGGCGAATACGGTGGGTGGGGCAGCATCTCCAACCTAAGCTCCTGCAACTTCTGGCGAGACGACATTGCAATGTAGGGGGAGCATTGTCGTGAAGAAGGTAAACATTCCTCCGCCGTCGCGGTTTGCTCGATATGGCCTCGCTCAGCTTCTGCAGCTGTGTAGCGTAGATGTTCGCTGTTACTGCGGTGCCGTCGTCAGGAAGCTCACGATAGAGCGTTCCTCGAGAATCCCATTAACAGCACTGCATAACCTTCCTCTGGTGGATGTCCGCCTTGAGGTTGTGATTCTCCTTGAGGGAGCTACTAGGCCTTCCGAGTATGGTTAACGAGAAAGACCCAGGATTCATCTCCCGCAACGACATTTTCGAGAAAGTCCTTATTACGAAAACGAACAGGGAGAGACTGAGTGCTAGTCAGTCGCGAAGCCTTGTCCGAGTCACGGAGTCGGTCAGCCTTCTCTGCAATCGTTTAGTATTTATATGCCCTCAGAAGCAAATTGCCACGTATACGAAATATTCTAGAATGTTTGTGCTACAACTGCGTAGCACCAAACAGTCCTTGGAAGTTCCTGTTAAATCTTGAAAATTTTTCAAAATTTTTGGTGCAGGACTTTTTCACCAACCTAATAGTACTTTCTGTGAGAACAAATACGTTATTTTTTATTAAGAAGGTCTCTTCTCGGCTGTCACAAAACCACCTTCACTCAAGGAGTGGTTCTGTTACATTTATTTCTGCTAGAACAGTTGCAGTTCCTTGAATTGGTGTCCGTGTGCAGACAAGCGTTCCACATTGGACCGGTACACCTCGAACCCACCGGTAATAAGTCCATCTTATACAGCGCGCCTTCTTGAAGGCACGGCTCTTACACAATTATTTTCCTAACCGGCCGTCGGCGCAATGCATGTTAGGGGTGCACTGTTGTGGTGACGAACTTTCCTACTCATTTCTCTCACTAATGTTTCGTATTCCTGCGAAATTCTAGATCTGGTGTGGACTACGGAAAGAAGAGGGCAACATGCTGCTCTTCCATGGACAGTACGTTGAAGAAATCCATGCTTAGGTGGGAGCGCCTTTCCCCCTAGCCCTCATAGTGCCTGGCCGTTTTCAACAAGTAACGATTTATCTCACGTCATCCGCATCTGGATTGGCGTAGTCCCGAAGGTCGAGCTCCATGGTACATGTGTGCATGAAGGCAAAGGTGCGACATCGGAGCAGCTCGTCCTCCAGTGGCGTTGTTCGTCGGCGAATGATCATATGCAGACAAGTGATCGCCGCTACCGCCTTAAAGAACTGTGGACAGTAAAGCAACCGCTTCCGAAATACTCCTTGACCTATCATTGTCGGCATTAAGAGGGGTAACGTAGCATTGGAGGTTGGAAACAGCGGCACAAGGCGGCTTGGGGGGGGGGGGGGTCACCTTGAGGAGATGGCTGGCTACACACCTTCGCAATGAGGCACAGAAATGCACAGTTACAAAAGAATAGATCAGTTCATTTCACCACAGGGTTAGACCACACTAGTGCTGTTTATTTTTTTGTGCGTCACAAAATGTTTAGTGGGGCTATCTCACATGGTGACCCTCTCCGAGACGTTTTGCGCCGGAGTCACCAGGTAAGGTAACCCTATACGAAGTTCAATTTTGCAAAAAATTAACAGATTCATCAACCGTTTACCGCCCTCTAACGGTGAAAATACCACCAAACCTTTCGCTATGACAGTCATCAGCATCGGCATTTGAGAGTATTTTCACCATTAGGCCCATGTTATGCCATCGCTCACCCCGAGCGAAGCCTAACGATGAGTTCCCATATCGACCGCGCGACTCCATGAGAATATGAGGGCGGTACGCGTTTGATGAATCTGGTCCATGATGTAGTTGGACATTCATGTGCCTACTTACCAAGGTGGGAAACCGCTTAATATTGGGTTGATCGAAAAGTCTTGCAACACTAGCACAACCATATTACAATACAATACAATATACAAAAACTCAGTTCACGATATATTCGCCATCCAAGTTTAAGATCCTGCCCCATCTTTCAAGCAGCCTTTCAATTCCTTTCCGCCAGAATTCCGAAGGCTGTGAGGAAAAGAATTCAGAAACCTCCATTTAGAGCTGACGTCGATTGTCGAACTCTCTACCCCGAAAGGTGGTAGTCAGAAGGAGCGAGGTCTGAAGAGTACGGTGGACGGGGCAGAACTTCCCAGCCTAACTCCTGGATTTTCTCGCGAATCACTTTTGCGACTTGAGGACGCGCATTGTTGTGCAGCAGGTAGACGTTTTCCCGTTCTGGACGTTTTTGGCGCACGGTGTCGGCCAAGCTCTGGAGCTGGGTAGCGTAGACAGATGCTGTAACTGTGGTCTCACTATACAGCAACTCCCAGTAAAGGATGCCTTCTGAGTCCAACAGAGTGGCGTTCGGAACGAGGTCGATCTTCGAGAGAGTTATCTCCAGCCTTAAAGCGCTGATACCAACGGGCCACTGTGGAATAGTCAATGACTTCCTTGTTGAATGCGGCTAAATCCGTTTGGACACCAACTACACGTCTTGTAGGCGGCGGCTAACTGCAAAACTAACGGTCGTGACCTGCTTAGAAGTGGACTTCACGAAGTTGGCTGAGCTCGAAGCTATACCAGAAGGAACGGGGAAGGGGCAGAATCCCTCAATGCGGTGCAAAAAATACCGCGAAATCCAGCCATTCATATTGTACTGTGGAGCACTCTTAAGCTGGATAATACTGAAGCAGTCCTAGTGTAGAGGGGCATTCAGTTTTCTTCTCATGTAGGTGGATATCTATCAACCTACAAGTTTTTTTGATCCACTCACTCAGCAGTGCGTTTGTGCACTGTTCTGTGATGACTTTGCAGATCCTTCGATCGCAACCCCTCTTAGAGTTCTGTCAGCTAAGACTTCCAGGCATTGTCAAAACTGTCTGTCAAAAACGCCTCATACTTCTTATCTGTGAGAGCACTCGTGTGAAAAGATTTTTTTTAAAGAAGTGAGCGAAATCTCCAGCGTGTATGATTAAGGTTTCGAAGGTGGGAGCAAGTATATAGCAGCGGGTTCACCTTCATGCTCCTTCACAACATCCAGGGGCCAGATTCATCAACGACTACGAATTTAGATTGCTGTAAGTCGCTGACGAATCTGAACCCAGACTGCCTAAGAAACTGTAGAACGAAACGCTCTACACGTTTATCTAATCAGCATAGAAAAGGATGTCTAACTTTGCTTGTTTGGAGTAAAGCTGTCAGAAATAGAGAGGAACAGGTTGGATCCCCCCCTCTCTAGGTTTGCAACCGAAAATGAAAGTGCACCATCTATCGGACCTGTAAAGGCCTGTTGAGGACATGGGTTTCACCAGTGCAGCGTCAGTGACATAATGGACGTTGCGCTTGAGAACGTGTGTTGGACGTGGATTCAACACGCCAGGGAAATCTTCAGTTTGGAAGTTGGTGTCCAAAGGGATTAGGCCCTTGAATGCAGCGCAGATGTTGGAGGCTGCAGTCCTTGCGGAATGGCCATGCAGAAATTCGTAGTAGACGATAGGTCGTAGGATCCTGCTGCTTATCGTTGACATTGTTGCTGTATTCGTACTCGACGAGGTCTTATGTAGTATGCGTGAGGAAGCTTCGAGAATATACTGTGACTCACCACACAAGATCAGTACTGTAAGAGCTTTAACAAATTTAACACAAAGTAGCGTAAAGTGTTGCAAGACTTCTCGGCGCAACTAGTGGACGAGGGGGGCAGTCCATCAGTACTCGAAAAAGTTACGGGTTTTTACCAGTTTGACCTAGGCGCCTCTCGGTGCAACTTGTATTACACGTACGTACGCGTGCAATGGGGGAAATTCCACGTCACTAAACCCGACTGCTATGTTCAAGGCGGTCGAAGCCAAGGACTGCCTCCCCCGTCCACGTGTTGCGACGACTTCTCTATCAACCTAATATATTACACATGTTGATCTCCCTCCCCCGCCCTCCCCCCCCCCCGGCTAGGACAAATGCAACTATCGCTTCGCAACCATAGTCAGCAACGCGAGTAGCTCCGGATCCAGTTCTCGACTAATCTTACTCCGTGCTTATAATATTCGTGCGCCTTGTAGTAGAAATCGGAATGAGGTGCACAAACCCGGACGAGGAATTTCGAGCACGGATGCTTTGCAGATTCGAGGTCATCGAAGTTGTCGACACCATCGGCCGCTTCTTCTTCCATGCTCCCAAAGAGCGCGAGCGAACGTCTCGAGTGGATCGAATGGTGAGAATGAGACTCACTGCATTCTATTCTAGTAGACTGGTAAGAGACTCAAGTAACTGCTGATAATACTTACTTGCGATACTTGCGATACTTGTGACCCGTTCCTCAGCAACGATTTGTCTTGCGCGGGTCCCAACTCGTTCGCCATCTTGTTCGATCTTGAGCGAAAGTTGACCAGTCGACGAGCACCTTAATCGCGTTGGTGTTGGAGGTACGGATGTTGTTCCGATGAGCGAGCGAGTCTTGCCATCATGGAGGAGGACGACCAAGTGGTCGTTTCTTGCTGAGCGGTTCCCAATGCACAGTGGCGGTACTCCAACGTCCGTCCTTTCGTCTCATCAAATGTCCAGCGAAATTATGTTTCGCTTCATCGATACGAAGAATGGCGTCCCGGACTCTTGACATTGCTCGGATCTGTTCATTGTGTAATCCGGAGAGTTGCTGCTGTTGTTGAGAAATGCCGACCATCTTCCTTTGTAATGCCCTTTGCACTCTTCGTAATTAATTTTCTGCTGCTTTTGTTATGGCTCATGTTTCGCAAGCATGAGCCATAACAAAAGCAGCAGAAAATCAATTACGAAGAGTGCAAAGGGCATTAGAAAGGAAGATGGTCGGCATCTCTCTACAACAGCAGCAACTCTCCGGATTTCGCAAGCGTAACATAGCGCAGGAAGAACTGTGGAGTTGAAGATATTAGCTCTCAGTTCACAGTTATTGCAGCTCTCGACTACGCCTCTCACAGAATTGTACGCTGTCCATGCCGCTCTTTTCCTTCGTGATATTTCCGGTCTGAGGTCGTCCTTCATGTACAACATTCGCCCGAGGTAGACGTAATCTTCGACTTCCTGTAAAGGAGCTTCTTCAAACAGTACTGGGTCACCGCCCCACGAACTCGTTCCTCATAAATTGCGTCTTCGACATGTTGATTGTTAGTCCGGCCTCAGCTCCTTCGAAGTGAAGCTCGTGCAACATTCTTGACGCCTGCTCCGTGGACTTTGTGATGAGGACAATATCGTCTGCAAATCTCAGGTGGTTCAGCTGCCTACCGTTGACTTCGATGCCATAGTCGCTCCAATTACAGCGACGGATGGTTGACTCCAAACACGCTGAGAAGAGGTTGGGAGAGATGGGATCACCTTAACGTACGCCTCTTTCCACAGTCGTCTCTAAGTCGCGATGAAATGGGCGAAATGTAGTGACGCATCCGGTGTAGCATTTGCTCAGAATGTTCGTGTATCGTGGTTCGATCCTCTGTTCGTTGAGTGCTTCCCATACTTTCTGCGGTTCCACTGTATCGAACGCTTTGTGGTAATCGATGAACGTCAACACCAGAGGTTCGTTGTATTCTTGAGCAGCCTCAATTAGTCGACAGCAGGTGAGTATGTGATCCAAGGTGCTGAATTTCCGTCGAAAGCCTGTCTGCTCCACCGGCTGCGCTTCTTCCAGAGACCTCCTGATGCGTGATAGGAGACACCTGGTAAAGACCTTGTATAGCACCGGCAGGAGGGTTATTGGTCGATAGTTGGAAAGGTCCTCCCTGTCGCCTTTTTTGAACAGCAGAATCGTCGTGGATTTCTTCCATGCAGACGGCACTTTTCGTTGCGTTACGTAGCGGGAAAAGCGCTGCGCGAAGGCGCTGAACATCTTATGACCACAAGCCTGCAGAATTTCAACAGTGATTCCATCAGCGCCTGGGATTTACCTCTAGACATCGTCTCGATCGCATGACGCGCTTTGGATGGCAGGAACGTCGGAACATTGTCGCCAAGAGGTAGACGTGCGGCGGTGGAATGGCGTCTTGTCTTGAAAAGGTTCGTATAGAAGTCCGTCATTATAAAGCCGTGTGTTAACTTATTGGGGCAGGAGAATTTAATTATCTATTAATTATTGTAAACAAGTGCTTCGACACGCCTAACGGCGTGCCTCGCACTTGCGCGCTTCGCGCGACTTTGCAACATGACTGATCTACGGAACGTAGTTTTCGTAAAACTTGATATTCGCTAACATCTAGGATCTGATGCGTACTTTATTGGCATCAAGCCGTACACCACTTCCGTACGTTCATCACGGACAGTCTCTCCGGATCGTCCAGTAACGACCTCAGGTGGCTCCTCCGCAACTGTTCTCATGCCCTACAGCTTGTGTTTCCGGATATCGTTGATACGTCTTCTGAATCCGGACCAGGGGTGTGCGTTTAACGATTAACGGTTTACCGATTTACCGGTTTACCGGCATTTTTTGTTAAAACTTTTTAGCGAAATTTAAGGACGAAAAATTCCGTTAAATTGCATGAACGATATTTTGCGCACCATTTTTGAAATTTTATTTCTTTTCATGTAAATGCATTTTAGACGAATGTTTTGGATGAACTATCGCAGTATTGTTGCGATACCAAGGAAACCCTCTACTTACCTCAATTATTGTAGGTAATCGATATCGTCCTCGTGTTTTGAGAACTGTTGGCATTTTCCCCCATCTTTGACCAATTTGTTTGCGTGCGCTCCAACTTTTCTCCGATGTCGTTCTGTGCTTTTCGACTTTTTGGTCCGTTTCCTGCGCTTGATTGCTACATATTGGTTTTTCATACTTACCAACCATTCAGTTTTCCACTGTTTTTGTGAATTGTTTCATAAATGGGATTTAGGAGGCATAGAAAATAAGAAGAAAAGCTACGAAACACAAATAGAGTGAGAAAACAAGGATGCGAAACGAAACAAGAGAACGGCTCCTCCCCTCTTCTGCGCAAGTTTTCCGGAAAGTTGGAGCGATTTTTCGTGAAGCATCAGCCGGCTGGACTACGTTAAGGCAATGATGAGTCCGCTTAACTGATGGGGCGTGACCGCTGCTACTGTCATCGCTTCGCTTTTATTTAATTTCGTACAAGTCAGCAATCTCAACATCTTCTTCGAGGGCTCTCTTGGCAGTTTTCTTTGGGTGCAGCACAACCAGTATACACATGAAACTGTAAACATATGTACAAGAAAGTAATGAAGTTAAATAGAAAAGATATGAAGCCGATGAAGAATCTTCGCCAGTTATTATTTAGCAGGTTAGTATAAAAACTGCTGATACTTTACATGCACATTGCATGCAGATTCTTTTAAAGTTCTGCGGAAAAGGTATACCTTTGAAGGTGCCGGTCTGGCTCTATCAAGAATTCGTTTCTTTATTTTTTCTCTTCTTCTTCTTTTCGAATTCTTTCCTTTATTTTTATTTTTCTTTATTTCTATGAATTTTTCGTTTTTCTATGAATTTGCGAATTTACTATGAAACCGTTAACCAATCTAAAATGTATAAAACACACAAAAAATGGGAAGAAATTGAAAGCCAAAACATTTTCGAACCTCAAACAAATGTGCTGCATAGTATTGTACTACAAAAAGAAAATCTGAGTTGCTGCAAAATCGTAAAAGAGTGACAGACAGTGACGAACCCTATTTCGAGAAATTGGGAGGGATAAACACAATGTGGAGCACTGTTGATATAGTACGAAGCTGTTATAGTACGAAGTTATAGCACGAAGCTGTTATACAGTACCGCCGCTAAACATTCAACCAAACGACGTTTGCGACGCAAAAACGCGTTTTTTGCGTCGCATCATGATAACTTTGTCCAAAGTAAAGACTTTCTCACCAAAATTTACAGAGACGCCTAGCATCATCCTACCTACCACTGGGCATGCGATCGTCATTCAAAAATATGTGGAAGCCTGAAAACCAGTGCCGCAATTAAGGGGGGCCTTAATCACTGTGACCTGACCCCAAAACCGTCGCCGAGTCTCGCTTAATTATGTCCCCAGGCACAAGTGGTGCTGCCCAGTTGAATTTTAAAATTCTTAAACCTAATTAAATTTTATTTTCTGTCATTGACGGTCTTCCCCTTGTTGCGACAATTCTTCTGGTACCAAATTTGGCAGGAAGATGTTCACTTTGAACTTCAACCGATTTCGTTTTTTCAACGGAAGAATTCTCAATCTAAAACCTGTGATTGTAGCTTGCCATCTACTCATGATTAAAGAAGGAAAACGACATAGAAAATTTACGTGGCGAGTTTATTTTGGGAAGTTGGGTGCTTCTTGCAGCTCATCAAACTGCAAGTGAACATTTGGTAAACAGCACTCTTCGGCTGCGAATATCTATCTCCTAAGCGAACGAGTTTGTCTAAAAATACGTTGACTAACCAGACGCAATGTAGAGATTCTAGTTATCAAATATCGAGAAGCCTGGTGATCAGGCGGCACAATTTCAATCGGTTAAAGTGACGACTTCCTTCAAAAGTGTGACTGCGTTTTAACAACGTTTCATGCTGAGTCTTCGCAGAATGAAAGCTGGAAAGCCCAGTATTATAATTGTGCAATTTTTCGCTCAAAATTTTCAACCAGTTCGGACGCCAACATTTTGACGCAGCAGATCGAGCACTGATGTAGAGGCCCTCTTCTGTCATAATTGCGCTGACCTGACATGCCCTACAGAGACAATGCACTCGGCTGCATGACCAACGAGTCTCTCATTTCTCTCCCGTTTCGACTTTTCCACCATTATCGATCCTGCCAAATCTTGATGAGTTTTTGGGTTTTCCGGATTACATAGATCATAACTTGAATATGTTGGATAGTATGTAAGCTTCACATAAAAGAAATTTCAGCAGCTGTTGTTGAGCCCAATCAACTCAATTTTATTTCTCTGTTAAAAATATTTGTAGTAAAACGGCTTCATTACGAGTTGGAATTGGAAACTTTTCAGATCAAATTGAACACTCTTCTAAGCTAGCTTAAGACTTTGAATTCAAATTCAACTTTTCCTAATTAAAATGAGCTTCTTTTAGAATAAACTAAGATCTTTCCAAAAGGATCAGAATAATTTTTTGTTCATGAAAAATTCTAGTATAATTTCTTTCAAGTTTTAATTCACATTCCCAAAAGGTTGTGGTTTTTTTTGTCTGAAATTTCATAGAACTCTCATTTTCTGTGGAAAAATAATGGTTCTTAGCCAGTTTTAAAGAGTAGGGCTATTTTTAGGACCAGAAAAAGAATTGCGCCATGCACTCATCCAAGACGTCTCGATTTTTATTCAATTGATAGCAAAATTGCCGTTTGTATAGAGTTTTACCCGTGTAAAAAATATAACAAAGACAATTGTGAAAACACACATTCTCACTTCGATGCTTCATGTAAGCATCATTGACACTATCAATCAACCAAAATTTGAGACGAGCTTTCAAAAAGCGTGATTCAATCTGCTCTTTGACGCACTAAATGATTGCTGCTTTGTTGCACTTCAAAACAGAATTTAGATTATTTTTTCTCAAAAAAATTTATGAAATTATTACACTTATTGAAGCAGCTGGACTAAAAGATTTCAATAAAGTTATACAAAACTTTCCTCGGACAAAAAATTGTTCCTACCATCTTGGAAAGTCTTTGGTTTAGCCCTTAAGAAGCTCTTTTCAATTTTGAAGACGTTTAATTTGATTTCAAAATTCTTAGGCTAGCTTAGAAGAGTGTTCAATTTGACGTGAAAAGTGTCCAATTTGTTTGAAAAGTGCAATTCGACGCGAAAATTGTGTATATATTTTGGGAATCCTTACGACTGGGGTCACAATTTTAAGAATTAGGGAATCTGTGTGATCTACCTAATCCGGAAAACCCAAAAACTCATCAAGATTTGGCAGCATGGATCGATAATGGTGGAAAAGACGAAACGGGAGAGAAATCATGTCAGGTCAGCGCAATTATGACAGAAGGGGGCCTCTACATCAGTGCTCGATCTGCTGCGTCAAAATGTTGGCGTCCAAACTGGCTGAAAATTTTGAGCGAAAAATTGCACAATTATAACACTGGGCTTTCCAGCTTTCATTCTGCGAAGACTCAGCACGAAACGTTGTTAAAACGCAGTCACACTTTTGAAGGAAGTCGTCACTTTAACCGGTTGAAATTGTGCCGCCTGATCACCAGGCTTCTCGATATTTGATAACTAGAATCTCTACATTGTGTCTGGTTAGTCAACGTATTTTTAGACAAACTCGTTCGCTTAAGAGATAGATATTCGCAGCCGAAGAGTGCTGTTTACCAAATGTTCACTTGCAGTTTGATGAGCTGCAAGAAGCACTCAACTTCCCAAAATAAACTCGCCACGCAAATTTTCTATGTCGTTTTCCTTCTTCAAGCATGAGTAGATGGCAAGCTACAATCACAGGTTTTAGATTGAGAATTCTTCCGTTGAAAAAATGAAATCGGTTGAAGTTCAAAGTGAGCATCTTCCTGCCAAATTTGGTACCAGAAGAATTGTCGCAACAAGGGGAAGACCGTCAATGGCGGAAAAATAAAATTTAATTAGGTTTAAGAATTTTAAAATTCAACTGGGCAGCACCACTTGTGCCTGGGGACATAATTAAGCGGGACTCGGCGACGGTTTTGGGGTCAGGTCACAGTGATTAAGGCCCCCTTAATTGCGGCACTGGTTTTCAGGCTTCCACTTACTTTTGAATGACGATCGCATGCCCAGTGGTAGGTAGGATGATGCTAGGCGTCTCTGTAAATTTTGGTGAGAAAGTCTTTACTTTGGACAAAGTTATCATGATGCGACGCAAAAAACGCGTTTTTGCGTCGCAAACGTCGTTTGGTTGAATGTTTAGCGGCGGTACTGTAGATATAGTACGAAGCTCTGTTAAACGCTCGTATCTCACATGCATTCCCTTGAAATACAGAGGAGAAAGAGCCTTAACAGTTGAAATTTAAACACGTTACTTAGTTGGCAAAGGCAAAACACTCACTGCAGTAAAATTCGATTTTTTCGATTAAAATTTGGCCAACGATCTGTGGCTGTTTACTTTATTATTTGTTGTCGTCTTCAATAAGAACAGAACGCTTTCGGACAAAACTATCCAGTCTGTGAAATAGGCGGATCTATGGACTTAAATATCTTACTAAGGCGGACTTACCAAAGAATTCGCTATGGTCACTGCTTGATTGAATTCTTCATCAAATATTCTGCAGTTTTCCGAAACAGTTATGGCAATATAGATGAACCCTGGGCTCCTAGGTCTACTTAGCGAACGCAATTTCTGTAAAAAGTTTGTCGGGATAAATGAAAATGTTCAAAAACGAAACGTGCTATGATGCACTATGGCACTTTGGGTCTTTCCAGAAGCTAAACGAACTGGGCATAGTAGCAAATTTCTTATTTTGAAAGTCTCCTTGTTGCGGTTTGGTTTTAGAATCTTAGTGATTTTCTTCGTTTAGCCATTCTGTTGATGATAGGTGGACTGTTATTATTTGTTGTGAAGATAAAGACAGTCATATAATTGTCATGTAGATGGAGTCGAAAAAATCAACAAAGAAAAACATTTGGCTTTTTAAATACTAAAATACAGTAACACTGAATACAGCTAATGGAAATTTTATTTCGAATTTACCGAATTTACCGATTTTAACGCAAAAAATTTTTCGTTAAAAAATGGTCGTTAGAAATTTACCGAAAAAATTTAACACACACCCCTGATCCGGACGCCATGTTCCCCTCATTCGTTCTTCTTACTGGATCTTGCTGGCCCGCCTTTACTGGTGTTCCCCCCTCCCCTTCATTCCCTCCGCCCACCTTCCTGGTCCCAACTCCTGGCCCACTTCCTTGTTTCCACTATTGACCCCTTACCGGTCTCTTCTTGCTGGTTTCCCCGTTCTGGTCCCTCCTCCAGGTTGTTCCTTTCCTTCCTGGTCGCTCTCCTGGTCCACCCTAGAGGTCCCCCTTAATTCCCTTCCCCACCACCTCCTTAGAGGTCCTCCCATGCTCACGGCAGACGTCGGTGACACGTATTCGGAATCAGGACATTCAGAAACGCACGCAGATGCCGTTATGTCCAGCAGGAGGAGGCTGCGCTTCCTCAGCTGCAGCTGCATCCCATGTTGAATTCTAAATGCGGCCGCTCATCGTACGATGACAGTGTCACCTCTTCTGACTCCAGACGTTTGCTGCGCGACGTAGGGGACCCGTCTTCTGGACACGGACGCTCAGAAACGCGCGCAGATGCCGGAGGAGGCTGCGCTTCCTCGGCTACAGCAGCGTCCTATGTTGAAAGGCACATTTTGTCCGCGCAGAGTTCGGTGTAGCGTATCTCACTTAGGTTGTCAACCTGCATGAGATACCCCTCGTTATCTTTAGCGCAGGCTAAATTTCGAGCGGGGTTACATGAGGAATATCTCACGCAGATTTCTAACCTGCGTGAGATATGCCTCATCATGGGTAGCTAACTCAATTACACAGTGGCAGCTACACCCATATGGATGTACTAATTTTAAGTGTTCACTTTCTGGAGCAGGGGGATTTTTAAAAAAATTGAAAAAAACGAAGTAATTTCCCTTGAGGAAAGAATAATTTAATTGTATCGGGGAGACTCTATTCTAATGTGGAAAAAGCCGTTTGATTCGGAAGATGTTCACCTTGATTTGAAGGCTGTCAAATTTGCCTATCCAATTTGATTTGGAACGTGGTTTGAAAATTGCCCAAGTTTTCGAGAAGACGGCATATACCATGCACGCATTCAAAGTTCCTCCACGATATCTCGACGAGGAAGAATGCGTGGCGAACCCCGCAAAGAGCCACGAATGGATCGATTGACGCCGCCCTTATCCCTCACCGTTTGTATGATAACGTTAGGCAGCAATGGATTGCGTGGAGCATCACAGAGAGTAGAGCGGAACACGACCGTGTTCAGGCTACCCAATTAGTGTGAGCACATCTTGTAACCAGTTCATCCTCCGGCTAGAGCGGCAAGCTAGCGGTAAGCAGCACCTTCCCGACCATTCGAGTGCGGGAACGGGAGCGATCCACCTGCTGGTTCCCGCTGAAGCTTTGTGAACGCCAATTTGAAGCACTCAACCATCTCGCCTCCCATGGGTCGCCACGAGCGGAGAGGAACGATTGCGAGTACGGGCACAGACTTATTCAAACGGGAGCACACGGAACGCTCCCTGAGTTCCCGTGTCGAGCCGTATCGAGGAGGTGCATTCAATCCGAAGGATACCAGGCTGATTCAGAACTGCGTCTTGCGTCTGAGCGCACGACGTAGCCGTCGCTCTGTTGGCTGTGATCGTCATTCTCCGACAGTCCTTCCGCTCCTAACAAATCTGCCATTAAATATCTCATTGCAGTTTTAATGTTCGTGCCTCACACGCTTTTAAGCAAATTCTACGCGTGCTCCGAAAAGAATGAAGGGTGACTCTCTTTGAAGCGATTTTCATCGTCCTTTTCCACTGGAAAAGCCTGGGTACAATCTGAGACGGTGAAGACCAAGTGGTGCTTTACCCGCTCCTTCCTTTCATGAATTCGAATGAGAGTCCAGTAGCTGCTACTCATATAACGTTTTTCGACCACAGATCCGCCTTCCATTTGCTCTTGTGTTGCACATGGCAAGGAACTACGGGACAGTATTCATGAGAAATTAAATCAAGAGGTATGAGGAGTAGAAGGGGAAAACATACCCACGATGTGGTATTCATGCTATACCTTATCTAGCATTCGCGGCTACATCGCTATGTAACTGATACTTGAAATTCTTCGTGGTTATGTCAAAAACTCACAAGATTTTCTTCATCT
This sequence comes from Heligmosomoides polygyrus bakeri, assembly GCA_947359475.1. Taxonomy (NCBI): domain Eukaryota; kingdom Metazoa; phylum Nematoda; class Chromadorea; order Rhabditida; family Heligmosomidae; genus Heligmosomoides; species Heligmosomoides polygyrus. Next base: position 34,093,486 of record OX375869.1, read on the forward strand.
TTACCACGACATTGATGAATCCGCCCCAGAATTTTTACTGTAGGTAACTTTATCAGGGGTTCCACTGTCGGGATACAGCCCGAGCTGCTCTTCCCTGCTCAATTCTGTGTACATCCTCGATGCCGCGGATGAAAGTCAGAACACAACACTGCTTGTTTGAATCACTATCAGTGTGTCTCGTTTCTTTTTTCGCGTTACTGAGATTTTTATAAGGTGGCCCCCACAAGTACAGCGCCAAAGACGCAGTGGCTTCAGTTGTGGTTGGCCCTCCAAACTAAGACTGCACCGTGACTCCTAGTTTATACTCGACGATTTTCTTCACAGTTTTTCTCTTTCATTTGATTTCATGTTTTCCAGTTCTTCCCATTAATGAATGAAAAATATGGGAGAGTCATCGCCTTCATGCTTCTCCTCAATCTTATAGTGATGTTATCGTACATATCAAATCAACAGCGCAGCAACACATGTAAGTTTTCTTCGTTATGAACTTTGTATGAACGAAGGCCTAGATGGCAGAAGCAATGTAGTAGAGTTCTTAAAATAAGAGTTAAAGCTTGTTCTGTTTTGCTCTTTCAATAATCATATTCAGGCAAACATGATAATTTAGCACTCCCACTGAAGCACTGCAAATTTTCCAGATGGCTTTAGCTAATGGGCTGTAGACAACCCGTTAAGCGAAAATTTTACTTCGTGAAAGGTCTCTTATCGGTCCTTCAAAACACAATTTTGTGTGTGTTCTTGAGCAATGTGTAGGAGCGCAGGATTCTAGCTAGCTCAGGATTGAGGGAACTTAAGTGTACTAGCCAACAACGGCTAGAGAAATAGGAAGAGAAATATGGAAAACGTTTATGAACAGTCTGACCAGATGCTTGCTGTCCGTACTCTACAAGCTATTCCTCTGAGTCATTCGGAGCGGGACCAGCAAAACGGTCGACGAAGGACAGTCATGAGAAAAACGGGATTTCGGGGAGTATTCTGCACAATCGACCAATATACATCGTTACGAAGCTGAATAAAGTACCACGAGAGTACGAGCTTTCGCTGTGCCTTCCCATCATCGACCAGAAGACTCTGTGGCAATCATAAACAGTCCTAGAATCCCTGCTCACTCGTGGCCTTCCTTCTCAGTAGATCATCATCCTTCGAAAGCTGTACAGTGGATTAACGACAAATATTTCGCGACTATGAAGCGACGCAGTGATCGAGGTTACGATAGAAGCATGGCTGAAGTGGACAACAGATTGTCCGGCTTGACTAATTCTTCCACTCACCATCAGGGAATGCAACACCCACGAGGCTAAGAAACGTCGTGCAAGATCTGGGACCGGATTAATCAACGACTTACCGCAGTTTAGCGGAGAAAGTACGGCCGGAATTCCTGATAGCACGGCTTACCAACAAGCGATATAGTGAAATGCTTCGCCATCGCTTGATGAGCCGCGCAATCGGCTGTATTTTCTATTTTCTTAAATTGCTTTAAGTCGTTGATCAATCTGGCCCCTGGAGTAGAAACATATGGTGAAGACGAACGGTCGCTGGTTAAACCATCCTTACCTGCGATGTTCTTCTCACAAGATCCAGCAAACTTCGTGGATGGCTTCATGCGCATACATCATGATCATAGGTTCACCTTAAATTTGAGCAGTACCAAACTTTCCATCATTTCATTGGAACCGTACAACAGTGATCCAGAAAAGAATCAATGCACCTGTTTTAGGGGAATGTAGACACTTAGAAATTTCGAACTTATTTACAATGAATTTAAATTTTAAACTTATTTACAATGTATAGTAATCATAAGTCTAGTTGCAAAACTACCTTCTTTCAGAGGTAAGCAAAGGTATCCAAAATATAAAACAGTACTGATATTTAGGACTTCCCCCATGCCCTTCAGGAATTGATGAAACATCGTACACTACAGGAAAATCTTGCGAACCCCGGAGTAATCTCTACACCACTACTAAGTAGCCAAACTGCTACGGCTCAACACCATGAGATCCTTACAAAGACCTTACGTAGATCTTAGTCACTGTCCACCTTTTGGACGATAACGATGCAATTCGTTGGCACAATTTTTAGGGCAGGCACTGAGCGATTACGTACAGTCACAGCTTGTTCCAATTTGTGGCAAAGTTTATGAGCAGGAAATCTGAAAAGTGCGTTCTCCCAGGAGTGACGCAGTACAACAACCATCATTAAGGATTTTCTGTTTTTTTTGCACGGTTTATCAATTCTCTAGAGTCTGTTTTGTCAACGACAACAACTTTGAGCAGACGGCGTGGTGACCCAGCGCGTTGTTGACTCTCCAGAACCAAATAGCAAATTACAGGGTGCGTCAAAAGTATTGACGCACCTACTTTTTTGCTTCAGCTCCAACTTTCTGTTTCTACTTTTCAAGTTTTTGTGTGGTATTTTTGTTGTCTATATTGTATTCAAAAGATATTCTTGTAAAAACTGAAGAAACATGATACCGTCGTGGTTACAGTGACCCTTTTCTGGCTGTTACCAAAGGAAGTGAATACTTCATTAACAAGAGAATTAGGCGGTGTTCGCAAGGGTCGCTGAGGAAAGAAGTCAGCAACCAAAACGTCAGCCACGGCTCTGTCATAACGGATGAGGATTAGAAGATGTTCAAGCACGGTAACGTTAAAATCCAAAATTATCAAGCTCTGTCCGATAACGGCAAACAGATAACGCGCGCAGCCGTGAACAGCTTCTCAGACGAGCACAGCTTAAACGTGAATCCGCTGGATTACTCTTTTTAGGCGATTTTAAAGAATGAGTTCTTTCAACAGAAGTGACCAGTCGCAGAAGGCTACTCTGTTCAGAGCCTGGAACGAAATCCAGGCGAGTGCTTGCGGCGCGTGCTCATGAATTTTTCCGTCGTGTTCGCTCCTGTATTCAAGTACAGGAGCCAATGTCGATTACGAGTTATTCTATCGTGTTTGTAGGTCCTTTTCCATATTTCTCAAGTGGATATTTAAACATACTGCGCAATACTATTTCCATAACCGTCATTTACTGCGTCAATACTTTTTACGCACCCTGTGTATTTATTTTAAATGCGTCAATGGAATTTTACACTGTGTCTCCTTCCGACACAAGGGTTGGACAATGCAGGACTCGGATTCTATGAGCAGAATGTAATTCAAGACCAGCATTTTTTTGGTAAATGCTGCTGACCGCCGATTGGGGCGCCTGATCATAGTAAAAATTGTCTAAATACCTATTTTTCTCGCTGTGTGTCAAACAGGGCCTGAAATTTTATAGAGTACAATTTCGTTTTTTTTGATGCTGTTTCCTGCAGAAGAGAAAAATTATTTCCGTGGCAAGTCCATCCCTCGGCTGCCTTTCTGTGATCGATTTGGAGAGCGCTTCAAACCATCTAGCACGGAAAGAACTTAAGTAATCTTTTGTGTAATAAACAATTGGAATTTTATGCAATACAATTTTTGGACGCAGATGGCGATTCTTTAGGTAGAAAACTGTTGTGTCCATGACATACTGTAAAAATCTTAAAAAATGAAAACCTCTCATTGAATGGAAATCTACAGGCAAAAAATCTTTATTTTTAATTATAGACCAATCAACACTTTCCGTAACTTCAGGAAACGAAGGTGCGCATGGGTCTCCACATTGTTGTAGCCACACCTGGAAAAAGCTACTTATTAAGAGATAGAAACATCACCTAAAAACCTGAGTGAATCCTCTGCCGAACCGGGAAAGTAAGACCCTCCCCCTTCGATTCTCTAAACTCAAGCTTGACCCTGGTTGCGGAGAACCGAAACTGGCAGAAGGAAACATTTAGGGATCTTTCAAGAAGTGAAAAAGACGATCAGCGGGGGCGACTTCTTGCTCATCTCTTGGACTACATTTTTCCCAAGGCAGCCTGCACCCCAACTACCTAAACTTTGCATATGTGACCGTGATGAACATAAGGAACAGCTACGCGCAATGAGAAAGTGGACATCTGACGAAGCTCAAATCGAGCAGACAAGACAGCCGGAGTTGTGCGTTTTATGAGCGGGAGAGCTACAAACGGAGAGTGCGCTGGCTGAGTCAGATGGCTGAGAGAGTTAGCAAGAATGTGGATCAGCGAATCTTGCGGGCTATTATCCCAAAACGTAGAATTCCTCGGCTCAGCCAACGCGAATATCGCTCCGCGCATCTTAGAAAACGCTTACATAATGGAATATAAGACTTGGTAAAAGACAAAAACGATTTCTTAAGTTTTTTATTTTTCTATATTTGCTGGCTTGCGCTAATTCCCTTTGTCTCTGACGTCGTCTAATGCGCTTCGTCCCCGGGGGGTGAGTAATGCGCAGAAGAGGTAAACCTTAGGTGAGAGATCCTTTTGGAAGCATATTTCGAGGTAGTGCGCCTAGGAAAAAGAAGGAGAAAGAGTTCTCGCATTGAGCTAAAGATTAAGAGTCGTCAAATGTAGAGATCGAGAAGAGGAAAAGCATCTTACAGCTCTTTTAGAAATAGTCGTAGGGAGTATAGCAACCTCTACATATTTTCATCAGTCGATCGCTCATATGATGTTGTTTACTTATCCGTTCGATGTGTTGCGTATTATTTTGTATTGGTTTAGTTACCCAAGTTCAAGATTCTGGTGGTCGAATTTGGGCTGGTGTCAATCGTTGTGCACCGCGTGGCAAGGCCGGACCGACCTTACGTTGCGTCTATTCGTGAAATCGTCTGAGCGCAACCACCGGCTGAAAAACGACGGCATTGGGGCAAGCCTGGTTGCACAGAATATCGTTTCGCTGACGCCCGCTGTAGGAGAATAGTAACAGACGGATTTTCGGATTTTTGCTGAAAGAATACCGAGTCGACGTTGGTCGCGATTCTTCCTATAAGACCGGACAAGAGATACAACTCACTTGCTTTGCCTCCTTTGAGTATACGTAGACACAGCCATTTTGGCACAAAAGCAGGTGGACTGGAGGCAGTTGTCCTCTACAGCTAATCGGCAAACAGGGACAACAGATGGCACTGGAAAATACCTTGAACTACCGGTCTGCACGCTCAGCTTGAAATACATTCAGTTGTGGCTGTTCTGTTTCCCCATTCTTATAAATGGACTGAGAGAAGAATCTGAAGGAAGCGCGCCGAAAATGCTAACACTTGCTTCATATTTATAGAAATCCTTTCAGCATACGGAAAACAGGACGAAATATACAAGGGTAGCAGCATCGACCCACCGAGTGTGAATGTGCTCGACACGTGTCCTCTCCAAATTATCGACCCCCTCTCTCCTGAACTTCTGCGGTTTCACACGCCTGAAGAGCGTAATAGCAAGAAGGTAGCAAATACCATTTCGCTTTTATAGAGGCTAATTCTACCCTACATAAATGCTGAAGTTCTAGTTCTATTTTCAAATAGCTTTCAGCATTGTAAAAAATACAAGCCGCTCACCTTTGTCGAAGGAGGATATGTCCACGTAAGAAATGATACAGCAGAAACGTCGTGCACAGCAAGGTAGGTGTGGGCTTCCATGGGGTTCTACGAATATTTTGTTAATGCTCACTTCTTTGCAACTATAACACCACCAAATACGAATGGCTTGGTGGCTGTTCATGGTAACAAGTATCTTGGCAGGCAAATATTTGCTGGTCCAAATATAATGGTTTGAACCATTGCAATCAAATGGAAATATCTTCGCTCATATAATAGGTTAAACTGCCAGACTTTACACGCCGTTCTGGGGCCGGATTCGTCAACGATTAAGCTTAAGCTTCGAGTGTCGATTGCTAAGTCACGGATTAGGTCAGATTTTCTAACCTACAAGGTTCTCAAAGAATTCAACTTGCTGCTTGGCAAGTACGACGATTTGGCGAGACTGTCTGTTCACGTGTGTAGAAGGTCTACTACATGTTGGACTCCGTGAAATACTCGAAGATATGCTACTACTCATGCATCGTTAACAGTGGTTGTTGATTGTTATGTTTTGTGCTAGAAATGTTTTTATTCGTTTCCATTCTAACATCATTGATGCTAGACTTTGTTCTACGCCAATAAATAAACAAATAAATAAATGATTGAACACGCGGATATGTGGATTATAAGGCATAAAGATATCCACGACTAAGCATTCAACTGCACTCCTTTTATCTCATCTCTACCCCTTGTATTCCGCATCCCCGCGAGTTTAATTGTTTTGTTTTCGTTGTTGAATCCGGCTCTTGGATAGTGTTATAAGGCTGCTGTGGACTTTAAGGCCTGATAAATATGTGGAAGTCGATTAAACAACTGGCTAACTAGTTGATGTATGACGTTAGTAAGCCGTTCAGTATAGGCGTGATGGGATAGTACTTGATTCCAGATGTTTTCTTAGAACCCGACACATTAATTCATAACAAAAGTACAAGAAGAACCACTCTTTGGTTTTCTTCATAACTAGGGAACATAGAATTCAAGCACCAGGAGCTAGGAAAGAACAATCACTTTGCAACATTTCTTCAAATATCCCGGTGCTATTTACTAATTTGAGCAACGTAAGGAGGCGCAGGCGCAACAGAAAATCAGACTGCATCGAATGGATGTGTCGCCCAGGGAGGGGCGGAACGATTGGTGCGCTGATTCACTGACACGTGTTCGGTCGGTGCTATGATTGGCTCTAATTGGCTGCCGGCTTACCATCGCGTGCTAGCCAGAATAACGGCTGGCACCCTTCTCTAGCTACCATACACGCATTTTTACACGCAGTAGTAGCTGAAATGAACTGAACCGGCAACAGTTTATCCGACATTTGATCAAGGATCGTTGTTAAAAAATGCAGCCGTCCTTCTTGTTGTTATTCTAACTACTAACCATGCCGAAATTTCAGCAACAGGGAGCTGGAGACTATTCTTGAGTCTTGTTGCTATCAGTTCTTGATGAGGTGCTCCTAGCATACGTTGCTAGTATTGCGGGACCTATTTTACAAAGCTCTTGTGACAAGTGAAAGCTAATGATGGACTTGTCTTCTATGTCCAGCTTTTAGCCTCTTTTAAGGTGCATATATCCGAAAAAGGATTCGAATGTGATTCAAGGCGACTTCGTAGAGCTACCTTCTGAGAAACTGTTTGAGTGTGATGTTATTCACACTGTATGCAAGAAGGGCAACGTCCCTGAGCGCTACCTACATCTTCAGATCTTCGAAGACAAGGGGTGAGTCTATTGCTAGAACCTGTCTGGAAGAATTGATCGAAGTCAAGAGAACAGAAGAGGAAGGTTGTCGAAACGACGAACGAGGGTAGGCAGTTCGGACTTCGAGCCGACAGCCGACAGCGATGTGATTGAGCACGAATGTGAACTCGCTCGCTGGTCACTGTCATAGGCAAAAATGACGCTCAAACAAACATCTTTAAATTCAAAATTAGCGTCTTCCAGATTTAACTAATGACCCTTCGACGGTTTGAATAATTTCTTGCCTAGAAAAATTTAGATTGACAAACACGACTTTCTTTGAAATTTTCTAAAATTCGACTTTGCGAGTAAGTGAACAGACACATTTTTTCCAAAAAATAGTTATGTTTTTGTTTGTTTCAAAGTATAAGAAGAAATCGATCTTTCAGTGCTAAAAAAGATTGCGCCACACAGGATGTTGCGATCTACCACTATATAATTGAGTTAGCTCCCCGTCATGTAGATGATGAGGCGAATCTCACTAAGGCCTATGTTATACTTTGGCGACGCGTCACCGACGCTGCGACCCGTCGCCGACGCTGACGTCACCACCGACGTCGCCGACGTCGCCACAGACGTCGCCGACGTCGCCAAAGACGCGTGGTCGACGTCGCCGACGTCGTCAACAGATGCTGTGGCGGAGTCGGGGACGTCGTTGACAGGAGAGCATCGGAGCGCATTTTTAGCATCGGAGCGTGTTTTCAATGCCATGCCACGTGTCTTTCACGTCACTGTCAAGTTCTAAACATCTGAAAAAGCACATCATAGATTAATGTGGCCAAGTAGTAACAAGATTGTAAGCATTCAGACCATGCACAATCAAACAAGTCAGAAATGCAAGGTTTCAGACGGGGCTATTTACACGTTACATAAATCTCGTTACCTGTGCTTTCATATGAGTCTCAAGCGTCTTCAAAGGTTTCACTAGCAGCAATGTTAGAACCATTCAAGCAGTACCTGTATTTTTTAGGATGCCCTGTATTTTTCGCAAGACGTAGTGTGTTTTTAGGTTTTAAACTTTCAAAGAAGCACAAATCAATCGATACGGTTACTTTGTAAATTATATTATAACAAGACTTCAAGCGAAACACTATCAATAGATTGTAAAATGCAAAATAACAGACGAGTGCATGGCGCAGTCTATCCCGATAATAATAGAAGTACGCGATAGTGTTTGGCATTTAACGGCTATTGATTTACCAATTTAACGATTTTACCAGCATTTGCGGTTTAGCAAAGACCTTTTTCGTTAAATCGTATTTAAATTAAATTTACGCGGAATTCTCGAAGTTCAAAAGAAAATTTAACTCTTAATTAGTAAGAATTCTATCTCGAAGAAGCTCTTCGCAGAGGTTTGCATTACCATTTGAGAAAGCGAGGAAACACTACTTATTTTCTACACAGTTCTATTTAGTATTACTTGCTCTACAAGGAAGCAAATAGGCTTAGAAAATGCGAAAGGAAGGGCTGAGAAGGACACAAAAAGGAAGAAAAGTGACAAATTGAAGGGGAGCTAAGGTTTAGGGTCCCACTCCCTCCCAAACCCTCAGTGTTCTAATGAATTGTGCTTTTTGTGTTCGCAAGACGGTGTCTTTTGCACTTCTCGATTTCGTAATTCAAAGTGCGGTGGTGATGATGGCAGTTCCGGGAACGAAGAACCAACCCACAATCATAACACTCCATCGCAGCGCATTTTCTGCCACCTTGGATGACGTCGGCGTCGCTGACGTCGTCAGCCCCTCTGTGGCGACGTCGGTGACGCGCCTGTGGCGACGTCGGCGTCGGCGACGTCGACGGCGGAAGTATAACACCCCCTGCGGAGCTCTCGGCGACGTCGCCGGCGACGCTGTGATGTGCGGGCTGCTACGCAGTGCGTAGCAGCCCCTGTTGATCAACTGCTCGATATGGTTGTCAAGAACTGCTTGGGTTCTTGTGTCCCTTCCGACTAGGAAGTCCTGTAAGCTCAAGTAGTAGTGGTAGTTGCATGGAGAGATGTCCAGCGAATACGGTGGGTGAGGCATGTGAACGTAGCCCAGCTGGCCAAGCTTATCCGTGCTTACTTGTTCCCGATGGGGTGCGGCGTTGTCGAAGAGGAGAACCTTCTTGAAGCGCAGCGAATGAATAAGAGCGAGTCGCCGGCCCATCTCTTCTATTTCGTTCACCATGTCCTTGGAGTTCATCGTAGTGCCCTTGGGAAACAGCTTCCGGTAAACCTGTCCATGGGCGCAGACCCAAAAGCTCCAAAGGTGCCTCTCGCCCTGAACATCTCGCCGAACGAAGGTCGGTAACAGGTCACCAGGCCTCACCCAGACTCGCTGCTTGGCAGGGTTAAGGTAGAAGACGTACTTCTCATCTTGCGTGAATATTGAGCCCAGACTGCTCGGGGTTGGGAATTGGGCGAGATTTGCGCCACACAGCTCGACTCGTCAGACTGGGTTTCGGCATGAGACAGCATAGGGTTTTTGGCATGCTTCTGGAAAGGGCGGAAGTGGTAGCTTCTCAGATGTGCTTCAGTAAGTAGCATACAAACATTCAAATACGACAAGCACGAAACCACACTCCAGCCACGAAAAATATGGACACGGCATGGGGTGTCTCATTACTTTTGCCCATCTCATGGAACCCCTTGCAACGCCTCTGCTTACCTCGCGCGGGCAACGTTTGCCGTTCAACATGGGACGTTGTTGCAGCAGAGGACGCGCAGCATCTTCCTGTTTGACGTAATGGCGTCTGCGCGCGTTTCTGAGCGCCTGGATCAAGCAAGAAGACTGGTCCCTTCCGTTGCACAACAACCGTCTGGGGTTAGAAGAAGCGAAAAGAAAGGAAGCAGAGGTCCCGCATGCAGAACTCTTATCCCATGTTGAACGGAAAACTTTACCCGCGCGAGGTACGCCTGTGCGTACCTCGCGCGGGCAATGTTTGCCGTTCACCATGGGATGTCTGTCTGTCTATCTATCTATCTATCTATCTATCTATCTATCTATCTATCTATCTATCTATATCTATATCTATATCTATATCTATATCTATATCTATATCTATATCTATATCTATATCTATATCTATCTATCTATCTATCGCGGTCGATGACGTTTGAGTGATCAGACCTAAGTGAGATACGCCGCATCATCTACAGCGCAGGCAAAATTTGCTATTGAACGTGTGATGTTTCTGCAGCAGGGAAAGCGCAGCCCTTTAACAACAGCACCTACGCGCATTTCTGAGCGTCCAGATTCAGAAGCCGTGCCACCAACTTCGTACCGTTAGCATGAGAAGACCACTAAAGGGGTAAGAGTAGAAGGGGACTTCGAAGGTGGAGAACTGACAGCGATCAGGAGGGAGCGACCTGGAGGAGGCATCGGGATGTGTGGGTCAATAGGAGGAGGAATGAAGCAGGCCAAGAGGTGGCACTAAGAAGGGTTTAGGCATTAAGGAGGGACCAGTAGGGAGCTACTAATCAGGGGAGGGGAAACAGTAAAGAGGATCAGCAAGGGGATCCATTACCAGTAAGAGAGGCCGGATTTAGAAGATGTGTCACCGATGTTGTGCAATCGGCGTTCGCTTACCTCGTCGTGTCGTGAGCGTGGGAAGGCTACTTAATTGGGGTAGAGTAGTAAGGAGGATCTCGAGGGGGGGGGGAGAGGAAACTTCCTGGAAGAAGGGATTTGGAAGCGGTAACCAGGACCGGGAACCAACAAGAAGGGAGCCGTAAGGGAATTCATTCGGAAAACAAGGGATCTGCCATATGCATAGCCTCTTCATGCTCGACACAGCAGCGACTGCGCGCGCTTCTGAGCTTCTTGATCCAGAAAACGATCCCCTACGTCGCGCAGCTAGCATCCTGATTCTGAGTACGTGTCACCGACCGTGCCGTGAGCATGGGAGGACCACTAAGGGGTGATGAAGAAGGGCGATAAAGGGAACTTCTAAGGTGGACCAGAAGAGTGACCAGGAAAGAAAGGAACAACTGGAGGAAGGGCCAGGACGTGGAAACCAGCAAGAAGATACCAGTAGGGGTCAGTAGTGGAAATAAAGAAGTAATCCAGTAGTTGGGACCAGGAAGGTGGGGAACTAAAGAGGGGGAGGGAAGACCAGTAAAGACGGACCAGCAATTAGATCCAATAAGAGGAAACGAGAGAGGGGAACCTGGCTTTGGAAGACACGTCAACGATATCTGGAAACACTAGCATTTGAGCATGAGAACGCTTGCGGAGGGGCAACCTGAGGGACAGAAGCACTGCGCAGCACAAACCAATGACCTTAATGGCCGGTCCGAAGAGAATGTCTATGATGAATGCACGGAAGTGGTGAACGGCTTGATGCCGATAAAGCACGCACCAAGTCCTGGATGCTAGCGAATTTTACGTTTTACAAAAACTACTTTCCATAGGTCAGGGATGCTGCAAAGTCGCGCGAAGCGCGCAAGTGCGAGACACGCCGTTAGGCGTGTCGGGCACTTGTTTTTATATGATTGATGGCAACTATTTGCTTGGAACTCCATTTGTTTGTGCGTTCACTTACTGCGGCAAGCGAACTCCAAAAAATCACACTAAATTTACTTACACAAAAATTATTCTAAACTTTTTGTAGAGTCTCTAGTGTAATGTGGAAGAAGCTCGCTCTGACTTTGAAATTTGCTCTGTTTGACGTCAGATTAGTCAAGTTTGCTTAAAATAGTGTCCAATTTTATTTGAAAAGGGTCAGTTTGATATAAGGTGTCCAATTTGGCTAAAAATTACTGCAATTGACTTGCTGATTTCGTTAGAATAGCAACGTGAACAATCCAACTGGACCTTATATGTATATGCTAACCGGAAGGAGTAAAGCAACAAATACCGAAAAGAGTATGAAGACTAGAAGGGCAGTGTGGAGCTACGCAGATTCTGCTTCGAAATCGTCCACGACTGCAAGCATCGCGCTGATTTCCAGAGTAGTGTCTGCTCGCTATGCAGTCTTGCCGGCTAAACACTGTCGCCGTACGACGAACCGTTCAATTTGAATGACATCGCATGGCCTTGCGTCTGAAGTATAAATGGGGCATAGAGCTGCTGGGAGAGGAGGAGAGGGATTAAGCAACGCCCACATAAGCAAACCTCGTGGCACCAAACTCTTTCCATTGCTAGAGCAGAAACCGTTACTCAGAGCATCAAGACCTGAATTTTCCTTGATTTGTAATGGGCACTGTCCACTCAAAGCTATAGGAGAATACCTGGGAATTTTATGGTAAAAGCAATAGTACGATCAGAAGAGGGCGATGACTGTTCTTCTCGGATTTCTTAATGGTAGCGTTGCTCAATAAGCAATTTCACTGAATTCTGAACTCCACTCTCAATGGGAATCCCGGTATTATGAAGTGCAGTTCTATGTGTTTAGTTCTACACGTGGTTGGTAGACGGGTTTACTGCCGCCGTTTCGGCGAGATCGCCTTCTTCAGAGGCTGACTGTAGATCACCGAAGGACCAGCGGAAGCAACGCAAAGCAGAAGAGTGGTACGGGCTTTTTTCGTGCTGCACGACGGCAGTGCTCTGGAATAAATAGACGACGAGAGCGACTGCGGAATGCTGTGCACGTAACTCCAGCTCACGGTAAAAGACCGTTTAAATCCGGATTTAGAGCACCTTCCTGCTGATCGTGCTTCTTTTCTAGACTTCGATTGAACCACCTGTTTATGTTAGATGGGTATTGCATTAGCTTCAACCGCAGGAATGCAATAGGCACTGCGATTTCCTTGTCAGTCGGCATGAAAACCTAAAATATACCTGAAAATACGGATGCTCATGCAAACGGTGCCTATCGAACTATCGTGCTAGAGCTCATTGAGGGCACTTTCTGGACAATAAGTTGAGATAAACGACCACAAGTGGAAATTTCGAGCTCTTCCGCCATTCCGCAGCTCTAAATACCGCTCCAACGTCAGCGCTGTCGCCACTGTCGCTCGAATCATCAGCCAGAAGTGCCAGGTTGTCCAATAATTCTTGTCCGAAAGTTTCACCATTTTTAATTTTTTTCAACTTTATTGAAAAACAAGTCTAATCAACAATATAATCACCACAGTTATCCACAAGAGTGGCCCATCGATTGGGCAGGTCGACGATGCCCTTCGCCCAGAACTCCGGGGGCTGCGACTCGAAGAAGTCCGCGATGTCGGATTTGAGGTTGTCGTAGTTGGTGAATTTTCTTCCGGCCAAATGGTGCTTCAGCGGGCGGAACAAGTGGTAGTCGGAGGGGGTGAGGTCCGGGGCATACGGCGGATGGGCAACCGTCTCCCAGCCGAGCGTCGCCGACTTCTGTTGGGTCTCCTTCGCCATGTGCGGCGCGCGTTGAGTGCAGTAGGTGGACCGAGGCCCGTCGAGGACGCTTTTCTCGGATGGCCGTGGCTACCGTCTCGAGCTGATCGGTGTAGATGGAGGCGGTGACCGTTCTGCCTTGCGGGAGCAGCTCGAAGTACAGCATGCCCTTGGCGTCCCACCAGCAGCAGAGCATGATCTTCAGCGGGTGTTCCCTGTCCTCGAGGCTCGTGTCGCCGCTCTCGAAACGATTGAACCAGCGCCTGACTGTGCGTTGAGACACTGCATCCTCCTTGCACGCTCTGCAGATGTTGGCGACCGTGGTGCCCGTGTCGTTGCCCAGCAGCCACTCCTAGTACACGAACGTCCGAATTCGCCTTATATACCCCTGCGTGGAACTCTGGAGAACCTTCTAGAAGGTTTTTACACTTGCCTGATATTATAACACTTCTAAGGAAAATTACAGAATTTTGAAAATTTTCGGACAGGAATTGTTGGACAGCCTGGTATGAACAGGCGACTTCAGCGACGGAAGCGACAGCGACAGCGCTCGATTATAAACAGATTTTAAGGCGACCCCGTAGTTTTAATCTATTTATATGTTTTGCATAAGCAGCGAATGGCTCCCGCCGCGAAATGTGAATAGGACGTTCCTAACAGTAACCACCTCAGGCTAAAATGGTAGTCTACCCAGCGTTGGTTCCATTGTCCTCCGGTGAACTACGTCAAACTCTAAAGTTTGGACGTTGAATACCAGAAGGAAGCAGATGTTACAGTGTAATCGGTTCTGCTGAACTCTAGCCACAATAACTTCAGGATCCAAAAATGTAGTGGATTTATTGCACGGAATTTGTACACTCCTCAATTATTTCTTCTTTCAGAAGCTCAAGCACAAAGAAAGACTTGCTGCCAAATGTTTATATTCTTATTCTGGACTCCGTTTCCAACTTTATGGCAAAAAGGTAAGAATCAATCGAAAGCGCGCTGCCATGAGCTGTCAAAAGGCTGAGAAGAGCATTGAAGAGCAACGAAACGTTGCTTGAAATGGTTTTCCGCACGCATATATTGTCTTGCAAAATTCCTTCAAGATAAACGAGCATTACTATGGGGCGGGTAGGTTCGTACCAGTTGCGGAGAGTAAGATCTCCTATTTTTATCCGATTCAAAACTATGGATTGCTGAAAACAAAGAGTGCTACAGCTCTTATGATAGAGAACAAGCAGTTTATCTTTTGGTCGCTGCCTGCTGCTGAACCAGCTTCTCACGGGTTCTGTGTGCGACATCAATCACAGGGAATGCAATCTCTTCACGACTTCTAAACTGATCAGTACGTGCCCATTGAGACAACTCGGCACATCTTCTGCGTCCAAGAACCGATGCCGCTCGATCGCTTAGACGTCAGGATTTAGAGGGCTTTAGCGAGGTGAAACCTGTGCCTAGCGCATTAGGGATTCAAAATTCGACACAGCAGTGGAGAAAGTAGGAGGTGAAGCAGCACACGTAGTATTGTTGCCCGACTTTTCTAATTTTTCTTTAAGAGATTAAAGTTTAGATCACTTCCGAAGACTCTGGAATATTTGAAAGAGGAGCATGGGGCTGTTCAAATGGAGTTTCTTAACAAAGTCGGAGACAACAGTCGGCCAAACGGATTCCCGTTGGTTTTTGGTCAGTTTGTCAATATCCTTTATTGGTCGAAACCAGTATTTTCCTCGTCTTTCAAATGTTATTACACAAATCCAAGGATAAAAATTTCCAACCATCTATTATTTTTATATCGGACTGTATAGGGATTTCGGATCTATCCTAGTCCGGGGGGAACATAACTAAATGGTATTATATGTAACAAATCCACTTGAAACTTACCGAGCGGCTCCTACAGAACAACCTAAGACCTAAACAAGAAAAGTCATAAAGAAAAAAAAAAGAAAAAATTACACTTGTTGCGGTTGTAAGCAGGCAAAGTTGTGTGCTCTCCTCACCATGTTAGATCCTGGTTATAACATGTCAGGCGGCGGTCGGCAAGCGGCATGCGGCTTCATGCGCCCTCCCCACCATGTTATGTCCTGGGCCCGGATTCATCAACGAGCATACCCATGGGTATGCTGGGTATAGGGGTAGACATACCCACGATGTGGACATACCCACGATTCATGAAAAACCTTACCATCCAAATCGTGGGTATATCAGTGGGTAGAGAAAACCCGCCGATCGTTGTGGGTACATCCGTATACCCGCGACTCATTCGCGCCCAATTGACGCGGCATGCCTGCATTCCGTCGCTCTTTGTCCGCCGAGACGGTTGTAAACAGCGGCGATTTTTTATTTTTTTTCGTTTGTTCCCTCGTTTTCAGTTTCTTTTAGGTTCCAGCTCGTTCTCTAGGAGCCGCTCGGTAAGTTTCAATTCATTTTGTTGCCTACTTTTTAGTTATGTGCCCCCCCCCCCTCGGACTAGGATAGATCCGGGATTTCTTATAATCTGCTTTCCATCAAATCTTTACAAAGTGTGAATTACTGCGTTCACAACCTCAAAATGGTTTCGAAGTAATTGTTAACGCCAGCGGAGGCGAGTGATCTGTATCACCTACTGTCCTGTTATTGGGGAATTTCTCGAACGGGCGCGACCGACGTCTCCACTCGTCCATGGCGAGTACCAGAGTGCTCCAACTGCTCAAGGGAGAGAAAGAGCGTCATACATCATACATTTTTTTAGCGTCATACATTTTCTTCCAGATTTTCACATCGAAGTCGGGCCAACGTGTTCGTTCGCGTGCTGGTTTTTTCTATCCCGTGAAATCCTATGAAATGGTCCATGCGACAGCATTTTAGCCGTCAAAGGCCCACGAAGGTCCTGCTTGTGTGAGTCGCTAACCCCGACCACTGCCTCTCGATGCTTTGCTGTTTCATCCTGCTTTATTATGTCCTGGGTTTTTGAAACGTATGGTAAAGCAGGAAGAAAAGTGGAGTCGAACAAGCGGACACGGAGTCGGACATTCTTCGTCTTCTTCACGGCTTCTTCGATGATCTTGAAAGCTGCCCAAGCCGCTCGCTTCCTCCTCCATCGCTAAAGCACTAGGTCGTTGATTATGTTGACTTCGCGACCCTGGTACACACAGCTAGATCATTCAGAGACAGTCGTTCAAAGCAAAGCAACGAGCCCCGACCTATGGAAGTCAAGGTGCTGGAGTCCTGCTGACTGTCTAACGAAGTTTTTCAACCAGGTTGTTGCGGAGAAGGTTCCTGCTATTAGTTGACAGCAAAGCACGACGATCCCGATCTGGAAGAAGGGCAGTCCCGCGGACTGCACGAGTTACCGTTCATTTCGATTCCCTCGCACACTATGAAAATATTCGAGCGAGTTGTGGATGGACGTATTCGCGAAATCGTCCGGTTTTCCACCAACCAACCAGAGTGGCTTCGTAGATGGCTGTGGCACCATCGACGCCATTCATGCTGTTCGTCTTCTTGTAGAAAGACATCACGAGAAACGAAAACCGCTGCATCTTGCTTTCCTCGACCTGGAGAAAGCACTTGATCGTGTACCTCGTGAGGTCATATGGTATGCTTTACGACAGCAAGGTGTTCCCGAACAACTTAGTGGGTGCGTCCTCTTTCCTGTGGTCCTAATAGTCAAGTATGAGTGCCAGCGGGCACATCGACGGAGGTTCCAATCTCCGTCGGTGCTCACCAAGGTTCCGCGCTTTTCCCACTCCTTTTCATTGTCGTAATGGATGCCATTTCGCGAGACCTTCAAAAGCCTACCCCTCGTATGCTGCTATATGCAGATCATGTAATGCTTGCCAGTGAAGACAAGGGAAATTGAGCGACAAGTGCAAGATTGGTGTGACCGCTTGGCGACATTCAGGCTCAAGCGGTACGTCAAAAATCTGAGTTCTTGACGACAGACGTAAGCGAGATAGGTCCACTGAGATCAATGGCACTGTGCTCTTACAAGCAACGCGCTCAATGACAAGCGCTGTGTGCGACAGGAAGATACCAGAGCGCATTAAATCAAAGATCCAGAATCAAAAATCTTTAAATCAAAGAACCGTGTCCGACCAGTAGCGGTGAACGGTGCTGAGTGCTGGCCTGCAACGAAGGAGGTTGAGAGCTGCCTCATCGTAAAGGAGGCGAAAATGCTGCGTTGGACGGCTGGTGTCACGCGTTCGGATCATGTTCGCAGTGTCTCCATATGTCAATGGTTTGACATCGCTCCAATTGCCGATAAGCTACGCGAAGCTCGCCAACTTTGGTATGGCCACGTTCTTCGTACGAATGGCGACACAGTTCGGAAGATTGGCCTCAACATAGATGTGCCCGGAAAACGGCCTATAGAGCGGCCTAGGCAACGCTGGCTTGATACGCTGCACATGGACATAAAGGAAGCTGGTATCCACCCCGATCAAGCGTTTGATCGTGTGAGGTGGCGCCACCATACCAGACTAGCGGACCCCGCCGCGTTAGGTTATCGTACAAAGCCCACCGCCCCTCAAATCATCATCCTGTATCACCGACTCCGGTGATGGGTAAAAAAGGGGCGGATCCTTGTTACACCCAAGCTGTTTGCGCCGGGTGGAAGGGGGATTGTCGTTCTCCACGTCTCAAGTAACCTATACAACCTGGATTGCTGTAGGTCTTCCGCTTCAGGGTGCATCCTCAAGGCTGAGATCTGCAGAACGGAACTTTTCGAACCACCCTTGCACGATCCTTTCTCAAGCACAATTCTGCCACCACACATACTTTATTTGTCAGGCTGTTTTAACGTGGATTTCCCCGCTTTGAAATTGAGGTAAAAGATGGAACTGCTCTTTCGACTCTGCTTCGTTGAGTCTTCGGAGAAACACAATATTAGGCAAAGTAATAAATGGTAACAAATAGTAACAAATTATTCCATCCGATAGCGTGAAGAAATCCGTATTAGACGTACAAAGGAAGTTGAATATTGTTCCAGTAATAAATGAACGAAAATCGGTAACACCAAAAGCGCCAGAACTTTCTGGCCAACCTAATAGATGGCGAATGAGGTTCTCGAAAATGATGCTGAAGAGTTTTGAGGATATTCCTTATCGAACCCCTCTCCTCACGCTGACGGGCGTAGACATCGTTGTAGATTGGTGAAATTTTGGTTGTGAACTCTTTATAGTTTCGGGCTACTAAACTGTACTGAGTTCACGGTTGCATTTGCTTCGCGAGTATGCAACTAATCGTGAGTGTACTGCGAATAGGCCGACAGACTGCACGTGAAAAAAGGCCTGAGAGTATGCTTGTTCCGTGCTAAAATCCGATTAGTCACACCTAGATTCATCCTTTCCAAACACCACCCTAATGGGATGTTGGATTTGTGGGTTGCTCTACTTTCCACTGTGAGTGTTGAAGTCGATGTTGAAGTGACCCAGCCCTCATTTCCACTGAAGCCCGTCCTCGGCAACGCCTGTTCGGCGCCCAGCAGTAGGAACTGGCAGACCTTTACTCACGCGTTCCTGCTGTCGGGACGGCAAGGACACGATTTGCCAGGATTCCACGGAGGGCTGCCAGACGATCGCTAACAGTGCAATGGGTCAGCCCCTTCAGCCTCGGTTTCCAGCGAGATCACCCATCTGCTTGACTAAACGCAGTATCAGTACCATCGACTGCGTGTTACACGGTTGTTATGAACCCCTCCCCCCCCCCCCCCCCCCCCTTGCTCTCCATTCTGGAGAACAAGGGCGGAACCGGAGGGATGTGCGGTTTCCCCGACGAGTGCACCTCCACTAGCAATTCCTTGACAGAACATAACCTTCCACTCTCACTCTGGTGGAAGCCATTAATTGCCCTACACGGAGTTGACAGCTGGATTCACGAAGGAAGTAGCGACAGTTTTTGTTAAGGGTGACGAGGATGTTTATGTAATTTCTTACTCAACCGCTGGATTACATGCTCTAGTGAATCCCAATGTTATTTGCAGGCAAATCGGTTCAGAAAGTCGGACGTGTTGGCCGACCTGCAGATCCGCCCGACTGGGACAATGAAAAAGTTTGTAAAGAATGGCTGGATAAGTATCCGTACCACTTGAACGAATACAAAAAGAAGGGCTACAAGGTGGGAGTTTGATTTCATTTGTTGTACGTTCTTCACATGCACTTCAAGTACATAGTAACTTTTTTTTATTAATCGGATTGTTCTGGACGAGGTGTCAGTTGTCGCTGCCACATACTATTTCATTTGTACTGCTCAGTAGCACTGCTGAAGGGTTTAGACTATAATTCTGCTGGCGTCGGGTTTTATGTCAGAGCATGGTGGCTTCCCGCTACGGTATTTGTTCCTCGACAAATTCACCTTATCTTCAAGACATGCTTCAGCTTTCAGACCATGACTGCTGTAGACTACTCTATGGGCATAATTTACTACCAGGTTTGCAAAGGACTGAAGAGAAGGGAGGCGGACCACTTGTTCAGGTGAGCCATAATTCGTTTCCAAGAGTGTTGCCTTCTGGAATCAGAGATCTGAAAAAATCACGAAAAAGCTCTAGCAGGAAATTTAACTGGTGTTGTGGCGCTGTTCAGCTGTTTAAGAGTAAATTTTATGTGTTACACCTTGCTCAAATGTTTTTCTGATATTTTCAAGTTTTGTAGGATGGTGCGGCTGCTCAAAAGTACGTACTCAGACATTTGAGCACCACTAACATAACAGAATAGCACCAGTAATCGATCCAGTGCTCGAATACAAGCCCTATCTTGCAAAGCTGTGGCGGGTGGCAGTCAATGCCTTAGGCCTATGTTATACTTCGGCGATGCGTCGCCGACGCTGCGACCCGTCACCGACAGCCCGTCAGCGACATCGCCGACGCTGACGTCACCACAGACGTCGCCGACGTCGCCACAGACGCGTGGTCGACGTCGGCGACGTCGTCAACAGATTCTGTGGCGGCGTCGGGGACGACGTTGACAGGAGAGCGTCGGCGCGCATTTTTAGCATTGGAGCACGTTTTCAATGTCATCACTCGCATGCCACGTGTCTTTCACGTCACTGTCAAGTTCTAAACATCAAAAAAAGCACATCATAGATTAATGTGGCCAGTAGTAACAAGATTGTAAGCATTCGGACCATGCACGATCAAACAAGTCTGAAATACAAGGTTTCAGACGAGGCTATTTACACGTTACATAAATCTCGTTACCTGTGCTTTCATATGAGTCTCAAACGTCTTCAAAGGTTTCACTAGCAGCAATGTTAGAACCAATCAAACAGTACCTGTATTTTTTAGGATGCCCTGTATTTTTCGCAAGTCATAGTGTGTTTTTAATTTTTAAACTTAAAAAAGTTAAAAAAAAATAAAAAGAAGCTCAAATCAATCGATACGGTTACTTTGTAAAGAGATTATAACAAGTATTCAAGCGAAACACTATCAGTAGATTATAAAATGCAAAATAACAGACGAGTGCATGGCGCAGTCTATCCCGATAATAATAGAAGTACGTGATAGTGTTGGGCATTTAACGACTATTGATTTACCAATTTAACGATTTTACCAGCATTTTCGGTTTAGCAAAGATCTTTTTCGTTAAATCGTATTTAAATTAAGCTTACGCGGATTTCTCGAATACAAAGGAAAACTTAGCTCTTAATTGGTAAGAATTCTATCTCGAAAAAGCTCTTCGCAGAGGTTTGCAATACCATTTGAGAAAACGAGGAAACACTACTTATTTTCCACACGTTCTATTTAGTATTACTTGCTCTACAAGGAAGCAAACAGGCCTAGAAAATGCGAACAGAACGGCTGAGAAGGACACAAAAAGGAAGAAAAGTGACAAAGTGAAGGGAGCTAAGGTTTAGGGTCCCACTCCCTCCCAAACACTCAGTGTTCTAGTGAATTGCAGTTTTTGTGTTCGCAAGACGGCGTCCTTTGCACTTGTCGATTTCGTGATTCGAAGTACGGTGGTGATGATTGCAGTTCCGGGAACGAAGAACCAACCCACAATCATAACACTCCATCGGAGCGCATTTTCTGCCACCCTTGAATGACGTCGGCGACGCTGACGTTGTCGGCCCGTCTGTGGCGACGTTGGCGGCGGAAGTATAACACCCCCTGCGGAGCTCTCGGCGACGTCGCCGGCGACGCTGTGATGTACGGGCTGCTACGAAGTGCGTAGCAGCTCCTACAGCACAGGTAGCCGACGTCGGCGACGCGTCGCCAAAGTGTAACATAGGCCTTAGGATAGGGCCACATGCCGTCTGCGCGGAATGCTCCTATCCTAAATCCTTGACTGCCGGCAGGCATGGTCGACTCTGCAAAGGCCTTATTTCCTTCAGCTTTTGTTAAACATTTAGAAACACCAGCTTATTGAGAAAATATAACACAACAATAACACTTTATCATCTCCGCACTTAACCACACAAACAAAACTTCACAAAAATAATACATTGTTTTCGTAGAAATACGAAATATTGGTATTCTGGCAGTTGAGTCTTCTTTCTCTGAAAAAGTAATTTAATAAGATGTGCGCGCGTATATACGCAAATATATTTAGCACATATCAAAGCGTGAAAAGACCGTGAAAAGAATTATCCTATTAATATGAAAGCCTTGGTCCGTCTGTCCGTGCGCGTGTCATAATCCTGTGTAAGCCTGTGAAACGTGTCGAACATGTGAGACTCACCTGTTCGTACATGTAAAATATGTTTAGGTTACCCCCAAGTGCAATCGATGAAAATGGACGAAAATTGGCGGCAAATGGTCAGGTTGAAAATAGGATGGAGGCTTTTGGTCGGGCGACCAATGTCGATCGTTGTAACTTTTCCGCCGGAGCTATCGGTCCTAACCCACATTGGTTCGATTGGAGTGGGGGTCACGCGACCATGATGGCCGATGAATCGACTTCACAGCAAGTTGTAAGATTCAGTCGAAAGACCAATATCGATTGATGGCATCTGTTTTTTGATCCGATTTTGGCTTTGATTCATTAGGATGAGAGTCACACGACCGTTTCTTCGAAGGAATTACTATACTAGCTCCTTGGAATGACAGCTGTGTGCTGGCGTTCAGACCGGATCTACAGGAACTAAACTCTTTCGACCGACCGAGCAAAATCTATCGGCTTTATGAAGTCAGATTAGACCCTCCGGTGTGGGAACAGAGCTTTTACTAACGCTGATCTCAGTGCGCTTCATCATGCATTACTTGAAGCCTGCCTTTTACTGAGGCTAGCAGACCTATCATCATTTGTTAGGCTTAGAGCCACTCAGAGTCTGAAATTCAGTTTTCCTTGCCGAAATCACAGTAATTAGTCAAACTGTACACACTGAGAAAAACTTGTCGCCAGCTCTTCGGGCATTCGATCAAGCTCAGGCTGTCCCACTTTTAGTCAATGCGGTAGACACTCTTAATGCTATCAGTTGATAACGGCTGGTTTCTTTTCTACGAATGCAGCATTAGTCTTACCTAGTGTGGCTCTGATGTGTTCGGTCAAATCTTCATCGGGTCTCTTGCATACTTTCCAGATAGGCGGCTGAAATTTTCCGTGGAAGTCATTACTCTATCGAATTACAAACGAGCAAAATCTGCGCAATATGTTAAGACATCGTCTTTTTTGAATCTCGCTGGTATTTCCCAGACAGACATCAAGAATATAAAATTTATTTGTCATAACTCGTCTCACAGGTGAACTTTACTCTCACGAGGCGAAACACACGAGAAGAACTAGCTTGAACGGAGGGGTTGCTGGAATAGCCCATCTCCTCGTCAAGTTTAAATGAGAGAGGAACGTAGTGTCTGGCAGCTTCATAGCTGTGAGCTGGTGCATTTGGGTGAACGTCTGAGCAATTTAGCTCTTAAAAGCGGGTATTTTCACCTGCACACGGCCTAGGTATAAGCAAATTTGAATTAGTAGAGTTATGTAAAGGTAGGAAGTATACAGTTTAGTTCAGCCTCAACACCACAGCAAGCCCTGCTGAAATTGCAAACAATTTTTGAAGCAATTCTTTCAATAACTGTCCCATTGTATCAAAAGACGGTGGCAGTTATTTGACAGCACTTTGGATATCTTTCACCTCGCTCAGGTTGAATCATAGGTCCTTCATGCGATTTACCACCAGCTACTAAAGTTTAGGAATATCGGTATTGAAACGAGAGGTAAAGCTTTCACATCACATGTCTCGCATTCGAAATCGCTATTTCTTAACTCGAGTTCTCCCTCATAGCTAGTGACATGGGCCTCGTTCGAAGAATGGTGATAACATAATCTAATGAATGTATAAGACTAATCGGCGGAATCTTGAAATCAGGAACCGAAGTATACCATTTGCTGAACTGGCCAGAAATTAGACATTTTCTTCATGAAGAGCTACTAGTGTCCTGTGATAAACGTGTTGAACTATTACGATGCGTCTCAGCATCTAGTGACAACTTGTCTAATTGTCGACGTTCGGCGAATACGGATCATCGCAATCGGACATTTTACAAACTAAACTGCTTCTGAAACAAAATCAACTTCCATGGAGTACAAAGAAGTTCGTCATTGCGATAGTGCAAGGTTCCAACTACAATTAACAACCGCCGTTTAAATTCAGCCGTTTATTCAACTCATAGACGTGAAACATAAACTTTATCTTGAAGATACCTTAGTAGTGTGCAGAAACAGCAGTACACAAATAACCGCATACGTTTTCCAGCCAACTTATGGAAATAATTGTTGTATCTGCGAACAATAGATAACTTTTTCATAGAATCTTTTTAACATGTTTCCTGCATGCGAGCACAATTTCACGTCTTATTTACACGAATCAATTACGCAAAAAAGAAGACAACCGAAGGTTCAAGATTTCGCTGAATTAAGACGAAAAAGCCACTCTATCACAAAATTCAGGTCACAAATCTTAATAGCATACATTTAAGCATTTCACATAAAAGCATGATATCCTATAGGAACGAAAAGGCATTTCCCAGTGAATGTCCCGGATTTCGAAGAGCAGATCATAAAATTAAATTAAAAAGTATTTTCACGGAATCATGTTTTCTTTTTCGTATGAACTCGAGATTAGCCGGTGAAAATATGGAGTAGAGAAAGAAGCACTTTTCGAGTATAGCTCACAGTGCAGCCGGGAGGTTAAGATTACACGTGCTCCTCAGCAGCGACCAAGCCGGTGGTCCTTTCTCTTGCCCCTTTTTCCGTGCCCGGAGCCACTTCAATGTGGCCAAACCTTGAAGAATACGAGCATGCTCTCCCCCTTCCCCACACAGTGCTTCAGTGAACTCATCCAGGAAAGCACCGAGAAAATAATAAAAATAACAAACAATAATGGTCCACAGTACGAAGTTGAGTGAGAAACCATAGCACATTAACTCGAATGAGCCAGACTGTGCGCCAGTGCAAATATGGATGATTTTGTAACTTATTAAATAATAAAACTAGATAGATATTAGAAAATAGAACCATCGTTCGAATTCATTCTACTCGGGAGGAGGCTCAACCTGCTTTGCTTCTGTTTCGCCCTTGTTGGAAGTCTTCGGTTACAACTCCATGGTGCGACAGCTCTTCTTGAAGTTCAAGGAGCTGGTGCGGCACTGGAGAGCGGAGGCAACTGACAGCCCGAAGTTTGAGTTTGAGTTTCATCAGAAATGATGCAGAAACATGAACACGAGGCACCATCCAAGTCTGCACTGCGCCAAAAGACAGCTGCTCGCAGCCTCGAAGCAGATGTCTTGGGAGCCCGAACCGTATCCACTAGTACAGAAGAATAGGAGAGTAAAGCGAACGAGCCACTTTCGGTGCACAGAAGTAACGGACTGAAAATGTTGCCTACAGACCGTTGAGTCGTCGAACCGCAGCGTCGATGTCGATCATCGTCCGCTGTCGCGCCGGGGCGCGCCGCGTACAATGTATAGAGCATGCCGATGAAGTCAGTGCTCAACCAATTGGCACATGGCTTTGCGTAGTGAAATCGATGCTAGAGGATCGAGGGACATTGCGGAATAGAATTTTCGAATCTATTCCAGTCGAATGGGGGGAGCTACCGTTAGAAAGGTGAAGCCAAGACAAACAAACAAGTTTATTGTGGTTTCACAACTCTACAGGTCTACGAGGTGTGAAGAAAAATCCGCCCAAAGTTCCTCGCTCTAGGGCTTATCCGAGGTGCTGATCAAGAATCTGATACACGCGAAACTATAATAGTATCTTGAAACTATGCAAAAATAGACCTATGACTTCTTGATTTGCACCCAAAATGTGCTGGAACTCCCTCAAATTTCTGTACGTGAAGAAGCTTGCTAGGACTCGCGATTTTGCCACCGAAACCTAAGGTCTTTCCGTGTTCCTTGTCAGTTTTCAGCCAAAAAGTAGTGTGGGTTTCTAGAAAACCTGTGAGCATTCTAAAGATCAGGAGGTCAGATCTTGTCCTTCTCTTGAAAAGGCTTAGTAAACCTAATATTCCAGCTCCTTCAGCACCACTTGTTATTTGTCTGATAAAAGTTGTTCTCGAAGAACCTCAACATCTGCTTACGAGTGAAACTATTCTGAGGATTTTGTAAAAGAGAAATGTCTTTTCCCTCCGAAGGATTTAAACCTGTTGCACTCTCTGCAATGAGTCCTACATATGTTTTATATGGGGTGCGGGAACTTCTACTCACTTTCAGCCGCGCGCTTCGGGCGCGACGTCGCCGTGAGTGGCAAGCCCACGATGACGCGTCGAAAACGCGTACTGCTTGCCAGCTCCGTGTGCGCGGGTCCTGCACCGATTATCGACGGCTGGCAAATTGCCAATCGTCGTCCTGGGTGATTGTTTATTGTTGAACAATGTTGCAGTCTGTACATACACTTATCACGCCAGATTGGACACTACTATTCTAAACAGGACTAACGCCTTTGAAAAGAAAAAAGAAAAAATTGGACGTCTTCCAATTCAAAACGAGCCACTTCCACGTTAAGCTGGAGATTCTACAAAAAGGTTTGAATAATGTTTGTTCAAAGAAAATTTTCAGAATGATCCCTTTAATATCTAGTTTTAACAGGTGAAGACAGTGTTTGAAATTTTATGAAATTCTATTTTTTGAGAAAAATAATAGTTTAAAACTTGTTCTAAAGAGTAGAATGGCGGCCATTTTTGTTCCATAAAAAGGGGTTACGACGCTCTCCGACGTGCGTCGGAGAAGATGATCCGAAGACATCGTCAAAGTATTATGCAATTGTGCCAAAAATGAAAATAAACGGGTGACCCGACCCTATTTGAGGCCTTTTCTCCACTGCCACACTACCTCCTTCCTGAATTTATCTGAGAGCGATCACAGTATTACTGGAGCTCTCGAACAAATTCAGGGAAGCAGATGCCCGTCAGGTCTACCTGAGCTCCCTGTCCCGACCAGGATTGATCCCCATTGCGATGGCACGACTTTCAACCATTTATTTATTTATTTGTCGCCTATAGAGTGCCCTAAGCGGTTCGGTCGCCTTAGAACTCCAGCGTAGTACGAAAGATGGATGTCAGATTCGTGAGAACTCCAAATAACCCACTCCCTTGCCGAAGTTTGGGCCAAAAAATTAGTTTCGACCTCTCCTAAATCTCTGGAATCACAAGGACAGAACATGCAAAGAGAAAACAAAAAAATACACAAAAGGAGGCCCACCCACTCAGACTAGAAGAGAAAACCCATAAAAATGAAAGAATGAAGTATAGGCAGAGCGAGTCGGCCGCGCCGGACGACGAAGGGGGCGAGAGTATCGATTGGCGGGCGCGATGCGTGTGTCTGGCCCGGTGTTCGCGCGGTTCTGCAACGAGCCGTGATTACGGTACGTCGAGCCAGTCGACCCCACCAGTGCTCCTGCAGCCAATCATTAGAAAAAAAACTGGACAAGGGACCGATCCTGGACTGATCGTCCGTGATGGCTCTACATTTTGGAAATTCTTGGACGTTTCGAAACCGACTTCGCTATCTTCGATCGACACCGACGACTCACTCTTGGACATGGAAACTGCTACCTCACCGAATCCACCGACCTGGGACTCGAATGTGCATCCATATGTCCGGCTATCGCCAGCTGAAGGATCAGTACCACTGCAGATTTGCGACTAATGCCCTGAAACACATGCGCAATGATACTGTCTCTTATCTGAGAGACAAATTTGCCAACGATTTCGCCCCTGGCCTTGGACGCTGCACGAAAACCAAGGCAAAACTGTTTCTTCAGCCAGACGCTCGCCCAATCTACAAGCAGAAAAACCTGTGCCGTTCGCGTCACAATCAGCCGTCAATGCTGAAATCTATCCCCTAGTACAGAAAACGTCCTAGTCGCCGTGGAGCATTCTAATTGGGCAGCTCCAATCGTCGTTATCAAGAAAAGCAATGACACAGTAAGAATCTGTACTGTTTTCTCTATAGGACTCAATGACGTCCTTATTCTCCCACTGCCTACAATTGAGGACATACTCACAAAACTGAATGGAGGACAGTTCTTCTCTCAGGTGGATCTCGTTGATGCCTACTCCCTGTTCCAGAGAATCTCCAGGAGTTCGAATCGACAAATGCCATTTCTTCATGCCGGAAATCCGCTATCTCAGCAATATTACTGAAAAAAGAGGATGACGTCCGGATCCAAGCAAGATTCGAGCAATCTCTGAAATGCCAGCACCGAAGGACATAACCCACCTCCGATCACTTCTAGGGATGATCAATTACTACGGAGCATTCATACAGGACATACGTTAGCTTCGCACCCCTCTGATGCTTTACTGAAAAAGAGCGCTCATTTTGTCTGGGATGCAGAATGTCAAGAAGCTTTTCTTAAAGCAAAGGAAATTCTGGCATTGCCACTGCTGTTAACCCACTACGACCCAAAGTTGGAGCTGGTCGTTGCGGCCGACGCCTCCGATTATGGAATTGGAGCAGTGTTACTACATCGCTTTCCGGACAGATCTGAAAAGGCAATTTGTCACGCTAGCAGAAGCCTTACTGATGCCGAAAAAAGTACGGTCAGATCGAGAAAGAAAGGCTCGCGCTCGTCTGTGCCGTCGGAAAATTCCATCGTTACCTTCTTGGACGACGTTTCACTCTTCTAACTGACCACAAACCACTTATTACCATTTTCAGAAACAAAAGCGGTATACCTATTCAGAGCGCAAATCGAGTCCTCCGCTGGTCGCTCATACTTCGCGGTTACGATTTCAAAATCGAATACAGGAAACGACATAATTCGCCCAAGCTGACGCACTCTCACGTTTAATCGCGGATGGAAGTTCCGCTACGTCTGAAGATGTCGTTATCCCCCAAGCACTGCTGGATGCACATTGTCGTGCTGTTACTAATTTTCTGCCTTTACGTCGGAAGCCACTGCAGAAGAGATCGCCAAGGACGCAACAACAAAGGTGGTAATGGAACATGTTCGTCAGGACAAATGACCCCGAAAGGCCCCAACCGAGATTACTCGCTTTTCCGCACTATGCCACTCACTCTCAATCCAGGATGACTGCTTCTTCGTCGGGCCCCGCATTGTAATCCCGCCTCTATTTCGTCATCATCTACAACTGCTACACGATGGCCATGCTGAAGCCACTCGAATGAAAATGCTTGCCAGATCGTATATTTATTGGACAAAACTCACCAAAGAAATTGAAGAATTCGTCCGCAACTGCCGCGATTGTCAGGAAGCGTCCACAACACCAGTAAAGGCAGAACTCCACTACTTCATGGACTACTGAAGAGCGACCATGGTTACGAATACACATCGACTATGCAGGACCCATCAACGGAAAGATGTATTTAGTTGTTGTGGGCTCCTACTCCAAATGGCCCGAAATGGTTGAGATGCCATCGACTACAAGCAAAGCTACGATACATGGGCTCAGTCGACTCTTCGCGCAGTTTGGCAACCCCGAAAATCTGGTATCCGACAACGGGACTCAGTTTACCTCGTCTGAATTTTCCGATTTCTGCGTCAACAACAGAATCGCTTACTTCGCTCACCTCCCGCAATTGGACGGTCAAGCTTAAAGATTCGTCGACACGTTCAAACGAGGATTACGGAAGCTCATCAGCATGGAATCGACGGTCGAAGCACGTCAAAAGTTCCTACTTACCTATCATCGCACGCCGTGCCCTTGGTTTCCTCAAGGAAAGTCACCAGTCGAAAATTTCCCGGAAAGTCCGTACAACATTTACGCTTCTCAACACTCTACAAGGTCAACCTAGGACTTGAAACAGCGCCATGGAGAAACAGTTCAACCGTCACCCCGGACAACGCCCGAAGGGGTTTAAGCCGAATGAATTGATTTGTGTCGAGACTTTCAACAAGGACCCAACAAATGCACCTCCGCAAAAAACCTTGCTCGCCGAGGAAGTACCGTTTGCGACGTCCTAGTGAATGGAACCGTCCAACGGCGCCATGCTAACCAAATGCTTCCGCATGGTCAGTCCCTACTGACGAAGGACTATTAGACCTGTTCGATCTTCTGACACAGCCGTACAAACGCGACCAAGCAGTATCACCCTCTTCAGTCGTCGACTCTTCCGACGACAACTTTGATCGACGCTGCAACCCCTGCGATCGAAACATCGGATACCAGAGCACCCGAACCAGTGCAACGTCCGCAACGTCAACGCCGCCAACGCCGCCCACCACGACGCCTGGAGATGAATCCCAAATCTACGTGTGATTATCAATTTCAGATGAATGTAATTCGGTTGAGTTTCCTTGAGTTTTTCATAAATGGTTGTGTTTGTACCAAAATTTCTTCTTCTTATCATTCATCTTAGGGGGGAGGTATTGTAACTGTGAGGCATATCGGAGATCTGCATACGGATTGTACGGTATTTGACCACAACAACTCCGCCCATGTTCTAGAACCATGTTCGGCATCTATAAAAGGCCCGAAATTTGCTTTAGTATCAGTTCTATTCGTCGTCCTAATAAACTCTCCAGACTACTGTATTCGAGCCACTACACTGGCGATCGATTGTACTGGCTCGAATACAGCAGGCTGGAGAGTTTACTAGCATGACGAATAGATTGTTCGAAATTGAGTTCTGCGAAAAAGTATTGTTCGAACATTATTCGAAATCGAGTTTCGCGGAAAACCATTATTCGACCATTTTTCGACGAACAATGTTCGAAATGAAGTTTCGTGAAAAACTATTGTTCCAAATTGAGATAGGAAGACGTAGTTCAAACATTGTTCAAAATCGAAGATGGCGCAAAAGCATTGTTCGAATATTGTTCGAAACAGAACATTTGAAAAAGCATTGTTCGGACGTTGTTCAAAATCGAACAGTGCTCGAAAAATATCAAGAGTCAGCCGCCTGAGTCTGGATCATCTCCGTTCCCCGAAAAATCCACGTTCAAACTCGTTCCACTTCTGCGCATACGGTAATTGGCTTGAACGATTTGCGATTTTCTTTCCAGGGTGCTGGCGGCCGGCAGACTCTTGATATTGTTCTAACATTGTTCGATTTCGAACAATATTCGAACAATGTTTTCCGCGATGATCGATTTCGAACCAAGGGTGTGCTTAACGATCAGCGACTTACCGAATTATCGGATTTACCGGCTGTAGAAGATCCGACGGCGTGAAGACAGGTTTATTAGACAGAAGAACACTGAACTACCGGTGTGAGAAACGACAGCCTTATATAGGGCCCACAGGGCCGCCTGATTGATTAGTTTGATAGTCACAGATAAACAACAATGGCATTCCATATAAACTATCATTGGCACTGTAACATGTGATCATTCTTTCCTCAACACCTTCCTCCTAAGATAAACATTGTAAAGTTGAAACAACACAACTGATTCATCTGATAACCTATTTATATGATCGCAATGTTGGGTCTACTTGTATCCGGCATGTGGGTCGTCTCACGCGTTGAGGTCGTTGGTCTGCTTGTACGGTCGTCTCTGTCTCCGATCCATTTCTTGGTTCCGACGCTGCCGGCTGCTCTGTCGTAGTGGCTGTCGTAGGCGATGACGTAGTTGTAGATATGTCCATAAGTAGGTTGTCCAAATTGGCTGATGTTCCATCGGCTTCTTGCTGGATATTGTGGCGCAGTTGATTTGTGTGGCGTCTTTGTATAGCGCCATCGACGAGTACATCATATACAGCGTTTCCATGACGGGAAACGATTCTTCCAGGTGTCAATTTCCTTTGCTGCCTTCCGTACTCACGCACCCATACGACTTTGCCTGGTGCGAAGGTTTTGGGTCGAGCCCCGTGGTGGCGGTTGAATTGATTTTCCATGGGGTAGTTTCTCGCTGTGTTCCGAGTTGATGATGTCGTCAGCAGAGACAGTGGTGATCGAATCTTTCTCTGCAGGAAATTTTCGGATGGAGATCGTCCGTTTGGTGATGGGCATGGCGTTCTCCGGTACACTGCCAAGAATTTCTGAAGCACGTCTGCGTTCATTTTCGAGCTCTCCAACATCCTCGTCGTCCTCTTGAAAGTGTCAACGACCTGTGCATTCGATTGAGGGTGAAACGGCGGCGATCGGATGTGCTCGATGCCGTTTGGTTTCGCAGAAGTCTGCAAACTCCCTTGGTAAACTGACTTCCATTGTCCGACACTATTGTTTTTGGATTCCCAAACTGAGCGAAGAGTCGGGAAAGCTGGAGAATTGTGGTCCTGGATGTTATCGATTTCATTTCGATTACCTCAGGCCATTTAGAGAAGGCATCGACAACGATGAGAAACATCTTTCCGTTGACTAGTCCAGCAAAGTCGATGTGAATTCTTGTCCACGGTTCCGTTTCCATTGGCCAAGAGAAAAGTTTGTCTTTATTGGTTCCTTTGCTGCTTCTGGACAGCTTCGACATCTTCGCACGCAGTCTTCAATGTTTTTAGTGATATTAGTCCAGTACACATAAGATCTGGCAAGCATCTTCATCCTCGTGGTTCCGGGATGTCCATCATGCAATAGATCCAATACTCGACCCTGGGGACTCTTCGGAATGACGATTCGGGGTCCAAAGAAGAGGCAATCGTGGTCCAACGATAGCGATTGACGAAGGCTGGCGTAACGTGCGATTTCAGGCAATGGCTTTGGTGGCCAAGAATCCACTCGGACGGAGTCCATCACCATACGAAAGTTTAGTCCTGGGCGCTTTCTTCAGCGATCTTATCCATACGAACGGGCAGGATTTTTGCACGGAACGGCAGGCCGCTTTGGTTTCTCTTGTTGCCGTGGCGATGACAAAGTCCTCTGTGGATTGTGATTGTTCCGCGATCAGTCGGACAACGCATCCGCTTGACTGAAGTCCACTGTCCGTCTGTACTCGATCTGGAAGTCGCAGCTCATCAGAATAAGCGACCACCGCAAAAGTCGATTAGCGGTGTAAGTCGGAACACCTTGTTTGCTTCCGAAAATAGTCAATAGTGGCTTGTGGTTCGTCAGCAGTTTGAACTGTCGTCTCATAAGGTAGCGGTGAAACTTACGTACAGCGAAGACCAGTGCGAGTCCTTCTTTTTCTATTTGACCATACTTCTTTTCCGATTCGTTCAAGCGTCGGCTGGCATGACATATAGCTTTTTCTGTACCGTTCTTGAACCGGGTACGATTACCGCTCCAATGCCGTAGTCGGACGCATCAGCTGCCACAACGATTTCCAACTTGGGATCGTAGTGGGTGAGGAGTAGAGGCGAGGCAATAACTTCCTTGGCTCGCTTGAAGGCTTCTTCTTCTTCAAGTGTCCACTTGAATTCAGCATCCTTCTTGAGCAGTGCGTCCAGCGGGGCACGTAAGTTGTGCATTTCTTTAACGAACGTGCCGTAGTGGTTTATCATTCCTAGGAACGATCGGAGTTGTGCCACATTTTGGGGCCGTGTCGTTTTAGTGATGGGCTTGATTTTCTTTGGGTCAGGGCGGCATCCATTCTTGTCGATTATGACGCCGAGGTAGTTGATTTCTGGCATCATAAAATGGCACTTCTGCAGTTGAATACGGAATCCGTAATCGTGGATTCGTTTGAATAGTGCTTCCAAGTTTTTGCGATGTTCTTCCATTGTCCTTCCGGTCACGATGATGTCGTCCAGGTAAGCTGCCACTCCATGAAGTCCGGATATCATTGAGTCGATAATCTGTTGGAAGATTCCGGAGGCTGACTTCACCCCGAACGGCAAGCGGTTGTAGCGGAACAGACAGCGATGTGTGTTTATGGTGAGTAGCTCCTTCGATTCGTCTTCCACTTCGATCTGAAGATAGGCATCCGCTAGATCGATTTGAGGAAAAAGCTCACCACCGTTGAGTTTCGTGAATATTTCTTCCGTCGTAGGCAACGGGTGCAGATGGAGCATCAAAGCGTTGTTGAGTCCAGTGGAGTCTGCATAGAGACGAATTATTCCATTGCTCTTCTTCACGACCACTACAGGAACTGCCCAGTTGGAGTGGTCAACTGGCGACAGAACATATTCAGCGAGAAGTCTGTCGATTTCCATATCGACGCTGGACTGGGAAGCAAAGGGTACAGGACGTCTCTGACGATAGACAGGCTGGGCGTCAGGTTTAAGAAATAGCTTTGCTTTTGCCTTTGCGCAGTGTCCAAGGCCAGGCAGGAATACTTCAGCGAAACTACGCTTTATGAAGGCGACCGTTTCGTTCCGGATGTGATTGAGTGTGGCTGTGGCTAGTCGACAGTGGAATTGCTCCTTAAGCTGGTGATACTGCTCCATTT
Source organism: Heligmosomoides polygyrus bakeri (assembly GCA_947359475.1). Taxonomy (NCBI): domain Eukaryota; kingdom Metazoa; phylum Nematoda; class Chromadorea; order Rhabditida; family Heligmosomidae; genus Heligmosomoides; species Heligmosomoides polygyrus. Next base: position 34,127,564 of record OX375869.1, read on the forward strand.
CGACGCACCATTCTAGTCCGAGCAGGACAGTTGCCTCGGTGACGTAGCAGTTTCCTTGTCCCGTTGTGACTCTCTGGTGACGGTGAAATATATCCGTCGGCTGTCTTGACCGGTACAGTAGCACGACTGATGGTTGGGGATCCCATCTCGCTCCATGTTCGACGGGAAATTATGGTTACGTCGGACCCAGTGTCCAGCTGGAGCCTAGTGGAAAATCCGTTTATTTCCACTTTCAGGTAGGTGCGTGCATTCTGTGTCGCTGATGACGCGTTGTTGCAACGAATATTTCGTTGTCGGAATCTCGACTTCTTTGAAGAAAAACGTGTCCTTGTGGTGGTAGAAGTCGAAGTTGGTTCCTGACGTGGCTCTCGTGATGTCGATCGGTGGCGGAACATCACGTTCCGAGATGGATGCCGTCTATGCATTCCGCTTGGCTTGATGTAATGTGCAGCATTCACCTCTTTGGATTCCATCGTGCAATTGTCGGATCTGAGAGCGACGAAGGTTTCGCAGTCGTTTACGAAGTCGTCTAGGGAGGGTGATGCATCGTTTTCCTTTAAGCAATTGAGACGATTCAGCAGTCAGAGCCGGACGTCAGAGTGGGACGGGTCGATTAGTCCTGATAAGAATACTAGGCATTTTAGAGAATCGTCGTCGACGTCTTTCATTGAAGCATCCTCGAACTTCTTCTTTATTTTGTTGCTGAAGTCTCGATAGGTTATGTGTGACGTAGTTAACGGTTCGCATGTTGACTGGAGGAACTCGAAACGTCGTCGAATCAACGTCTGCTTCGGTCTGAATAGCTTGGTCAGCTTGTCCACAGTAGCAGCCAGGTCGATATGTCGTGGCTCTTGTGGTAGAACGTAGTCGGAATAGGTTTTATACGCGTGTCTGTTGAGTTTGTCTAGCAACAGGTTGCGTTTGCGTTCACCAGGCAGCGACGAACCTCGATCATTGATGACTGGTTCATATCGCCTGAACCAGTCCTTGAAGGTAGTATCGTCGTCGTCGTTGTAACAGAAGGTGGGTAGGTCTCTGACGAGGTCGCCGTATGGATCGGGTGCGGGGAGGGGTATGGCAGGCGGTGTGGTTGGAGCAGCTTTGTTTTCGCAGCTTCTCCATCATAGAAACCATCTGCTGGTTCTGCTGTTGGAGTACCGACAGCATTGCTGCCAACCATGGCGGAGGGGCGGCTTCTGACGACGTGGAAGGTGGAGGGGTGGCTGTTGACGACCAACCTGTTAGTGTTGACGGCATCGCGGAGTCGATTGCAGGTCCTGATCGCCACTGTAGAAGATGAAGACAGGTTTATTTGACAGAAGAACACTGAACAATCGGTGTGAGAAACGACAGCCTTATATAGGGCCCACAGGGCCGCCTGATTGATTAGTTTGATAGTCACAGATCAACAACAATGGCACCCCATATCAACTATCATTGGCACTGTAACATGTGATCATTCTTTCCTCAACACCGGCATTTTTCGTTAAAACGTTTTAACGAAATTCAACGACGAAAATTTCCGTTAAATTGCATTAACGACATTTTACACACCAGTTTTGAAATTTTACGTCTTCTTCATGTAAAGGAATTCGGCCGATTTTTTGTTGAGCTTTCGCAGTAAGTTGTAATACCGAGGAAGCATTCTACTTATTTAAATAAATGAAAATAGGGAATAGATATCGTCCTTGTTTTATGAAAATTAATTGCATTTTTGCGGCTCATTGACCAAATTATTTGCGTGCGTGTCCGCTCTTCTCTTACGCAGTTTTGAGTTTTTGGATTTCCTAGGACGGTGCTCCCTTTTGTTTGCTATATATTAATTCTTGATACTTACCGTTCAGTTTTTCACAGTTTTTGTGACATTTGTTCCATAAGTAGGGTCGAAAAGACAGAGAAAATGCGGAAAACTCTACGAAACTCAAATAATGCGAGAGAACAAGGATAAGAAACCAAGCAAGGGAAGGACAAGGCTCCGCACTCTTTTCCGCAAGTTTTCCGGAAAGCAGAGCGCAGGTCAACAATTTTGCTTAACCTTTTCGTCTTCTTCGAGGTCCCTCTTGGAAGTGTTTGGGAGAAGTGCAGTCAGAATACTCGTGAAACAGTGAGCATATGTACTATACCTTTGTCCTTGGGAAAAAATTTCGAATTTCGAATGATCGAATAATATTCGATTTTCAAAATTTCGAATTTCGAATGATCGAATAATATTCGATTTTCAAAATTTCGAATTTCGAATGATCGAATAATATTCGATTTTCAAAAAGTCGAATTTCGAATAATCGAATTTCGAATAGTCGAATATTCGAATAATCAAATGAACACTATTATTTACTGTCGTCACCCAGTGGTTGTCATTTAATTATTTTTTATTACCCACTGTGAAGGAAATGGATGGCTGCTCCATCCATTTCCTTTACGAGACCAAAGAACAATAACAGCGGTATAATGGCAATGAAGCACGCTTTGCTTCCCTAAGAATTCGTGGCAGAGCTAGATTGTTATATGTCTTTCTCTATAGGTTGCTATCTTTTCTTATGTTATAGCGAAGCTTCCAGGTGGTAAAAGAATAATTATCATGGGCGGAGAAATGACACAAAGGCGATCTGGTGCAGAAAGGGCGCAGGGAGTCTCATGAATGGCATTCAGTTTGTGTTCTAGCTCCGTTGAAGAGAAACGGACCCGCGTTGGAATCTAATCTGACAAGACACTACGACTTGGATAGTGTTAGAGCGAAAATGGGGATGGCTCACTTTCATAGGAAACGGAGTATGACTGGCTCTTGTACTCCATAGCCATTGCTCTTCCTCTCTTCTTCAAAGTTTTTACTGGCAGAAAGCAGGAGCTTTCTAGGACCCTGAAAGTTCTACATCCCTACCGCAGCCCCTTCGGCTCTAATCGTTCCCTTGTTGTAACTGGGGTAGAAATACAAAACGAAGATTCTCCCGTAGTATACTGAAGGTAAAAATACAGTACCGGACACGCCGCTGCGTCCAACAAGCACAAGCGGCGCCAAAGATGAGAAGCGGCGCAAAAGGGCGCCGGAGAGCGCCGTTTTCCGCTCGCCACGCGCTGCGTCTGAGGCAAGTCGCGTTAGTGCGCGGCACCCTCAACTTCTGGACGTTAGACTGAATGAAGGAGTTTATCCATGCGTTCGTACGAGCATGGCCTACTGTTTGGAACTAACTGCCGGCATGGCGCGCGCTCTGAACAATGCATATAGGCCCGGCAGAATCAATCGAGTGGGAGCGACAACCTGTAGAGCGAGCGACAGCTTGTACAGTGCGCGTTTAGGGAGTTTTATCAGAAATCCCTAGCCGTCCTACTCAGGCATTGCTCTAGGACTGTCCAGCCTGCATCTGGAGTGCGCCGTGAACAATGCATATAGAATCGAACCTATCCATCGAGTAGGCGCGACAGCTTGTAGAGTGCGCGTTTAGGGAGTTTTATCAGAAATCCCTAGCCGTCCTACTCAGGCATTGCTTTAGAACTGTCCAGCCTGCATCTGGAGTGCGCCGTGAACAATGCATATGAAATCGAACCTATCAATCGAGTGGGTGCGACAGCTGGTAGAGTGAGAGTTTGAGGAGTTTTATCAGAAATCCCTAGCCGCCCTACTCAGGAGCTGCTCTAGAACTGTCCAGCTTGTATCTGGAATGCGCCTGAACAATGCATATAGAAGCGAACCTATTAATCGAGTGGGTGCGACAGCTGGTAGAGTGAGAGTTTGACGAGTTTTATCAGAAATCCCTAGCCGCCCTACTCAGGAGCTGCTCTAGAACTGTCCAGCTTGTATCTGGAGTGCGCCGTGAACAATGCATATAGAAGCGAACCTATCAATCGAGTAGGCGCGACAGCTTGTAGAGTGCGCGTTTAGGGAGTTTTATCAGAAATCCCTAGCCGTCCTACTCAGGCATTGCTTTAGAACTGTCCAGCCTGCATCTGGAGTGCGCCGTGAACAATGCATATGAAATCGAACCTATCAATCGAGTGGGTGCGACAGCTGGTAGAGTGAGAGTTTGAGGAGTTTTATCAGAAATCCCTAGCCGCCCTACTCAGGAGCTGCTCTAGAACTGTCCAGCTTGTATCTGGTGTGCGCCTGAACAATGCATATAGAAGCGAACCTATCAATCGAGTGGGTGCGACAGCTGGTAGATTGAGAGTTTAAGGAGTTTTATTAGAAATCCCTGGCCACCTTACTCAGGAGCTGCTCTAGAACTGTCCAGCTTGTATCTGGAGTGCGCCGTGAACAATGGATATAAAATCGAACCTATCAATCGAGTGGGCGCAAAAGCATGTAGATTGGGAGTTTGAGGAGTTTTATTAGAAATCCCTGGCCACCCTACTTAGGAGCTGCTCTAGAACTGTCCAGCCTGCATCTGGAGTGCGCCGTGAACAATGCATATGAAATCGAACCTATCAATCGAGTGGGTGCGACAGCTCGCAAGTTGCACGCGCGGACGTGTTTGGAGCGCGATAACTCTGTCAAGTGTGAACCCTTCCGGCTGCAGCTTGTGGGTTTTGTAGTAATTAAGAAGCTCTAGCAGCTCGCCAAAGCACAACGATGTAGCCTAAGAAAGGACAAAGTTACGGTGTTGCAAAAATGCAGGTCAGACTTGTACAACCAATTTTTTTTTCGATTTCAGTCGATCACTGCGGGAAGAGGCGATGAGCTGACGGCCTACAAATGCATAGGCTAACAGACCACTTAACGCACTTTACAATAAGGTGCTTACGTCTCTCAGCTGCCTAACCTGCCTTAGGTACAGCTGCCGTTTTAGAGCGGCGGACGGCAACAGTGAAGATTCTTCCGCCCTTACTCCTTCCGGTTTTGAGTTTTCGACACTCGCAATGACACTGTTCTGTTCAGCTCGATGAGCTCTATCGAACGGAATCAATCTCGACCAATTTTTGAGATATCGATTTTTTGACGGTTTCGCACCGCTCAAGGTCGCGGCAGAAGGACGATGACGTCATCGAAAACCGATATTTCCGAACCGGGCCAAGTTGGTTACCATTCGATAGCGCTTTTGATGGTGAATGGAACTGTGGTGCTTAGAGTGGAGAGAACTGTGATGTGAGCGAGTAAGAGCGAGGAGAACATGACCATTGTTGTACTAAATTGTGCGCGCGGCGTCTTCTGAGCGCGATAGCTCTGTAAGGTGTGAACCTTTCCGGTTGCAGTTTGTTGGTTTTGTAGGCAGCAAAATGTTCTGGTAGTGTGCTAAAAAACGGTAATGTAGCTTATGATAGGACAAAGTTACAGTGCTGCGAAAATGCAGGTTAGCCTTGTGTGACACGATTTTTTCCAAATTTAGTCGACCCCTGCGGGAAGACGCGGAGAGCTAACATCTTACAATTGCGCAGGCGAGCAGAACGCTTAAGGTTCTTTACGAGGACGTGCTCACAACTAACTAGCTTATTAAATTGCCTTAGTACCAGCTGCCGTTTTAGGGCGGCGGACTTAGCGGTTGAAGTTTCCTGCCGTCTTACTCACCCATATTTGGGTTTTCGACAACCCCAGTAACACCGTTAGCTTCCCCGCGAAAAGCTCTATCGAATGGTAACCAATTTGGCCCGGTTCGGAAATATCGATTTTCGATGATGTCATCGTCCCTCTGCCGCGGCCTTGAGAGTGGTCTCGTCCTCGGCGCGAAACCGTCAAAAAATCGATTTTTCCAAAATCGGTCGAAATTGATACCATTCGATAGCGCTTTTCATGCTGAACAGAAAAGTACCATTGCTAGTGTTGAAAACTCAAATCTTGGTGAGTAAGAGCGCGAGAAACTCTAATCGCTATCTCCCGACGCTTTAAACTGGCAGCTGTGGCTAAGGCAGTTTGGGCAGATGAGGCGTTCTGATCGTAAAGTACCTTAAGCGTCCCCTTAGCCCACGCATTTTAAGCGCGTTAGCTAGCTGCGTCTTCCCGCAGTGGTTCACCGAAATCGGAAAAAATGCGTCACACAACCCGCATCTGCATCTTCGCATCTCTGTAACATTGCCTCTTCCTAAGCTATACCACTTCTACTTTGGCCTACTACTAGAACATTTTACTGCCTATAAGAACCACCAGTTGCAGCCGAAACGACTCGAACCTGACCGAGCTATTGCGCTCTGAACACGCCCGCACGTGCAATTTAGCACAATAATGGTGGATGTTCTCCCTGCTCTTACTCGCCCAGATTACGGTATTCGCTACTCGTAGCAGCACTGTTCAATTCAGCACGAAAAGCTCTATCGAATCGTAACCAATTTGGCCCGGTTCAGAAATATCTATTTTCGATGAGTCATCACCCTCTGCCGCAACCTAGAGCGGCGCCCTCTTCTTCGACGCGAAATTGCCAAAAAATCGATTTTTCCAAAACTGGCCGAGATTGACAGCGTTCGATAGAGATCATCGAGTTGAACAGAACGGTGTCATTGCGAGTGCGGAAAACCCAAAACCGGAAGGAGTAAGGGCGGAAGAATCTTCACTGTTGCCGTCGGCCGCTCTAAAACGGCAGCTGTAACTAAGGCAGGTTAGGCAGCTGAGAGATGTAAGCACCTTATTGTTAAGTGCGTTAAGTGGTCTGTTAGCCTATGCATTTGTAGGCCGTCAGCTCATCGCCTCTTCCCGCAGTGATCGACTGAAATTGGAAAAAATCGTGCCACACAAGCCTGACCTGCATTTACGCAGCGCTGTAACTTTGTCCAATCTTAAGCTACATTACCGTTTTTTAGCACACTACCAGAACATTTTGCTGCCTACAAAACCAACAAACTGCAACCGGGAAGGTTCACACTTTACAGAGCTATCGCGCTCAGAAGACGCCGCGCGCACAATTTAGCACAACAATGGTCATGTTCTCCTCGCTCTTACTCGCTCACATCACAGTTCTCGCCACTCTACGTAAAAAACGTTCTATTCTCCATCAAAAGCGCTATCGAATGGTGTCCAACTTGGCCAGATTCCAAAATATTCTCTTTCGGTGACGTCATCGGCCCTCCGCTGCGGCCTCACCCCCGATGCAAAATTGTCAAAAAATCGATATCTCAAAAATTGGTCGAGATTGATTTCGTTCGATAGAGCTCATCGAGCTGAACAGAACAGAGTTATTGCGAGTGTCGAAAACTCAAAACCGGAAGGAGTAAGGGCGGAAGAATCTTCACTGTTGCCGTCCGCCGCTCTAAAACGGCAGCTGTAACTAAGGCAGGTTAGGCAGCTGAGAGATGTAAGCACCTTATTGTAAAGTGCGCTAAGTGGTCTGTTAGCCTATGCATTTGTAGGCCGTCAGCTCATCGCCTCTTCCCGCAGTGATCGACTGAAATCGAAAAAAATAGGTTGTACAAGCCTGACCTGCATTTTGCACCACCGTAACTTTGTCCGTTCTTAGGCTATATCGCTATGCTTTGGCGAGCTGCTAGAGCTTCTTACTGACTACAAAATCCACAAGCTGCAGACTGAAGGGTTCACACTTGACAGAGTTATCGCGCTCCAAACACGCCCGCGCGTGCAATTTGCGAGCGGTGGCGCCCACTCGATTGATAGGTTCGATTCTATATGCACTGTTCACGGCGCACTCCAGATGCAGGCTGGACAGTCCTAGAGCAGCTCCTGAGTAGGGCGGCTAGAGATTTCTGATAAAACTCCTCAAACTCTCACTCTACCAGCTGTCTCGCCCACTCGATTGATAGGTTCGATCCTATATGCATTGTGCATGGCGCACTCCAAAGGCTCGCTGGACTGTCTTAGAGCAATTCCTGCGTCGGAAGGCTAGGAATTTTCGTTAAAACTCCCCATGCACACACTGTTCAAGCTCTCGCTCACTCTACAGGTTGTCGCCCCCACTCGATTGATTCTGCCGGGCCTATATGCATTGTTCAGAGCTCGCGCCATGCCGGCAGTTAGTTCCAAACAGTAGGCCGTGCTCGTACGAACGCATGGATAAGCTCCTTCATTCAGTCTAACGTCCAGAAGTTGAGGGTGCCGCGCACTAACGCGACTTGCCTCAGACGCAGCGCGTGGCGAGCGGAAAACGGCGCTCTCCGGCGCCCTTTTGCGCCGCTTCTCATCTTTGGCGCCGCTTGTGCTTGTTGGACGCAGCGGCATGTCCGGTACTGTATCTGTGTACAGGCATAACCCTAATCACTTGCGATTCACGTGAATGGCCACAGCACGCTCGACGGCCGTTTACAAGGAAGCAGGTGCGCAGCGGAGGGCCGCCCTTGCAGCGCTTACTTCGCGTCAACTCACAAGGGAGGTCAATGAACTTCCCGTGGGAATCTTATAAGTGACCTATTGAGCGCTGTGGGGGATTGTCCGAGAGGCACCCCAGTGGTTTAAAACTGAATGCAGCTAAGGGACATTTTATTTAACGAATTTACCGAATTTACCTTTTTAACGCGAAAATTTTTCGTTAAAAAGTGGTCGTTAAAAATTTACCGAAAAAAATTTAACGCACACCCCTGCTGCCCATCGCCTCCCCACCACTCTCTGCTAATCGAAGGTTTAGGGACTTGTACTCCCACAACACGGGTAGCTAGTAGCTACCCGTGTGTACTCAAGTCAAAAACAGCAGCACTAAAGGGCCTCATTCCCCTGACCCCGAAAGAGCCCCCATTTCTGCAGCGATGGGAAGGACGAGTACGGAGAGGCTGCTAAAATCTCAGGGCCTAACCAGGCTGCGCAAATTGAGAAGGACTAGGATGACGATCTGTACTTACAACGCCCGCACGCTTGCATCGGAAGCATCCGTCGAGGACCTGATGGTGCAAGCCAGGAAGATCAAGTACGACGTCATCGGACTGACCGAGACGAGAAGACACCACCCCCTACACGCCGCCTACGACTCCGGAGAAGAACTGTTCCTCGGAACATGCGACAGCAGGGGAGTAGGCGGCGTTGGTGTCCTCGTCAACACGCACTTGGCCATGAACATCAATTCGTACGAGTCTCTGACAAGCCGAATCGGACGTCTGCGACTGAAGCGATGTGGTTCCGTGCCAGCTTTGACTGTGCTCGTCGCGTATGCCCCAACATCCGACTACGACGACGAAGAAGTCGAAGCCTTCTACGTGGAGCTGGAGAAGTTCTATAAGGAAGATCACACCTTCTACAAGGTGATCGTCGGCGACTTCAACGCCAAGATCGGACCGCGAAGGTCGCCGGAGGAACTTCATCTTGGAACCCACGGGTTGGAGTGGAACGAGCAAGGTGAAAGGCTGTCTGAGTTTATCATGTCGACCAAGACCATCCATGGAAACTCGCAGTTCCAGAAGCCTCCCTCCCTACTATGGACCTGGGAATCTCCCGGTGGCCAGTTCCACAACGAGATCGACCACATCATCTTCAATCGCAAGTATTCCCTGACCGACGTCTCCGTTGTCCCCAAGTTCTACGCGGTATCGGACCACCGCCTCCTTCGCGCAAGGTTCCGCTTTTCGCGTCAAGGAGAGAAGGCCGCGAAGTTTAAGAAGAGGAGTCCCAGAACGACCATCAACTGGGACCTCTACACCTCTCTTGCCGGCCTTTGGGAAGATGCCGTCATGGACAACGTCGACGAGGAATACGACCGCTTCGTGCACCATCTGCACGATAGTGCTAAGGGAGCCGAGAGCTTGAAGACCACCAAGAGACGTCTGTCTCCGGAAACTCTCGAGCTTATACGCCAGCGTGGAGCAACACGAGCGTCGGGCAACTACCAACTGACGTCCGAGCTTGCGAAGCTATGCAGAGAGGCGATAAAGGAGGATCTTAAGGAGAGAAGGGGGAAGTGTTGCCTGAAGATGCAGAGGCGGGTTTGAGCATCCGCAATGCCCGCCGGAACTTCGTCAACTTCAAGACCAAGATGACCGCTCTCCGACGTCCTCACGGAACCGTCACCTCTTCCAGAAGGACAATGGAGAAGGTCATCCACGACTTCTACTCCGATCTCTTCGATAGCCACGTTCACCTGCCCCCATGCCATCTTCCGCAGGATGGATACGTCGTCCCCTCTGTTCTGCCTTCCGAGATCCGACACGCCATCTCGTCGGTGAAGAAACGTACAGCACCAGGTCCCGACAGGATCAGACCCGAACACCTGAAGAACCTCCCGCCAGCGCTCATCAACACCCTGGCACGGCTCTTCACATGTTACTTGTCGGAGTGCAAGGTTCCATCTCAGTGGAAGACCAGCAGAACCGTTTCGCTGTACAAGAAGGGAAACGTGCACGACATTGGCAACTATCGCCCGATCTGCCTGTTGTCCGTAGTCTACAAGCTGTTCACTCGAGTTATCCTGAATAGGATCGGCCGAACGCTGGACGATGGACAGCCATGCGAACAAGCAGGATTTCGAAGAGGGTTCAGCACGATCGACCACATACACACCATTACGAAGCTCATCGAAGTGTCGCGAGAGTACAAGCTGCCGCTTTGCCTTACGTTCATCGACCTGAAGAAGGCATTCGACTCTGTCGAAACTGAAGCGGTCATCGAAGCCCCGCTCACTCAGGGCGTTCCTACTCAGTACATCAGAGTCCTTCGAGAGCTGTACAGTGGATTCACGACCAAGATCTCACCATTCTACAACGACGTCGTCGTCGACGTGAAGAAAGGGGTTCGGCAGGGTGATACCATATCTCCGAAGCTCTTCAGCGCCACTCTCGAAAACGTCATGCGCGAACTAGAATGGGAAGACATGGGAGTGAAGGTCGACGGCCGGAAACTGCACCATCTTCGCTTCGCTGACGACATCGTGCTCATAACACCGAGCATCAGCCAGGCGGAGCGAATGCTGGCCGACTTCGATCGTGTATGTGGGAACGTTGGACTGCAGCTGAATCTTACGAAGACGATGTTCATGAGGAACGGATGGGTTTCTGATGCCCCATTCTCGCTCAACGGAACGAAAATCTCCGAATGCTCCAGCTATGTGTATCTGGGTCGCGAAGTCAACATGGCCAACGACCTAGCACCAGAGCTGAGCAGGAGGAAAAGAGCGGCTTGGGGAGCTTTCAAGAGCGTCGAAGAAGTCGCGAAGAAGACGAAGAACGTCCGACTCCGTGCCCACCTATTCGACTCTACCGTTCTTCCTGCCCTAACATACGCCTCAGAGACCTAGGCCATACGAAAGCAGGATGAACACGCGATCAGCGTTGCGCAGCGTGGAATCGAGAGGACGATGCTCGGAGTGACACGACTCACGCAAGTGAGAGAAGGCCTCCGGAGTTCCGAGCTTCGCCGACGTTCGAAGATCAGAGACGCTGATGCGTGGGCCAAGTTGTCGAAAATTAGGTGGGCCGGCCACGTAATGCGCTTCGCAGACACCCGCTGGACGAGAGCCGTCACCGACTGGATTCCGCGTGATGTCAAGAGAACACCGGGATGCCCACCAACGCGTTGGTCGGACTTCTTCGTGAAGGCCTTGAACGATCGATATGACGCTCTTCGTGTCCCTCAGGCGAAGAGGATCCATTGGACCACTCTGGCACGCGACAATGACGAATGGAGACGCTGCTGGCACCCGCTCGAGCAATTCGATGATCAACGGGACGACAGGTGATACAGGTGATACTCCCACAACTCCGAAGATCGAAAGCAGGTTTCGCCCAAACGTCGTCTAGAGGGCTAATTGAGGTGCTGATCGCAAATCTAGTAAACGTTTTCGCGTGATCGCGTGATTCCACATTTTCATGAGTGATCAAGTTTATCAGTTTGAGTACATAGAATCGCTTTCTTCACCTACATATGTAATCAGACTTGCTTTCCAGTCTTCGACTTTGAGATGGAAAGTAGTGCACGAAAAATGGATAATTTAGAAAAAGAAATGACAGATTCGTGGCAGCAGCCTAAATAATTTCCTAAGGCGAGGAAAGGACGAAATCAGTGGTCATGACAACCCTATCCTTACTCACGAATACACACTATGAAACATCGTAAGCGGCCACATTGTCGAAATTGGATACCATATTCGTGCTCAGCATCCAAAATAACAGTACAGGCGATGTTTGGGCGAAAAAAAAACGACCTCCACTCCACTTTTGGAGTCACAATAGTACAACGCGGCCGGTTACTCTACACCTTTTCTCGCACATACTCACCGTCGCCTATTGTGGTCGACGGTAACACCGAACGCGTTTGCCAGCTTCGTGATCAGAACCTCAGTCAACCCTCAGGACAACATTTGTACGAAATTTTATTATCTACTTACGAAGTCATGAGGATTAATACAAGTACCTACGTTTGCAAAGCCCCCCCCCCCCCCCCCTGTCAGTGCGGGAGAGTGGCCAAGGGAGAATAGGCTGCAAGAAGACCAATAGAATAAGTTAATCATATATGTAAATTTTAATACTCAAACAGTTTTAAATTCAATGTCTAAACAACGAAGTAGAATTAGAAATAACATGGGGTATGCATGAACTCTAAATCACTCTGTACTATAACAAACACAAGTGGAAAACAAGCAACAACTAAAACAAGTAATAACTAAAACAATGGTAACAACAACACTAAATATGTCTTGTTTTGCCTCTGCCTTCATACAAAACATGTTTATAATTAGTCACTCCGAGGCTCGTCAGTGAAGAAGGTGACTAATTAATTTAGTTGTTAGTACTGTATTTGATGTTATATGCAAATGCTACGAATACTACGGAGTACAATACTACGGAGTGGGTCAAAATTGATGCATTTTATAAGAGATGCTAAAATTAGTAAAAATTTACAAGAGAAACGTTCTCTATAGGAACCCGAAGACTGATCAGCACATCCCAGAGATGGATTGAAGCAACACATTTCGATCATGTTCGTAAATATGGTTAAAATGAGAATATGCTCTACATTTACCAAAACGTACAGCAATCCGTAAACAACTCTCCTAGATTCGAACCTGGACCTCTCCCCGCTATCCACGCCCCGACTGCAGTGAATGATTCATTTGACCTAATAAATTGTCAGATTTCTAACATCTAACTATAATCAAAGCTCTATAGCATCTGCATGTTAATTTCTGAGTATTTCAAGGCCATTCAAGGCGTCACTTTTGCCTTATCAGCCAGCGCTGAAGTGCTACAGTTTTTTGTAATTTTTGACCTACCCAGATGCCCGCAGGACATTTGAAGACCACTACGGTGCTTCTTAGACACACCCTTATAACAAGCAATAGGTCATTTTGGAAATCTCCACGGGAAGTTCATCGACTTCTCTTGTCAGATTACGTACACACAATTCGGCGCACTTTGAGCGACGCGCGAAACTCAAACATCGTTTTTTATCATAAGGTCAGAGTCCCCTGGTTTTCGAAGAAGAGTGCCACTAACTTGTTAAGATATTGATGAAGAATATTCGAATATTCGACTATTCGAATATTCGATATTCGAAGCCTTCGAATATTCGAATAAACGAATATTCGAATATTGGCCACTTTCGAATATTCGAATAAACGAATAATTCGAATATTCGACTTTCTCGAATATTCGAATAATCGAATAATTCGAATATTGGACTTTCTCGAATATTCGAATAATCGAATAATTCGAATATTGGACTTTTTTCGATTAGTCGAATATTCGAATATTCGAAATTCGAATTTATTCGAAATTCGACTATTCGAAATTCGAAAAGGACAAAGGTATAATATGTACATGAAAGCAACAAAATTAGATAAAAGGAGAAGGTGATAACCACTCTTCGTCAGTTATTATATAATGAGGTCACTCCAAATCTGCTACTTTACATGCGGTCTATTGCATGACGATTTTTTAAAAATTTCCACGAAAGATGTACATATTTGAAGGTGCAGGTCTTGCTCTAGAAAGAAATTTTGATTATGTCTGTAGATTTTTGCGTCTATTTTGCAAATTTACTATAATGCTGTTCACCAATCCAAAACGTGCTCTACATTAACAAGAAGAGATTGAGAACCCCAAAAAATACAATCGAACGGCGGAGAGTCGTTGGATACACCGCCCTCAGAAAGGAGCGGGGCGAGGGGCGCGCCGAGGACAAGATGTCCGGGTCCCTGCCTTCGCATGGAGGCATCGGATTTCTAATCACTTCCCTTGGCCCTGCATCTCTATCCTGAACTGATTTCGTTCTTGAGACAAGAGTCAGAACCTTGTTCACCATATTTGGAACAAAAGAGTTTTCAGCTGCAGCGTCAAGGCTTTCTTCAGGCCCCGCCAATGTATAACTGACCGGAATCACCCATAGTCTCTAGTTGAGGCGAAAATTTAAGGAATTGTGGCGAAAATTGAATAAATCTAGAGAGAAGAACGACTTTCTCCGTCCCTCAACTGCCTTCATAACCGAACCGACTGGTAAATCACTTCAGAGTTCCCCGAGATTCGCTTCCCAACAGTCTCCTATCAGTTGTTAGGTTTTTGAACGATGTCACGCCAATTAACGACGGTTTCGAGCGCAGCAAACTTGTCCAAATAGGGCGGCGCGAGCAGGGTGGGAAGTGGGCGGCGGGCAGCACGGTGTACCGAACGACTGCCCCCCCCCCCATCGAATCTCAGACAAATGTGCTGTATAGTGTGGTACCAGGTCCTTCAAGAAGAAAATCAGAGTCGAAAAATGCTTCAGTCTCCTAAAAGGGTGACAGACAGTGGCGAATTCTAAATGGAGGAATTAGGAAAGGATAAAGGCAAGATGGACCACTTTAATGTATGACGAGAAATGCTCTTTTCAAATTGAAATCTACGTTGCTTGGTTGGCAAAGACAAAAATACTCAATGCAGAAAAATTTGATTCGATTAAAACTTGGTCAGCGGTCCGTGGCTGTTTACTTTATTCTCCGCTGTCGTATACAGTAAGCACATAGCTTTTGGGATTCTGTGAGACAGAAAGATCTATGGATTTTGTAAATATTTTCCAAGGACGAACTGTAACAAAGAATTTGCTGTGGTCCCTGCCTAACCTGAATACTTTTTTTTTAACATTCTGTAGTTTTCCGAATCAGAATGTTAGGCTGTAAGAGTTTACCGAGAGAGCGCAAGTTTTGCGAATAGGTTGTCAGCACAAATAAAAGCGCTCAAATACCTTAAATCGTGCTAAGGTGCTGTGCACCTTAGATCTTCCCAGAAGCTGGACCTTCCACGTGCTAAAAGAACTAGACATACTAAGAAATTTGTAATTTTAGAAGACCTGTTGTTTCTGTTAGGTTTTGGAATCTTAAATTCTGACTAAAAAAAATCTGACTCCTTTCTTTTAGCAATTTGTGTTTATTATAGATGGACTGATGCCATGTTTTGTGAAGATGAAGACATAGTCATATAAACGCTATGTAGATGGAGTCGAAAAAAATCAATAAGGAAAAAGATCTCCCTTGTTACATGCTAACATGCAGCCAAACCACTGCCACTAAGCAAGAATTTATATAACGTCTTTACCTAATTTACCGAATTAAACGCAAAAATTTTCCGCTAACAATTAGTCGTTAAAAAATACCGAAAAATTTAACACACATCCCTGTTTCGATCAACGTGTGATTTCATTTAGAGGGTTCAAATTCGAAAATCGCGAGGTTTTGTTCGAACGTATTTCGAAATCGAACGTGTTCGAATAATGCTTGAAAGCGAGGGATTTGTCAGAGTGGCTTAAAGAGGGAGTTCAAATTGAGGATGCAGTTAATTAGAGGTAATGCGATATTTTCTTCGTTGGTGTTGAACATACCTAGGATGTAAGAGTCTGGTTCTTATCTAGGTTATTTGTAACCCTGAGAATTCTCAAAAATCTCATCAATATTAAGCAGCATAACGAAAATCATTGCCTATTCGACTCTCGTAGCGATATTACAGTTTTGGGTACTATCTCACTTCATGCCTTGTGTTGTTTATAGTTTCGTTCAAATGACCTATTCGAATAGGTGTTCTAATGATTTTCATTCAATTTCGAATATTCGAAACATCTCGTTTTTCGTATATATTCGAATTCGAACATTCAGAAAACCGCTTTTTTCGAATATGACCGAATTCGAATGTTCGAAATTTGCGAGCATTCGAAACCATTCGAATATTCGCGAAAACGTCGAGCACAACTATACGCCCGGGAAGTACGCGTACTGCTTTTCAGGGAAGCGGAAAGGTACTAGTTGTGCTTAGATTTGCATCACACACGCCTCCTTGTTGAACACCCTTCAGAACGCTGGTGGATACAAGAGTGCGACTGTTTTGTGAATTTTTGACAGAGAAGACGGCAAGACAAATCTCTAATTTGTTCTCCAATGAAACTATAAGAATTGCTGGACTCCTCAACCCAAATCTCACCTTCCTATGTCAGGATTGTCGACATAAACAGTAGTTTGGAGTTTTGCACTTCTTTGTTACACAAATCCTTTGATTTTCTTTTTAACCTCCATCTAAAACATTTCACCTATGGGAGGTCTGTGGACATCCAGAAAAGAAATGAGTGCGAAAGAAAACCCTCTTGGGAACTACTGTTCATCAGCCAAGAGCCGGAAGAGAGCAATGAGTCATCAGGCGAAGGACGAGACCATATACACGTTGCAAATTAAGCCTAGCGGCGAGGAATGTCCACTACTTGCAAAAGAAATGACCAAGTATCTTGTTATTCCGGTCTTCTAATTGGATTGTAAACGCTTATTCATTTGTCTTCTAAATGCAATTCTTTCCATCCGCAATTGTGACTTTGTTCTGTCTTCATTCGGTTCTCTAGGGAATGTACCTTCGAAATCGATTTATTCGATAGTTCGGTTTTCGAAAACCGCGAGAAACCGAGTTACTCAATTGTTCGGTTTCCGAAAACCCCGAAAAATCGAGCTATTCGATTGTTCGGTTTTCGAATATTTCAAAAAATCGAGTTACTAGATTACTCGACTTTCGAAAAAAAAATATCAAGAAGCTCGACTCTAGACAGGATCAGTCCCGAACACCTAGAGATCTTTGCGCTAGTGCTCATCAACACCCTGGCGTGGCTCTTCACAGGCTCCATCTCATGGAAGACCGGCAGGAGAATCTTGCTGTACAAGAAGGGAGACGTGCACGACATTGGCAACTACCGTCCGATCTGCCTGCTGTCTGTAGTATACAAGCTGCTCACTTGAGACATCGAAAAAGATTAGCAGAACGCTTCTTTGACCACCAGCTCCTAGCACCAGTCATGATTACCCGAGGACGTTTGTAAAATTAATCCAGAACCAGTGCTTCGAGGTGAACAAACACAGTAATCTTGTTATATTCTCATTACAGTGGAGGAACCATGGGACAGCAACCTCATAGTATTCATAAAAAGCATCGAAATACCCTTAACCTGTAATCCCTTGTCCATAATTCTTAGTATTGGATTTGAAGGCACGAAACATGGGATCAAATTCGCGTTGTTTGATGGAGAGTTGGATGATTGACTGATTGCATCAGAATCCAGTAGCGGTAACGTCTACCCCGAGATATGTGAACTATACCAGCTTCTGGCAGCTAAATGAGTAAAAGTTGTGTGATCATTCGAACGTTGTAGCCACTTTAAAGACACGCTGTTAATGTTACTCGGAAATCCTATTTTGTTACGAGCACTGTGCAATTATACCACAGAAACGCTTCAAGTGTGAGAATGATTATTTCGAGTGATGATCGAGATGCTCCATAATGTATAGCCTAATAATGTATAGCCTAAACACCTGCTGTTATTCAAAATGCTGTGTGGGGGTCTGGAAGAGGAAGCGGAGCGAGTAACAGCTAGACTCATTTCAGGCCATTTGATCTGATGTCGCATTCAAAGGAGCTGCGTGCTACGCTTTATGAGTCGACATGCGGCGAGTCACACTTGTACATGCTCGAGTACCTCGAAAAATTCATGAACTCGTACCCAGGTATCTGCTTTCCAACTGGTTGGTTATCCCCATCTGGAATACCGTCCAAGAAATTCTACATATATCTATAGATTCAAATGCACACGGTTCTGCTCAAACAGCTCAGCAAAAATCATTCTGGATACTTAGAACCCATGCACGGTCTAATGACGTTCTTATGGTTAGTATAAATCGTCACCGCTAGAACTTTTAAAGAGATAATGTTGTTCCCGGCTATCGATCTTGAGGTAATGCTAATCGCTTAAGAAGCAGCTTAGTCATGTTTTTGATGCTAACGCTGTTTGGAGTACCTTTCTTCAGGTCCGGGCGTTAGATACCCCATTCTCCGCACATCCATGAAGTAACCTGACAAGGGGGCCATTGAACTTTCCCCAAAGATTCTCAACATTACTTATATGGTCTTGTAGAGCATCGGACTAGGATCACAGAACTAGGTTTCGTTCTTGCTACGGGCCGCTGTAGTGTTATATATTATGTTATATCTGTATTATATCGTAAACTTGGGTGATCCACCGCCAAGGTGGATCACCCAAGTTTACGATATAATGAGCGTACCTACTCGTCGGGAAATGGATGGGGATGAAGTGTCGAGAGCCGGGACTAAGCAAATGTGTAACAGACGTCGTCCGAGGTGTGTCGGGATTCAAAAGGCGTTACACTGACGTCGTCCAACGTGCGTTGGCATTCAGAAAATAAGGATGACCAGTATTTTCTCTCAGTGTCGTGTAGCGTGTGTCGCGCTGTAGGTGGTCATAGACGTCGTCGCTACCTCGTGAAACGTCCGTCGGGACTCAGAAAATGTCTCACAGGTGTTGTGTATTATGCGTTCGGATTCAGAAGACAGGTGTTGTGTATTATGCGTTCGGATTCAGAAGACTGCTATAGATAAGACTCTGCACAGCATGTATTGCATGATTTTGACCTTTTAAGGATTTTGTGACGAACGTGCGCGTGTTTGGCTCTAGCTCCGTTTCTGAGCAAGGCGTATTGATGAGGGTGGGGGATGTATAAAGAATGAGTACAGGAATCGGAGAGGTATATTGCTGTTGGACAGTAAAAGGTATCGACTGGCCGACCAAAACCGATTGATTTTATTTATGTTTCCGAAAATAAAGTGCTTTGCATTAGGACTCTCACGATCTGTTTCTCGCCAGGTAGAGAGCGGTTACTTCAGAGAATAAATCGCGTACATGCGAAAGAGGGTGGACAGGTTTTATAGGAGATTGAAAATTTTCTGCCCTATCCGTCAATACTGTTCTATATAGTAGTTTTTCACTGTAATGAAAGTAAGAAGGCCTAAAGAAGAAAAGTCGCGGTGTTCTATTCTAGGGGCTTGAGGACGAAGCACGGCCGCGAGGCCGCTGAACGTCTAGTCATTGTATACGATAGAGGCCCCTTTGTGGATTAGTTGACTGAGGATTAGCTGAATGCTTTAGTTCGTATCATTTTCATCTTTAAGTGAGAGATAAAGGATAATGTTCAGGATTGAACTATCCTTTCGTTTAATTTATTCAGTTTACTCTAAAGGGACTAACCAGGTGGCGATGTCCGTACCTCCACGTGGTACCACTGGAAACTGTCCGCTTTGGCGAGCCGAACCGAACACGGTCACTCGAATGCAGGCGACAGGCCCTTGTGGCAGGCCGGCCTACGAACACCCATGTCACATCGCATGGTGTATGACAATGGATAGTACTGCGAGAATCTCCACCCTTCGTAGAGTACAAAAACATGCTTCGTTTTTGGTGAGTCCTTGAACCAAAAGAGCTACGGGCCCTCAATTGGGAGGGGTACAGTAGCGCACCTTCGCACATGCCCACGTGCATGGGTGCGCGTGCACTGTTGCATGGGACGCGGCTAAAGGCTCCGCAGCAAGCGAGTAGGTGGCTCAGCAGGTTGAGGGGCTGATTCGCAGGTACTACGTCAGATGTCCGACTCCCGTGCTGTGCAGTACCTTTGCTTTTTTCATGACTGCTGCCACGTTTACGAGTTTGCTTCCTGCACATCTAGTACACACTTATTTCACTCTAAATTGTCAAATAAGGGTCAGATTCGTGCTCAACACGAAGTTTGGAGAAAAAAAACGGTGACCATGACCTTAGCATTAATCACCTCTACCTACTGTAACTTTACGTACTTCAGCGTAATACGGGAAAACAGATGTCAGATTCGTGATCGCCATCCCAAGTAACCCCCCTGGGGAAGTTTGGGCGAAATCGGTGATTATGACTTCGACGGCCTAGTCAACCGTACCTACCGTAACCTACCGTAATCGAACAAAATTTGGAAAACGGATGTCAAATTCGTGACAAGCACCCCAAATAACCTCGATGACGAGGTCTGGGTGAAATCGTTGATTATGACCTCAACATCTCTAGTCACTTGTACCTGCTGTAACCCGTAACTGCTGCAAGGTCACTGTATAATATTCCTTGAAAAAGACAAAACATTGTATAATTCAGAAAGAAAAGTGAGTGAAGCACAACTCACAGTAAACCCTTATTTAACTATTTAGAGTGTGATAAATTTGTATCAGATGTGTAGGAAGTAAGCAGATTTAAACCACCATTATGGCACTATTGTACATTCACGACTCCAGAGGTCGAGGAGAGGTCGAGGAGAGTTGAAAAAAATTTTGCCCAAATCTCGCCCAGGGGTGTTATTTGGGGTGCTGATCACGAATCTGACATCCGTTTTTCAAATTTCGACCGACTACGGTAGGTTACGGTAGGTACAGGTGAGGATGCAGTACTGTATCGCCAATTTCGAGGGCCCGTAGCTCTTTGGGTTCAAGGACTCAGCAGAAGTGACACATGTTTTTCTACCCTATGAAGGGTGGAGATCGTCGCAGTACTATCCATTTCCCCCATTCAGATCTACGCCTGAGACCCTTCCCAGGTAAGTAGAAATGGCCAAGCCGATTTTCAATTTCACCACCTCGATTATGCACCTGTGTATAACATAGAAGGGATTACATGTATATTTTCTATATTTTCTTTCTATTTTATTTCATTTTTTTATATTTTTTCGAAGTGACAATCACGCTTTAGTTTGAATAAACATTGTGTTAGGACCGTTAACAATCATGATGCTCCGAAGATTTTATGATAGAACTCTTGACCTTGAGGCATTCGAGAACTATTACCTGCTGTCAAAAATTCCTCGGAATTTCTTGAAATCCGCGGTTTATTGGTGCCGGAATAATTCATATAAAAACCACTGAGTTGAAAATCCAAGAAACCAAAACGCTCAACGAGATCCACATCGGAAAAGTACCCTGAGTTTCCAAGGGCCGACGCTAGACC
Organism: Heligmosomoides polygyrus bakeri; assembly: GCA_947359475.1. Classification (NCBI taxonomy): domain Eukaryota; kingdom Metazoa; phylum Nematoda; class Chromadorea; order Rhabditida; family Heligmosomidae; genus Heligmosomoides; species Heligmosomoides polygyrus. The sequence continues at coordinate 34,148,658 of OX375869.1, forward strand.
TTCCCTTACGTAAGTTACGAATAAATATTCATTTTATATTTTTTCATCCTACCCTGGGAACATGTTTTGCTAAGCCTAATTTGTACGTCTACACAGCATGCTTCAAAATCCAGCAGGGGTCCGCCCTTTGAAGGCAATTGGCGTCATTTGGCAAGGAGGTAGCTACAGACTGACCTCCCTCGTCTGCCGCGTAAACTAGTCCGCTCTGAACATATCTCACCAGCTGGCCCCTTCCTCTCGATAGGTCGGTGTATCTAACGTAGCGCGCCCCTTCTCCCATGATGGGAGACGAGCACGTGGTTGAGATTTCCTCATAAGTAGCAAAAGGTGGTAAAGATTTGGAGGTGAACAGCTGCAGCGTCATCAGCAGCATCCTCCCAAATTTTCCAAGCATGTCGTCGCACAAATTCTACAAAAGCCATGTGTAAGAGTAGATTCCATTTCCGAAGTCTCTCATGGGCTTGAATGGATCTTCCTGAGGAATGCCTTGTTTAAATGATATGAAAACAGAATGTCGTACAAACAGCGGCATCGTCAGTAGAGAGCATCAGTTGAGTTATCAAGGAAGAACACTGTTAAGCATCTTGGTTGCGTCAACATCGGCGATCAGGAACTGCTTCGAGGATTGAACTACAGGTTGAGAGCCGCTCTATGGAAGACAATTCAGCGATCAGCTCAAAGCGCAAGCGTATTATATTGAGGAAGTCTTCATGCGATGAGAATTGATACCACTACTCTCATCGGCTCCTTAACGTTGACTTACGGCAGGGCTTTCGCACGGGGGGCAGTCGTTCGGTACACCGTGCTGCCCGCCGCCCACTTCCCGCCCTGCCAGCGCCGCCCTATTTGGACAAGTTTGCTGCGCTTGAAACCGTCGTTAAATGGAGTGACATCGTCCAAAAACCTCACAACTGATAGGGGACGATTGGGAAGCGCATCTCGGGGAACTCTGAAGTCATTTTCCAGTCGGTTCGGTTATGGTGGCAGTTGAGGAAAGGAGAATATCCTTCTCTCTAGATTTTTTCAGTTTTCACGCCAATTCTTTAAATTTTCGGCATTTTCGGGAATTTTTGTTCCACATATGGTGAACAATGTTCTGGCTCTTGTCTCAAGAACGAAATCAGTACAGGATAGAGATGCAAGGCCAAGGGAAGTGATTAGGAATGCGATACCTCCATGTAAAGACAGAGACCCGGACATCTTGTCCTCGGCGCGCCCCTCGCCCCGCCCCTTTCTGAGGGAGGTGTATCCAACGACTCTCCACCCTTTCGCACGCATCCAAGCTGGAAGCTCAAAGAAAGGAGGAACGGGAATTTGTCAAGGAACGTTAAGTAGGAACGATGTTTCTTGACATGAAAGCAGTCACCTTCACCCTCTTCCACTAGAGCAGCAGATGACGTAAATGGCGATGAAGCACGCTATTCCTGTCTCAAGGTTAGACTACAGTTGAAATAGGCCCGATAGAGATAGTAGATCCCTAAGTTTTGACACATTTGCTTAAGCCTGGAGCGGCTGGCAGAGAGGCTATATGTTATTAAAGGATGTTTTGTTGCGATCCAAACTCTTGCGCCAGGCGGGATACGAACCCGCATATTCTGCTTTCCGGGCAGCGATGTTCGCCTTGCACTTTACCTTACCGCTTTCCGGCGCTGTTTGACCGCACATAAAGCCCTCTGCACACTTTTGCGGCAGCCGCGTACGCGGCTTCCACTGCCGCGTGCTAGAGTTCACGCGGTACTCCTCCCGCTCCCTCAATCACCAACGCGGCAATGCGGCAACAATGCCTTGAAGGATTACTGCCGCTGCCACCGGGTCTGCCGCATCTGCCGCGTAGGCGGCACATCAGCGGCAGGCCTCCGCGTCTCTGCCCCATGCTTAAAGATAGGGCTGCCGCGTTGCCGCAAAAGTGTGCGGAGGGCTTAAGACCTCCAGGTCCGTCAGCACCCACCCGTGATACGGGGGTGGGCCGGCCGCTGATATCAGCATGGAACCGGTTAAGCTGAAGACCTTACTAGTAACAACGGGATATCCCCTAAATTTGCTAAGTTGAAAACAAGAACCCTTTTTTTCTTTTTAAATCATTTTTTCTTAATTTCGCTTAAAGGCTTTTGCATATAGTTATATACCATTCAAAAGAGAATTTTTCGCTCTATCAGAAAGTGTGTTTTCCATTTTCCAATTTGAGTTTTTCATAATTTTTAGAGGAATGTCAAAAGAAAAGAAGCTGTAAAGGTGATTTTTCTTTTTTTCAACGTTCCACTAAAAATTGATAAAGATCTGTTTGAATAAGAAACGCAACACGTGTTCTGATAGAGAAATGCATTCTCTTTCGAAAGCCATGTGACACTATCCAAAAAGTAAAACAAAAGAGTAGGAGCTGTTGGTAGAAATAACTTATGTCGTCTGTACACTTCAACTTAATTCCTTGAAATGAAAATCAAAATAAACGAAAAATTCTTGTAGAGCAGATCAAACTTTTTTGAATTGTGTATAAGCTTATGCAGAAATTCTTAGACGTAAGCAGAGAGAAGGAGCTGCTGGCAAAGGTCACTTCTTACTTCTACTTTAATAACCTAGAAATTGCCAAAAAGTGGGAAAAAGCAAACATGTTTTCTAATACAGAAATTATTCTCTCTTTCAAATAGTGTATAATGTTAGGCCAAAAACTTTCGGCAAAATTTACAATAAAATGCTAAAAAACCAGCGAGTACTTAGTTCCCAACACAATTAATGAAAGCCATCTCATCAAAGGAGATCGGCTGAAGCTCTCGTAGAAACTCGTGGAAGGAATGGAGGCACAAATATTATGCACATGTCCTCCTTTGATTGGGATCCGATTCTTCTTCTATTGAATGATAATCAGAACCCTCTACTCACCAATGAGGCTTGCTCTTGGAGTGAAATTTAGCGACGGCAGACCCGCGAAACACTGATGCTGATCTTCCGAAGCCGAAATCCATGCTTTGAAAGCGCTCTGTGTTTCAGCACGATTCTCTGTATTTTCGAAAAAAGACCATACTCTCCATATGAGGCGCCATATGTTTTTGAAGCTCATTGCCGTCTGATGTAGAATCACGATTATGTCGTGCTCACTAGGAGAGCGTTGCACTGTTCTTTCATGTCTCAGACACGGATGAAATCGTTAAGAGTACCAATATCCTTCCCGTCCTGTTCTGCAATGAGTTCCCGAAATTCGTCACTTCACAAGCACGTAAAAAACAAGTCCTTAGCAACTAGTCTTACTCAAATATAGGAAGGCAGGAAACAGAGTGAGCGGTGCTTTGAACAACAGTAGTTGTTCGAGCAAATGAATCAGCTCAGAATTGACGCACTCCTTTTACAGGCACTCCAAAAATAGCCCAAGTTTGGCCTACTACATTAAGTCACGACGGAATGGGATCACTTTATCACTCCGACGAGCAGTTCCTCAAATTCTTCAACGACAACCGAGAAGCAATGGAGAACTCTTTCTTCTTCTTCCTGGGCGACCACGGCCCTCGTGCCTCCGGTGTAAGTTCGTGTCACTTTTGCGAACTAATTTCGCTCATGCACGCTGTAGACGAGGCGACGCTACATAGACCCGACCGACCGTTTGGTTCTAGACGAGGTTCAGTAAAGAGCCCGTCCTCTAGACATACGAACCAATACCAGACAGTCTTTCATGAATAGACCCAAGTACTTTCCTGCTGAAGTCTTTACCACGGCTTTGATAAACGGCCCAGAACTACGGTACAGACTCGGCCCCAACGCTGCATTTGTAGTACTCTTCAAAAAAGCTAGTACAATTTTTTCTTCATGCAGATATTAGTATGACTTTGTTTGAAGCGTTAATTCACCTACTTGTCAAGTGAACACGATGTTTAAAATTTCATAAGTTTCGCCTTTTCTGAGTAAAATAGTGGTTTAAAGCTCGTTTTAAGGAACAGGTAGGACGCTATTTTTTAGTGCTAAAGGAAGAGATTGCGCCATCCCCTCGTCCAAGATGCCACGATTTTTATTCAACTGATAGCAAAGATTCTGTTCAGTTGGAGTTTCACACCTGGAAATGGCACAACAAAACGAATTGTAAACAACATAGATTATTATTATTATTATTTATTACACGGGATATCCGTGTGAGATCACTTAACAACAAAGAGACATTTCACTCAACACAACACAACACGCATAACGATATCGACTCGAGTGTAAGATCAGAAACTTTAGAGGTCGTAGGAAAGATATACCAGTGATATGAATCATCTTAGGACAAATCTAGCTTGTCAAGTTTGCTTTTAAAGTCGCTGATTTTGCTTGTAACTATGCCTAACCTTAGCTGCTTGTCGAACTCAGTGCCAGTTCTATTCACAAAGAAATGGAACCTCACATTCCGTTTAGCCCTGGGAATGGCTAACTTCACTGGGCCTCCTCTGGTAATAGATGCCCTCAGTTTAAAGAAAATTTTAGAATTGAGCCCATAACGTCGGTCTAGAACCTTGTAGACTGTGATTAAGTCGAACTTTCTCCTCCTGTGTGACAGGGAAGGCAAGCCTAGCACCGAGTTTCGCATTGTGCTACAGGGAATATTGTGGTACGATAATCCCTTAGACCTGAACACCTTACGAGTAAAACTATTCTGTACTTTTTCCAGCTCAATTATTGATTTTACCTTATACGGATTAAAAATAACTGTGCCATATTCCAGTAAAGGTCTGATAAATGTTTTGTACGCTCCAACAAAAACATTAGTATTCGTTGTATATAGGTTTCAGAACAGATTAAGTACCGCTTTGGCCGTCTTAGCGGCTATAAGTTGACAGTGAGCATCGAAACTGAGGTCCTGTTTTATTAAGAACCCTAGATCCATTATTTCCCGTACCTCCTGTAACTGTAGTCCTTCAATAGTATATTTAAAATCAATATGCCTCTTACCTAGTCTCAACACTTTTGTTTTTTCATTAGAAAGAGGAAGTTTCCACTCATTAGCCCACTTGAGAGAATTTTGTAGAATTACCGAGTCGTCTACAGAGGCAATGGGGTAATACAATTTTAAATCATCAGCGAACGCTGAGCACATGACCCTGTTCGAAGAAATAATTGAGGGAAGTTCATACGTAAAAATGTTGAAGAGTACTGGAGACAGTACACCGTCCTGTGCGACTCCACTGCACAGCTGTCTGGGAGTAGAAAAAATAGATTTCATTCGTACGACAAATGTCCTTCCAGACAGAAAGGCTTTAATCCACGCAACAATTCGAGGATGTATTCCTATCAATTCTAATTTGTGGAGCAACCTACTATGAGAAACACGGTCAAACGCCTTTGCAAAGTCCAAATAAATTACAACAACGCTTACATCTTTATCAAGTGAATCCGTCCAGTCATTCATGGACTGCAGCACTGCGGTTATTGTGGACCTGTTTCTTTGAAACCCGTGCTAAAAATCAGAGATAACAGCATTATCTTTCAAATGTTTCAGAATTTTTTCCTTCACTACCTTTTCAAAGAGTCTGGCAAAAATAGACGTAATACTGATTGGTCTATAATTTCTTGGATCTATGTGTAACTGTTCTTTATGAACTGGATTTATGAATGAAACACGCCATCTACTGGTAACCTCCGCCCGCATAAGGCTCAAGTTATATGTATAAAAGCTAAGGGACCTGCAATGATATGAGATATCTTTTTAATAAGGCATAATGGAATATGGTCCGGCGTATCAGAAAACGAAGTAGATCATTTAAAAAGAAGTTCATGAATCACCTCAGCATGAAACCATACCGCATCTGCCATCATGGGAAATTTTGGCCGTTACTGGCTGGACAAAATCATCGTCTTTTTTAAAACCTCTCGAATATATCAGCAAAAATTTCAGCTTTCTCATCATCATTAGTTGCCATAGTCCCGTCCTCTCTTTTTAGCACAACAGGAGTCGTCTTGTTTGTAAGCCGTGCCTTTACATATCTGAAAAATTTGGTCTTGCTTTTGGTTTCAATGACTTTCTTCTCTACTCCGCTATAATATTTCCTGAACCGTTTCTCATAAGTAATTGCTAGCCTTTTATAATTCTCAATATCCTTAGGTTCATTACTTAATTTGGCCTTGTTCCATGCTTCCAGCTTTCTGGATGCTATTTTTGTATGTATCTGGGAAGACCAAATTTCTTAGTAGGCATAATCACTTTTGGTACAAAGAGGTCCATGGTGTGATGGAGAATTTGGATGAAAAGCTCATATTTAGCATCGACAGAAGATGCCGTATTCATTGAACCATACCAATCAATATCACTGAGATATCCATTAATCTCCCCAAAATTTGCCTTATTTAAGTCCCACTTTGTCACCAACGCTAGTGCATTTGCTATTCTTCAGGTTAAGGAAAAGTATAGAAGCATGATCACTAGACCCCAATGGAGCGAGTACTTCCACTCGCTTAACAAGGCCATTATCATTAGTCAAGAGTAGGTCAAGAATGTGCCTACCAAGTGTAGGTTCTAGTATTGCCTGAGTAAAGCCATAGTTATCACACATGTTCAGAAAACTTCTGGCTGTACGATCAAAAGCGTAAGAAGTGTGCTGTGACCATTGAATTCCTGGAATATTGAAGTCTCCCATTATAATACACGAGTGATTGCATGATACCAAGTCACCAATAGCCTTCATCATTTGTTTGAACAGAGCCGTAGTGCAGCAGGGAGTTCGGTAAACCACAATCATTCTTACAGTTCTGTCTACCAGGCCGAGATCATAGCACAGTAATTCATAACCCTCAGGGCAACTTTCACAAAAAACCGTATAAGGGTTAAAACTTTTCTTAACAAGGACAGCTACTCCACCATCCCTTGCATGGATCCTGTCACATCTTAACACTTCAAACTGGGGGCATAAATGACCAAATGTGGAAGTATCAGTGATGGAAGGTGAGAACATGTTAAGCTGTTCACATTTTTATGAATTGAGCGAATATTCGCTAAGAGACAAATGAAATTTTCATCATTTGTCCGAGGAGGACTCATACGTTTAAATTGCTGGACGGCATAGTGGAAGCAGTACGTGAAGAATGAGCAGGCTGCGTAGGCGTACAAAACATGGAACTGTCTGCAGGATTCAGCGATACAGAGGCAAAACCGGGAATAGGCTTCACTACCATTGCGGCGAGCCTTCCTTTCGGCACTAATCCGCTCACGCTGCTGTTTAGGAAGCGAGGGCCTAATGAATATGCCCTTTTTATGCGGAAAGTACCTCAAGTGTGGTGCTCGTCTCAATGCTAGCTTTGCAAAATATGAGGAAGGGAAAACCACGTTGATAAGCCTGTCACAAGTTGGGCGTGGTGGCCCCATACGAAAAACGGAAGTTGGACAGCAGTCTACCGACAAGTAATCCAAGAGTTGACAAACACGTGTAAAATCTTGACGAACCTTTTCGGAGGTAGAGCAATTACGAATCTCAGGAACACCTCGAATAACAGTAGACTTACTACGCTCGTGTTTTTCATATAAAGAGAACTCGAAGTTGGCCTTCATTTCTAAAGAAGACGGAGAGGCAGAGTTGCTTTTGGCAGCAGGAACATGACAACTGACATGCGAATTACGTAACATGCTATTTTCTTCTTTGAGAGCCTTAACTTCTCTAGTTAGAACGACGACCTCTTCAGCCAACTCACGATTGCGGTTGCGAACCGCATCTGTCTGTTTTTTGATCTCAATCAGGAAAGCAAAAAAGAAAAGCAATGTAACCAGTATTTACAATATCATAAAGAAATCGCTGCGCGCTTTTCGCATATATAATACACTGAATAATTGCTGCTTCATTGTGCTTCAAAACAACTTTTTATTGTATTTTCCAAAAAAATAATTTTATAAGACTATAAAAAATCTTTTCAGATATGAGAGAAAACGAGCTTACCTTATCACCTGTCACCTGTCGTCCCGTTGATCATCGACCTGCTCGAGCAGAGCCTCTATTCATGGCTCTCGCGTGCCAGAGTGCTCCAATGGATCCTCCTTTCTCGAGGGACACGAAGAGCGTCATACCGTTCGTTCAGGGTTTTCACGAAGAAATCCGACCAACGCATTGGTGGGCGTCCTGGTGTTCTCTTGTCATCCTGTGGAATCCGGTGGAGGCTCTCATCCAGCGGGTGTCTGAGAAGCGCATTACATGGCGGCCCACCTAATCTTCGACGATTTCTCCCATGCGACAGTGTCCCTGATCTTCGAACGTCGGCGAAGCTCGGAACTCCAAAGGTCTTCTCTCACTTGCTTGAGTCTATCACCCCGAGCATAGTCCTCTTGATGCCACGCTGCGCGACAGTGAAGTCGAATAGGAGGACACGGAGTGGGACCTTCTTTGTCGTCTTCTCGATTTCTTCGACGCGAAGCATTCGGAAATGTTCATTCCACTGAGCGAGAAGGCAGCACATGTCACTCTCCCGCTTCTTATCAAAACCGTCTTCTTAAAGTTCACATGTAGTCGAGCCTTCTCACCTACATGATCGAAGTCGGCCAGCATTCGCTCCGCCTGGCTGATGCTCCGCGAGCAAATGGTCTTATGATCACGATGTCGTCAGCGAAGCGAAGATGGTGCAGTTGCCGGTCGTCGACCTTCCTCCCATGTCTTCCCATTCTAATTCGCGCATGACGACTTCGAGGATGGCGCTGAAGAGCGTCGAGGATATGGTATTCCTCTGTAGAACCCTTCTCTTCACGCTGATGACGACGTCGTTGTGGAATGGTGTAATCTTGGTCGTGAATCCACTACACAGCTCTCGAAGTATGTTCTTTAGTGTAGGAACTGTCTCAGACGTATCTCTGAAAACGAATACAACTATGAGAGTTGTCAGTTTGTATACTGTGCCACACGAGTTTTTTAGGTGGATCTTTATTCGCAGGGCCTGACGCGTTTCGACTTCACGTCGTCTTCGAGGCCTGAACGTGGTGCATAGGTTAGAATTGCACTCTACCCCACCAAGCGCCTTAACTGCCCTAGCATTTTCAACCTACACCTACGACCACAACCAGAGTCCAAATGGTAGAAACGAACCCACCAATTGGATCCACCGCAGGGGCTGATTCGCCCACGTAAGTCGACCAGTAGAGGAGAATGAGGCACACTGTGCATCACTGCCACGACCGGTCGTCTCCAGTTCACAATGAGGCACAAATGGCAAGAAGTCGCTCGTCACAGAAAGGCACTCATTTCGGTTGTTCATCACTGGATTTCTTGCGAAAATCCAGAATGCCTCTAACGCTTTTCTCGCGGAAATATCTCTCTCGATGGCCAAAATTGTGCATTTCACCTCGTAGTCATTACCGTTATGCGCATCAATCCTATGTTTTCCAAGTGGGTTGGTGAGCAATCCACGTCGTTTCCCAGATAGATGTTCCCTTAGGCGTATTCTATGAGAGTATGAGTTCTAACTATGAGAGTCTCCACCCTTCACATTGTAGAAAAGTGGGTACCACTTTTGCAAAGTCCTTGAACCCAAAGTCCTTTACTATGAGACTGAATGCACACGTGCTATATAATTTATTCGGCAGGAATTTCAAAAATGGATATCATTTTCGTGATCAGCGCCCCAGACGAGAATGTTTGGGTGAATGATTTTTCCCGTTCTCGACCTCGACGAATGAATGAGCTAGGAGTTAGGAGCGAAAGGGTAATAGTGCCGTATCAGATTTGCCCATGACAATCGCATATTCAGGGGCGCGAACACTCATGTCACGGCGAATCATCGTAATCAAGTTTTTGACAGATATCTCTGCACCGCATCTGCAATAAAAAATCTGTCTATATTTTACAATTCTTAAATGGTGGGCTCACTAGACGAGTTTCAAGGCCAATGGGTCGCCGTCTAGCGATATGCTGGAACGTGAATGTGACCTACACTCGCTGACCTGCTGGGACTGCAGTAGCCACTTGCTCGTCATTATAAGTGAGTCTAGTTCTACACCTTCGGCGGGCAGAAAGGTACAACTGGACTTGTGCAACGGTCGGCTGCATTTCTTTGATCATGAGGGGCACATGTTGGATGTGATTTAGACTAGATTTAGGTGAGATTGGACACCCGTTCTCGACTTGTGGACTCCTCCAGTTTAGAGGATCTCCTTTTTAGATACGATGCTCTTGATCAATATATTCAGTTGGTCATGGTTCATGTTGCAGCTTTAAAGTTTTAATCATGATTATTAAGAATGAAACCTCCTTCAACAGTCAGATCTCTAACACGAGTTGAAACTCGGACCCTCACCTGCATCGGAATAGGATTCTGCCGCATTGCATCACTGATGCTCTATGATTCAACGCAATTCCATGATGTTCTCGTGAACTGTCAGCACTTTCTGATATCGAGATGAGAACTGAGAGCGAATTCTCCATGAATTCATTCAAAACAACACGATGAGATATTCTTCAGATCGAGGAGGTCCGCCTTGGACGATACGAGAACAAAAACCCATTCCTCGTGGTCAGCCTTCCCAAGAACCTTCGTAACACCACTGCACACGAAGGACTGCGAGCGAAATCCCCGCAACTGATGACGCACTTCGACTTGCACGCGACGCTGATGGATATCTTGCATGTCTGTATTCCATGCGATACACTATTGTTCAGTTTTCCCAAGATTTCAGCTTCTTATTGAATGCATCCGCAACTGCTACTCTTAACCACTTTTTCAGTATCAGCCACAGCAACAATTTTTGGGCACCTCGTCCAGGAGCATGCAACCGTTTAGCAAGGGCTCGTCGTTACTGCGGGAATGGAACGAAAATAGAAACTGCCACACGCTCCCAATCCTGTTCGAGTACTGCCTCTGCCAGTACGAGAGGAAAAATGTCACGTGAGTTTAGGAACAATGAAGAATCGCGGCCTGACTCATGTCAATTTAAAAAAATCCCATATCGCCTGCTACATCGCCGAAAGTCAGCACGTTGCGCGAGTTCTGTTACACCTCTTCTGGATCCCTACGCACTCTGGACGACTCTGCGGCACATCTTCTAAATCTGAAGCATGTTCGACGACGTCTCCGACACGTCTTCTGCATCCCGACGCACGTCGGACGACATCTTCAGCCCGTCTTTTGAATCCCTACGCCCGTTTGGACGACGCCTCCGACACGTCTTCTAAATCCGACGCACGTTGACGACGTCTTCGGCGTGTCCTCCGAATTCCTGCGCTCGGCGCACGATCTCCGTCGACACCTTGACGCATTGCTCGCACAATATGTAGTAAACGTGGGTGATTTGCTGGTAAGATTGACTTATTTAAAGCATATTACAGTGCGCTCGATTACGTCGAGTAAAAAACACCTATCGGAAACACACGGCCTCAATTTTGTAAAACACTAAACCAAACCGAATCCTTAGGAATAACCATGTTAAAAACAATAGTAAAAAAATAAAAACAAGCGGACTCGTCTATATACTATACCATTATCGCATCAGATTGAGCACTTTCCAAGATAATATGTTTTGGCGGCCGCGAGGCCGCCAAACGTCTGGTTGGGGGTTTCGCCCCAAACCCCGAGAGTAGAACAACCCCAATTTCCTCCTTTTTTCTTTAGGCCTTCTTACAGTAAAAAAAACTGGCTTTATAGATTAGTGCAGTGGGATATGGTAGGACAGAATTTTCACGGCGCATATGAAGCCCATCCACCCTCCATCGCATGACGAGATTTATTCTCCGAAGCGCTCGTTCTGTCGAGAAACAGGTAATGAGAGTCCCAATCCGGTGCTTAGTCAGCAGAACCGTAAGTAAAATTAATCGGTATTGGTCGTCACCGCTTACTGTCCGACGGCAATAATACTCCGAATCCCATGGTCACTCGCTCTACCCCTCTCCCCTCCCCTCCCGAAATACTTCCTTTCCTATGTGCTGGCAAAGAAACGGAGTGAGAGCCAAGCACGCACATGTGACACTGAGTACCGATCCACGTGTCACCACGTTGCCACGACGTCTATGACACTCCTTTTGCACTCTGACACACGTGCCACGACTTCTGTAAGCCGTCTTCAAAAATCCAACACTCACTGAATGATGTTGAGGGAAATGCTGGTCCCCCCCCCCTTATTCACGCTTCCCCCTCTAATGGTCCCCCTTTGTTGGTCCTCTCCTATTGGTCGCACTTACTCAGAACCCCTACGCCGTTGAACGACGTCCTCAGCACGTCTTCTGAATCCCTACGCACGTTGGACGACGTTGAACGATGTTGATCGACGTCTTCTGCACGTCTTCCGAATCCCTGCGCAAGTTGGACGACGTCTAGCGCAGGTCTTCTGAATCTTGACTCACGACGTCTAGCGCAGGTATTCTGAATCCCTATGCACGTTAGACGACATCTTCAGCACGTCTTTTGAATCCCTATGCAAGTTGGACGACGCCTTCAGCAGGTCTTCTGATTCCAGACGCACGCTGAACGACGTCTAGGGCACGCCTCCTGAATCTCTGCGCTCGATCCCCATTCATACCCTGACGCGTTGCCCCTTGAAGATCTCGTAAACTTGTACAATCGGCCGCCAAGGACAGTTCGCCAGCAATCGCCCATGGTTAAGCTCAAAGAAAGCCCGGCTGGTATACGCCGCACTGTCGTAGACATCTTTTGACTTCAGTCACCTCCCCTGACACGTGACATTAGCCGGTTGTAGGTCAACAATATTTGAACAGGGTGCAATAGGTGCAGCAGTCTCGCAAAGTAACGGGACTTCGAGGTCTGTCGTATTCCTCAGTGAGAGCACACCGACTATATCTTGGATCCGATCGAAAATCTTTGGATAATTGGATGATTTAGATAAGGGCGATTTTGTGGGCCTCCGATTTTTGGATGATTCTGGTCGAGATATCCGATGCGAATATCAGAAAATGAAAAATGAGAATGATTCATCCGGATCCAATGTATCCATTCGGCAGGCACCAATAACAACCAGCAGCACTAACCAGCCATCAACTTGCCTTCCCTAAAGAAGAAGGATATGTTTGAGATGCGTTGACTGTTGCATGAGGATTGCTGACGGCGTTATGCATTTCCCTTTGGGATACGCCACGCATTCTACTTCTACGGGCTGTTGAAGAGGAAGTTTGATTCATATTTGACCTAGAGACCATGCGGGTGTGTTATCCCACTCAGACAAATCTGGTGCAAATTCACCGACTGATGGAAGGCTCGGTTGGCCTAGGCGCGAAGTCCGAAGCTCACGCAGCAGCAGGCGCGTTCTCCGATTGCGCAACCATGCGGTCACACCAAAGTGGCTCCGTTTTTATTGTGCGGTATACAATACTAGGCTTACAATTCTACTATTGCGTGAACAATTCCTGAGATTATGCCGAATAAGTCATTAGTTTCTACGCTGGCCTCGCTCACTGAAGACTACTTATAAGACTGTGGTTCAAATCTAGCGCGACAACGTGCAGCTGAACATCGCGTAGGCCCCTTAACGAATCCCTTAGGTTTTCTACTCGCACCGTTATTGGCATCTGAGGTTTCGCATACGCATCAATAATCATTACTAAAGTCAGACCAATTCCTTCGCCCACCTGGTTCTGTAAATCGCTACCGTGGTTCAATTGGCTATTGAAAGGCATTAAGTGAGGAACGAATGAGCAGGCAAACCGCCCTTCTGAATGACTACATTGATCCGCAACAAATTATTTCTCAGTACAGTAGCTTGAGAGGCCAATTCTATTTTTAAATGTGATTTTATGGTGATTTTCAGAGACCGTGCGCTGAGGGAGAAGCTTGGATCGTTCCTGGCGAAGGCGCTGAATCAAGAGTTGGAATCCAAAGGTTATGGAAACACGTGCCTGAAGCAGACGCTCAAGAAGGTAACTGCAGTATACGTGTTGTATGGCCTGAGCGAAATTCTTCTGCGTTTAAATAAGAATTCTCTTGTTAAAGTGGACAGCTTCTACTCGTACAGAATAAGACCGTCACCATAGGTAGAGTGGGTCGATGCAATAGCTAGAGGATCTCTTTCTTGTGGACGGACCTCGCCTTGTTTTTGCATATGAAAGATCGAAACCAAGAGTCTGCGCGGTAGTAAGCCGTAACGTGGAAGAAGAATCCATCGAAAGCGTTTGGAAGTCAAAACGTCCCAACTGGTTCAGAAGTGCAGAGCTTGTTCAGCACCGTGAGCAAGACGTCTCTAATCCTGCTGCACCCTCGTGTCGTATTAATAATATGTAATAAGGTTGGCGGGGCGCGTGTAGCGCAGTCGGAGGAGGCGCGACTGTCGCGTGCACCCGATACCAGGTTCCTGGTTCGGATTTCCCGCCCAGGCCAACCAAGCCTTCCATCCCTCCGGGGTCGGTGAATTGGTACCAGACCTGTCTGGGAAGGATAGAGCTCTGACTTGTTCATCGGCTGGCCACCGCAAGTCATTGTATGGCCAAATACGCATTCTTGTCGCCTCCACGACATCCAGTAGAAGTAGAATGCGCTGGCGCATCCCAGAAGGGATTGAGTAACGCCGTCCTTTATCCTTTATCCTAATAAGGTTGCCGAGACTCGCTCATCTGTGAAGGGAAGCCTTTTGCTCAGGTATCTTACTAAACGTTGCGTGACATAGAAAGATCGTCCTTCCGATGAAATCCCTTCCCTTGCGTTCCTCAAGATCCATCTTGTAGTGATTACTCTGGTAAGCGCTGCGCAGTTTACCTGTATCATGTGGACTGTCACACACATTTTTTTTGGCTTTTCATTTACATATAAGCACACATTGGCTTTTCATTTACATATAAGCACATGTGCAAAAATCAAGTTGCTTTAGTCAACCAACTGCCTTACTAACGGTAAAGAATGAAGCACTTTCTATTCCCTTCTTAGGGTGCGCCACGCATTCTACCTTGAGGGGATGTCTTGAAGGCAATTTCGTGCGTGTAATTGGCTTCTGCAATGACTTGCGGTGGCCACCCAATGGACAAGACAGGGGTTTCTCCCTACCAGACGAGTCTCGTACCGATTCACGGCGCTGGTGGAATGGAATTCTTAGTTGGCGTTGTCGGTAAATCAGAACTAAGACCCTTGAATTGCGATGCACACGACAGTCGGCGCCTCGCCGGAATGCGCTGTCACGAGCCCCGATTACTATGTACTACCCATCATTCTCCAGTTACGACTGACCAATAGCGCTTCCCTTATACGAATGCTATTGCATCTCTGCCCTTCTGCTCCTAGAACCGGTCCCCTTCCTTAATTTCCTATAACTGTCCCTATAATTTCCTTAGCACCGGCTCTTTTGACCTTGCCCCTCGGTTAACTATGTCCTGGTTTCCGTCCCAGTCATTTACAGATTTTTGTTTTAAATCTTTTTTTTAGAAATAAAGGGTTATAGTGGAGTTCTCCTCAGACTTTCCTGGATAGGATTAGCAGAGTTCTACGGGAATCAGCGACTGTGCGGATTGCTTCAGAGACCACAGGCTCTTTCTCCCTCTCCTCTCTCTCCGTGTCTTAGACACCGCAACGACTTTGAAAGGCTGAATCAGAAATGTTTAGTGGCTGTGTGTTCGCAGGTGGAGTAATTTCAACGACCCCTTTTTTGATCCGGTTTTTTAAGGCAATTGATGTGCAAGAACTTCAAGTCGGGAACAACACGCTTTATAGCGTATACGCTATGCTGAAGCCTTCTAACGGGCTATTCACGGTGGGTTCTATTTGGACGTTCAGCCTGTTGGTAGCTGCGTGCACACGATCTGCCATTGGCGAAAAACAGTGTTTTTCAGGCGGAGATCTTCTCAACCCCCTCCGGGTTGGAACTGAGTTCTGGCTTCTCACGCTGGGGATGGTACGGCGGCCAAGGCGACTGCGTTCTCGATCCTCCAAGGCCCTTGTGCCACTGTCCGGGAAAGTGATCAAGCAGGGACTGTCGCCCGCAGTGACCTCAGCGGCGCGGGTGCATTTTATTTTGTTGTGCATATTCTTCGATTTTCTTCTTAATGAAATGAACGATGCGATCAAGATGGATGAGTTTTCGGCTAAAAAACCGTAGTGCTTCACAATTTCAGTCCATATTGCAGGTGGCGGATCTCAGTGAAAAATTCTATTCGTGCTTCGATTAGCTCGTTATGAAACTCGCCGAGACGGGGGCTCCGAGCCCCATTTGCGGATTTGAGATTTGATCCCATTTTCGAAGCCATTTGTCCGCTGAACCTCTGCCTTGCGAACGACACCATATTCCAGCTTTCTAAGTTGTTGGATGATTGGATGTCGAAAAAAAGAGTAGCATTGGTTCTTTACATTACTAAGCAATCGCAGGCGCGTGGTGGAGCAGTCGGGTGAGGCGCCGATCGTCGCGTACAGTACAGGCTCATAGTTCAGATTTTCAGCCCAGGCCGACAATTCCTTTCACCCCTCTAGAGTCGATGAATTGGTAATAAACTTGTCTGTCAACAACAAAACACGGACTTGTTCATCGGCTGACTACTGCAAGTCATTGTATCTGGTGAGAAACAAGAAAGATAAGGGGAAAGGACGGCGTTACTCAACCTCCATTGGGATGCGCCACACATTCTGCTTCTACGGGATGTCGTGGAGGCGATTTGAATGCGTATTTGGCCATACAATGAATTATGGTGGTCAGCTGATGGACAAGCTAGTTTTCATGCCTTTTAGACAAGATGGTACCTTTTCGCCGAAGGGATAAAATTTTGGTTGGCCTGGGCGAGAAATCCGAAAAAACTGGAACCTGGTAATTACTAATTACGCTACCACGGGTTCTTGGGAACATACACAAAAGACTAAATGTTGATGGGCCAGTCACATCGTAAGGACACGACACGACTGATGAACCAAGAGACACTGGATTGGATTCCGAGGAACGTTAAGCGCTCTAGGGACTCCAACAAGGTCGGCCGTTCGTGAGTGAATTCACGACAGAGGTTTCCCCATTCTACAACAACATAATCGTCGACGGGAAGCGTAAGTCTCCTTAGCCGATCAACAGCATTATCGAAAACGCTATTCGGGACGTCCGCCGACAACATCATACCTAATAGCATAATAAATAAATAAATAAATAAATAAATAATATAAATATTCGCGATTTGGGCTTTGTTTCGGACACTCAACTTTCGTTTAAGAAACGTAAAAAAAGAAATGATATCGAAAAAAGCTGAACGAGTTTGCACAGCCTCCTCAAATGTTTGCGAACAAAGTCAATAGTGCACCTACATATTTATTAACTGCTTATACATAGCCAGTCAAAACAACGCAACATGATGCTTATAAGTCGTATATTAGACCAATTCTGAAACAAGGCACCACAATCTTCAGTCCGAAATATAAGCGAAAAATTGCCGGGCTGAAATCTGGGCAAAACAGCTTAGCAGGAATGCTCTAGTTGCGAGTACATGGGTATGATTACAACATCTCCCTTTACCGGCTTCACGAAACAGATTCTTCATTCTACGCACCCTTGAATGTCGTAGGAAAATATACGATTTAATTGCGATATATAAGATGATAAACGGTTTTTCTCGTATTCCCCTTCAGGAGTTCTACACCTTTTCTTCATCGAACACTAGGGGTGGTTAGTGGACGATCCAGTTTCTTAGAGCAAAAAGCAAGGTCTCAATTTTTCACCTGCAGTGCTGGCCCTGAATTTTTGAAGCTATCTAAAAACACGTCATTCCAAATTCGTTGAGGCAATATAAAAACTTTTTGACCGATATCTTCAGGATGCAACTTTGTACAATCATTCGAACTACTTGAACATGGAACACCAATATTTTACCCAGTTAAGATGCAAAACACACTTACGATTAGACTTGAAAAGTCCAAAACAGCTTCGCTAGAAAACTGTTTATCAGGAAATGTGGGTTTGATTGCCATGCTATTCCCAATAGTGAAATAAGAACAAACAACTTCAAATACAGACACTTTCATGCAGCTTCATGCAGGTGAAAACTACACGACCACCTATGGTTCATAAAATTCTACACGGTTTCTGTGGATTTGAAAAACGTGACTTCTTCATGCGCGACCATCTAGACATGAGGTGGAGGACATAAGTTTTCATTAAATACTACAAGATCTTCAATTCGGCACGATTTTTTGTTAATAGTAGAGCAGGTTCGCATTATATGAAGCTTTACAAAACCACAGTTATTCCACAAGACTAAAGCCATTTATTGAGAATATAAGTCGAATCATAAATAATTCTAATATTTCTAATAATAATTTTCTTTCGGGCCTTTAACTGAACGGAAATTAAAATTTCGAAATTGCCCTGAACTCAGTTTTTCGAACGCCAACGAAGAGCGTAGTGATTAGCGATATGTACGTTTAGTACGAAGAAGTCCAAAGACTATACGGCTAATCAAAAGGGCTGTTGAGGTCTATATCTTTGTGAGCTTTGCAATCTGATTCAACCATGCTACTGTGGTTAACAGCGAGCGCATTTCTTATGCATCGGCACAGCTTATGATCCGGAACCATGTGAAATGAATGGCATTCTTTGTACAGTAACCAGTTGCAGGCACTTATCTGGACGGGGGAGACACTGCTCCCTCCTCAACTAATACGATATCACATCGCTGTATTTTACAACTTTCACATTCCTTCGATGGAGCCAATCGACCGTCATGCGACTATTGCCCGACCCTCTCCCTCACTTTCACGGTGTTCTTCATGGGACTAGTTTCGCTGAGATCTATAAGAGCGACGTCTTTCATAACCACATACGTGTGGATTCTTCTTCCAAACCGCAGACCCACCTGAACACGCGCAGAGCAGGCGGAAGTCATCTTCCCTTTCAGACCTTGTCATTTCTGTCTCTTCAGGCCTCCCAGCTGTACAAATTGTACACCGTCCAACATCGTTATGACCCTCAGGCTAAATAGCAACTCAAATTCCTTGGCTATCCCCAGTTGTATGGAACTCTTCACTATCTTCATAGCTTCTGGTAGCTATTTTCAGCTGCTTACTGCCTTCACACTCTTCAAACTATTTATTTGGGTCATTCCTCATCCGCCCATTATTCGTTTAGGAGTTCTCAAATCCAAAGATTCCATATCCGTAGGCACAACGAAACAGTTAGTGCCTATTGCAGTGTATAGACTGTTTCCCTTACTACAGAAGATTCACAAAGGAATACAAGCACTACTTCAACAGGGAGGACACTGCTGTCAATAAAACTAATAGGAAAATTCAAAGCTAAAAAGTCGTCAGGACTGTACTTCACTCTCATCCAAAAATTGAAATTTTAAATTTGTTTGAATGTGTATTAGATGACTACAAACTACGGACTAAATAAGATGGCTAGAGTAACTGTTTGCTCTATCAAAATTTGGCAAAACTTGTTTTCAGATTACCTGTCCGATTAATTGTAGTAGTTTTATGAAATTATTATTTTAAAAGAAAAAACATTAAATGAAAATTGGCTTAAAGCACAGGAAAAATATATGCTTTCTGGCCCTGAGTCACTTCTCCTTTAGTTTAAAAAGCTATCAAGTTTAAGAAGCTTATCAAGCTGTCAGTGCCAAACGTCTTCACACTTCAAGACTGCGTTAAAGAAAATAGACATTCTATCTGCTATTGGTGTCTCTAAGATGTGTTAGGTAGTATAATTCTGTGGAGGAGTATTCCGAGTTCTATGCTTCTGTTCATTTTCGTTTTTTTAAAACTTTATTCAGGGCGTCAAGCAGCTATGCAAACTGCTGGGCAGTTAGAGTAAACAAATTTGATGATGTTTCCTTCCAACATAGACAGTACATGCTATTCTTTTGAGACCCACAAACTCAGCTTATGACTGGAGATACGGAGGTGGGGTTCTGGCACTTATTCACAAGCGGATACCTCATAGGCTGGTAGCTGAAAGAGATTTTTGCGGTGAGGTACAGTGCTTGCTTCTGCAATTTGAAACCAAGAGAGGCAATGTCTTTCTTTTACTGTGTTACAGAAGCCCATCATGTGCATCTAGCACTTTGCTCGAGTTTACAGACTTCCTCCACAGCTATTTTGACGACTTCAGTGAGCACATCCTCTTGATGGGCGATTTCAATTTTCCAACCATTAACTGGGAGACTATGAGTCATAGAGGAAACGTATCAACCCCCTCCTCATCAGAGTTTCTCGACTTTGTTAAATCAGTAAATTTGAATCAGCTAGTGTAGCAGCCAACTCACAGTCTAAACATCTTAGATATCTTATTAACCTCGCAACCTAGTTTAATTGGAACGGTTCGTGTTCTTCCGCCTTTCAGCTCTTCTGACCATAACGTGGTGTTCTTTACAATTACTGATGTGGTAGAGCACAACAACAAAGCTTTCAGAGAAACTAGAAACTTTTCCAAAGGTGACTATGCTTCCATAAACTTGTCCCTTGCAAAAATAGATTGGGTGGCAATACTGAACTCCTCTTCTAGCGTTGATGATTTGTACTTAACCTTTGTCAGTATAGTGCATCATCTTATAAGGGAATATATACCACTGATGAGGTATTGTGAAGACCGCGAAGAATATCCAAGAAACTTAGTTCTCCTTAAAGCAAAGGTTGATCGCTTGCATCCCTCCTCCTCGAGAGGATCTCACTACGCTAGGTTGTCCCGAAAGCTCAAGCGAGCATTAGCTAGGCATCAAATAATGAAAGAGAAAAAATTGTGCGCTGTGGGAGTCCAAAACTTTTCTTCAGTTATTGTAGGAAAAAACTAAAGCTGACGGAATGCATCCCAGATCTCATATCAGACGGAAATTGCGCACGAAATGACGACGTTAAGTCTAGTCTATTTGCGGATTATTTTAAATCAGTCTACAAGCAGCCATGCGATACGGGTGCTAACTTGCCTTCACTGACTGACAAGGTCCTTAACTGGATTGATATCACGGGTGAATGTGTCTTCGGTGTGTTGCGTAATCTACCAAACAGAATTTCCACTTCACCGGACAATATACCTTACATTTTCTTGAAGAAGGCAGCCCTTGGGCTGTCTTTTCCTCTAACCCTCCTATTTAACAAATTTTTGCTCTATGGCGATGTTCCAAAATTGTGGAAAGTTGGGTATGTACGGCCTGTGCTCAAAAAGGGGCCTAAAACCGATGTGGCTAACTACAGACCCATTTGTTTAACGAGTTCTCTAAGCAAAGTCATGGAGCGCATACTGTGCAAAAAAATCACAAGCTATCTCAAAGATAACAACCTACTCCGGAAGGAACAGCATGGGTTTCTTGAGCAGAAATCCACTATGTCCGCTCTTGTTTCAACTATCCCTTTGTGGCAAAGGGAAGTAGACCAAGGCAACTACGTATCTGTCTGCTACTTGGATTATGCAAAAGCGTTCGATTCGATTTCAATACCACTGCTAATTAGAAAACTTTCTTCATACGGCATAAAAGGACAGCTTTTGAATTTTTTGCGCTCTTTTCTTACCGAACGTCTTCAGTCTGTAGTAGTGAATCACAGTTTTTCGCCCTTTTATTCCACGGCAAGCGAAGTACCTCAAGGAACATGTTTGGGCCCGCTTTTGTTCCTAATTTACATCAACGATTTACCGTCCGTACTTCCACCTGGATGTTTCTGTAGCATTTATGCTGATGACACCAAGATTTTTACGGTCAACGATTGTAAGAAGCTTCAAAGTGCAATAAACGCTATTTCGGATTGGTCCAGGGCTTGGTCATTGGATATTTCTGCTCAAAAAACCGCTGTCATTACACTAGGACGCAACCATCCCAACGTATCGTTTACTTTGGGAGGAGTTGTGTTAAGAAGCGTTGATATGGTGCGTGACCTTGGTATTACTTACGATAAAACCCTCAATTTCGAAAAGTACATCCAAAGTGTAGTGAGAGCGCTTAAGTGTTCAAACTTCATCCTCAGATCCTTTAAAATGCGGGATCCAGTTATGTTTTTTAGACTGTTCACATTGTATGTAAGACCACTTTTAGAGTACTGTTCTCCAATATGGTCACCTCAAAAAAGCGCGTTGATCAGCGAGATTGAAAAGGTCCAAAAGAGTCACTTATCGCTGCTTTCGCCGATGCGGTCTTTTGGATCTCTCTTACGAACAGCGGCTCTGTAGGCTAAATGCTGATACGCTTGAGTTTCGCCGAAAAATTGCGGACCTCGGGCTCATGTATAAGTTGACCACAGGCGAAATTAGTCTTCGCATCTCTGACCTCTTTGAGCTTTCTCCAAGTGTTGGTAGACTTAGAGGACATCCTTTCCATATAAGACCAGATAAACCTAATACTGCTAGCTTTGCAAACTCCTTCCTCGTTCGAAGAACTCTTATGTGGAACAGCTTGCAACCCGACCTTTTCATCCATAGAAAATCAAAGTTATTCCAAATACGTCTTGCCCAACAACTTAGATCTAACTCGATGACTGTAGTCGGTGGCAGTGAATAGATTGGAAGGGCTCTGCCCTTCATATTTCGCATGCGCAAACAACACATTGCTCGCGGAAACCCCTCACTTATGCGAATGAGTGCTCTCACCGGTGCATACGCGCTAGCGCGGCGTGTACGCGCGCTGTTCTTATCAACTGCGTCGGGGGTTCGGCGCCGCATGGTGTATCGACCGGCTAACGTTTTCTTAACTTGTATCATAATCTAAAATGTGTTGGCCTCCTCGCTTCCTCCTCCTGTCGGGTGCGCATTCCACTCCGCGGTAGACCTTGTTGGATCCTCGTCGCGGTCGTTGTGCGGCGTCGAGCGATTGCTGTCCCTTGGCTAGTCGTCCACTCGTAGTCCATGCGCCGGCGATAGAGCAGAAGTGTTGAGACTGTCAGGCCCCGCTGGATGCCTTATATGCCCCATGGAATATTCTAGAAAGATCGTAGATCGAACGCTGCCTAATAACGGATCTATTGGAGGCGAGCTTTGTTGATGTACTCGAAGTATTTCAGGCGCTTTCGCATCGAACTGCTGCTTCAGTTGATCTGTCCAACGTCTTCTCTTCCTGTTGCAGATTCCGCACACATCCGCGTGACCAGTCCAATCTTTAAACTGATCTGTGCAGTTTCATTAGTTCTCTTTTCTCGTCAAACGCTTCTGTCTGACATTGTTTGCTGCAGTCTCATGGTCGACTTACGCAAAGTTTTTATTTCAATCTCTGTTACGAGGAATAGAGCGCCGAGTATTTGACAACACGTAATGTGTTTGCCCTGTGCTTACCAAGGAGTGCAAAGTGACGAGCAGGTGTCCGCTCATGACCTCCCATCAGGGTGGCCTCGGGTGTGTACCAGCTTAAAGAGGCCTTTGAGACACAAGGCCCGCCCGCCATGGCTAAAGCTGATTGCGACCCTATGGCAGTAGTATCATAGCTGCCTGCTAAATTTACGAGCTGAATTTCCTTCGAAACTGGTGGATTTTTTTTTGTTGCTGTCGGCCTCATCACGAGAGTAGTTTTTTTTACACCTTCTTGCATTAACTCAGCAGAAGTTGGCCATGAGAATGCCCTAATTCCCACCCTTCTTGCTTACTTTGCTGTTAACTAAATCTCTTTCTTATACTATGTTATAATTTTCTTCAGCCTTTATGTTTTTTTCGCAATGCCGGTTTTCCTTTGCTCATTTATTCCCCATTTGTTATCTTCTGGCTGCACTGGCACGAATAAATAAATAAATAAATAAAGAGTGTACCTCTTAGGCTTATCCCAGCTACCAGGCAAGCTTAGCGGTTATAGCTATGCTTCGTTCTTTCGCTGGTCAGCTATCAGGAGCCTTATCAGGGGAGGACACCACCAATCTCTTATCCTTTGGTGTGGGCTGTCAGCTTATGGATGTCTCCCCTTGTCAGACTTTTGTTAATGGAAAAAATATATGCTTATTTTATTGTTCCCTTAAGTCGTTTATAGTGATCAGTCCATGTCCCTCCTGCTCTGTCGAAGTTTGTCTACAAAATTTACGTTGTAAGCGAGCGCTCGGAATGTATGTTCTTCTGTTTTATATTGGTTTTTTTCTAGTTTTTAGTCATTTCTGAGTCCTGAAGTGTCTACTGTTGAGTTTGTTTAGTTAAGAGTTTTGCCTACTGTTCGTTGATATAATAGCGCGCCTTTCGGCGCATAAATAAATAAATAAATAAATAAATCACCCAGATGCTTTGTTTCTACCATTTGTTTCGTTAACGAGCTTTCCTCACTAGGGAGGCGAACCAGAGCAGATCTTGCAGAACGTGTTGGACCAGTGAGGGTCTGAAAGAAGATATAGATGGAAATTTTCTTGCTCAGTTCGTGTTCTTTGATTGTTGTTCATCTACCTTCTCGTTTTGTGATAGATTCGCCATACAGCGTAGTATAGTACTGTGGTATATAGCATATATAGAACATCCTCTGGTATATTATTTTTTGAGAAATGCGTAGCAAATGCACTTCTTATGACTAAGATATGACCGGCTTATTTCTAGGTTGCTCGGATGCACAAGTCTTTCGCCTCGATGTCATCACTACGTAATCTTCTGGTGAGGATGTGCTGTGTACGAGGTTGAGAGCGTTGCGAACTGGAGTCCAAATCGAATTTTCTCTTCTGACAGGTTCTCCTCTTCTACCAGGCAGCAATCTGCAACACCACACTGCGTTTACCACTGGATAAGCCGGTTGGAACGCCTCCATTAGAACGCTTTGTCATAATTTTGAAAGACTTTAGCAGGTAGCACATATACATATGTAGGAAGAAGTGCAGATTGCTCCATTTAAGCACCTCAAGACAGTTCCTGCTCTTTACCTTACTTTTGTGAAGCTTTGTGATCACGAAAACCGTCAGCGACCTGTGGCAGGCCAGAAAGAGAGCATTTACACACGATGATATGGAAGGAGCTTAGGAATGAGCAACTTTGAATGATAGTTGGGTCAGACCGTCATGAAATGTGTGGGTTTTAAGACGATTAGAGTATACTTTTCCTTTTTAAATGGCTCCTGCATCATATCCAACCGCTACGTCGGATTGCGAGAAGTCTGGCGGCTACTATACATGCATGTGGGTTGACATTCCTATTTTGTTCTCAAACCTTTAATTTACTAGTTTTTTGTAAAGGTCATCCTTGTGTACTGTGTCAGAGTAAAGATTTATGTTAAAGACTGCGAGTACCAGAGGCCAACATCGGTTCACCTACCAGTGATAAGGAGCTTGCAGCCATTCTAAGTAAGTGAGCATTGCATTGGCCGAACATCTGAAGTTAATCTGTTCTTCGTTACAAAGCGAGCTTAGAATGGATTTTCTAAGGAAACACAAAAGGGAACTGTCTGAGGCGTATGTCTGAACTGCAAAAACAAATACTACTGTGAGAATCTCCACCCTTCAAGTAGTAGGAAGGAATGTTCCATTTCTGCAAAGTCCTTGAACTTAAGAAGCTAGGGACCGTCAAAGTTTACTATAGGATTGCATGCACACGTAAGTAGGTCTGAACGGCGAAATTGGATATCGCTAGGAGAGCCTCCACCCTTCATATAGTAGAAAAGTAGGCACCACTTTTGCAAAGTCCTTGGACCCGAGAGGACGATGACGATGACTAATACTCGCCGACCTGCTTGGACTGCAGTAGCTAGAGACCCTCAAAGCCTACTGTGGGAACGCATGCATCGCCTAAACTACCATAATCGGCCAAACTTTTGAAAAATGAATATAATATTTGTGATCAGCGCCCTAGATAGCCCCCTTAAGTAAAGTTTGGGTGGAATTTTATCTACCCCTCCTTGATCTCGACCAAGGAGCTAGTAGTTGCGAAGTCGTAATAGTGCCGCTTCAGATTTACATATGGCAATCGCATACTCAGGAGAGTGTACATTGATGCCACGGCGAACCATCGGGATCAACTTTTTGAAGGATATCTCTTCACACGTATCTTCAAAAAAATCGCTTTATATTTGACATTTTTTAATTGGTCGCCTCACCCATAAACCTTCAAGACCAACGCGCCGCCGTGTAGCGATACGTTAAAATATAATAAAATATTAAAAAATTAAAATTAAAATATAATATATAATAACACTGACGTATACTCGTTGACCTGCTGGGACTGCAGTAGCTACTTGCTTGTCATTATCAGTGAGTCTAGTTGTACATCTTCGACGGGCAGTAGGGTACAACAGGACTTGAGCAACGATCGGCTGCCTTTCTTTCATCATGTGGGACAGGCACATCTAAGCGAGATTGTCTGGGCACCCATTCTCGAATTATGGACTAGTCCCATCATATGCCCTTGTAATTGCTTTATTTATGCCTTGTTGGAAAATTCATTCCTCGTGTAGCCAAGAGTCCTAGCAAAAATCAGCAAAAAATGCAATGTGTCGCATAGAGAAAGGACAACTGATGAAAATCTCTATCTGAGCAGCCTTGGCAGGCTATAGCGGAATGTATACATAGGAAAAATTGGGAAGGTGATAGACAACAAACAAGGAATAAACATTGAAAATGCAAAAGTCCGGAACGGAGCCGTAATCGAACGCCTAACCCTGCACTATAAACCCCCGCCACTACCCGCTGAGCCATCGAGCTGCTTGCACCGGTATCTTTCATCAACTAACTTATCTCCACGTAGGGCGCGCACAAACGTGTTAGTTGCGTCCTGAGAGTGCATCTCAATACTGGACTTTCAGTAGCCCTAACTCTTTGGGTTTAGTGACTTTGCCAACAAGGAACATCCCTTCCTACTGTTTGAAGGGTTGAGATTCTCCCAGCAGTACTCATTTTCGCCATTCAAACAAACGCCTGAGACAGTTCCCTGGTCAGCATAATCTCTCTCGCACCGCCTAGTGTCTTCCGTGTTTTATGGCACGTGCCAAATGATTCCAGGATCACTTTCAACGTGGTTGTCGAACTATGCGCTGCCGTATAAAAGCGATTACCATAGCTGTTAAATGATAGACCGTGCTCGGCTGTAACCCTTTTCAAAGACCCTTATCTCACATCTTCGCGTCTATTCCTTTACATTCGCCTCACTAAACGGAGCGACAATATTTCGCAAGTTTGACCTCTTTCGGAAAGAGGAGAACTGCAAAAAGTGCGGTGTGCAAAAGGAAGTATTAGGTTGTCCCATAAGTCCCCGCCGTTTTTTTTTCAACGATTCACTGCAGATTTCGCCGGCGGTCTCTTGCATAGCGCTGCACAGCTTTCGAAAGAGAATGATTTGCTCTATCAGAATATGTATTGCATTTCTTTCTTCATCATGGATTTTGTCAATTTTTAGGTCGTTGAAGTGAAAAGTGAAAAAGTAAAAAAGTAGCCATTTGCGCACTTGTTCTCCCCGCTTAGGTTTGTAATTTTTTGCGCAGCTTTTTATAGCGTTTGAATGACAATGTTCTGCGCTACAAGAATATGTGTTGGTCCTATTTTCTCACTTGCCCTTTATTGATTTTTAGGCCATCAAATTGGGAATTCCGACTTTTCCGTCCAAATTTTTACCAAAACTCCGGTTCTGTGGTTGGACTTTTTTGCTTGGTGTTATATGTCGTTTGGAAGAGGATGTCTTGCTCAGTAAGAATTTGTGTCGCGTTTATTGGCTCACGCTATTTCTGTCGAATATCAACAACTGAAGAAGGAGAAGGAATTGTTGGTGAGGACGATTTTTCTCTTTTTGGCATTTTGTTGATATTCAATAGAAATCAATAACGCGACAAATGTTCTTATAGAGCAAGACATTCCCTTTCGAATGACATATAACACCAACCCAAAAAGTCCAACCACAGAGCAGGAGCTGTCGGCAAAAATAACCACCTCCTTCGGACGTCCCAATTTGATGACCTAAAAATCAATAAAGGACAAATGAGCAAATAGCACTAACATACACTCTTGTAGTACAGAACATTGTTTTCCAAGTGCTATGGTAAACTGCGCAAAAAATTACAAACCTAAGCGGAGAGAACAAGTGCGCAAATGGCTACTTTTTCACTTTCCACTTTTCAATTCAACGACCTAAAAATTGACAAAGTTCATGATGAAAAAAGAAATTCAACACATGCTCTGATAGAGCAAATCATTCTCTTTCGAAATCTTTGCAGCGCTATGCAAGAGACTGCCGGCGAAATCTGCAGCGAATCGTTGAAAAAAACGGCGAAGACTTATGGGATAACCTAATACTAACGGCCGGAAACGGAACTCTCAAAACTTTCTAAGCAGGAAACTGTTTGCACTTCATAATTTGACTTTGGAGAATCGATAATGCCTAGAGCACATGGAGAATAAAATTGTCTATTGCGATCACCTCCAAATGAGACCCTGAACATTGAAATGCTAGGAGTTTAGCGAGAACAGCGTAGTTGTCGAGAGCTCGTCCACATGAGATTTTAGTATCAAGTGCCTCGCCTTCACGGAGCTCTTTGGATTTTTCTCAACTTCCTCGATTGATTACACCAAAGAACTGAAGATGCGATCTGTCTATGTTCACCTTTTCTATTCCTGGATAGTCGTCCTCAAAAACGTGCGGTAGCTCTCCAGTGGACCCTTGCAACGAGCACGTCCTGATAAATTGACTGTGAAAATGTGTTTTTGTCGAAGATGCTTTCTGAGGCGCCAGCGTTGTAGTTTCTGTGTTTATATAGCTTTTTTACAACTTTTAATCACCAACATTTTGGCTTCAGGAACTGGAATCCTGGCCGCGGCGCTGAGATTTTGGAAGCTCAGGTTTTCGGAAGTTTCCTCGGTTATGAAGCTTGGAAGAAATAAGACACTTCACCTATCAGTGCACCCATTGTTAGGCTTTTCCCCAGGTTATACTTCAGTGTGACAACCCGCATGTGTAACATCATTTTGCACTTTCCCGATCGATGTTCCTCAGTCCGTGTCGTGTCATTTTTTTCCACGATTTCAATCAGAGGACGAAAGCACGTTACGCTTCCGAAACACTAGCCAAGGGCAGACAGTCAAGACACGGCCAATTCTACAAGTCGTGGAGCAGTTTGGAGCGTATTTTAAATGTCCTTTCTGAGAACACTACACATGCTGCAATTCGAAAGTTGCGGTTGTTCTGGAATTTAGTGCTCCAATTGAAGTTAAAATTAGTTTCGTGATACCATTTCATATGCGTGACCATGCATGGCCAATACAATTGAACACCACCTCGAACAGGAAAATAGGTTCACAGCAACAGCCGTGGTGAAATGTTGAATGATGCGGGCAGTAGTCTTCTCACATCTTTTGCAGCAAACCGGGAGAGCCGTGCTTTTTGTTGGAGATGAAGCAGAACTTTGTCAGCGTAGAACATATAGTGGCTAGATAAAGAACAGCGGTGGGCGGATGTGGCATCTGTCTCACTAAATAGCATCCTTTGAAAGAAAAGCTCAAATATTTCTACGGCGGTATTATTGGCAATGTTGCCCGTGAAAATCGGTTGCATCCGAGCTTCCTCACAAAACTTCAGGCAGCAGCATTCAGCGAAGCGCAGACGAGGCGAATGTCGTGGCAACTGCTGTCGAGCCCATTGAAGCGCCTGGTGAGTTCATAATTTCCGGCTTCTTAGCAGATCCCTGGAAACACTGACTTCCTCGTCATGACAGTGCTGAAGGACATCATGTTTGGGCAAAATTTACTCCGGTAGCTTCCATACTTCTAAAATCAGGCACATTTTGATCCCTGCGTTTTCTATATAAAAAAGCATATAACAACCAGTGTTAAACCTCTGCATTTACTTCGGTGACAGTCGCGCTGTGCTAGCTTGATTAGCATGACGTCTCCCACTATGCGTGGTCATCCCATTACGGTGACGTTGCCCTCATGGGTGCCCTTATTATGGAGAAGCAGCGTGGAAAGCATAGAACACTTCATACAAGAAAACATTTCGATCGCTGAGTATCATGGCGCACTAGTACAAATCATTGGGCGAAATAATAATTGCAATTCAGAATAGCGAAGCTATAAGCGAGAGAAAGAATGTGTACAATTGACGTGCCAAAATAGCCCAACGGGTTCGTCTCGTTCAAGTAGCACGAAGAACTGTGCTGGTTTAGTGCTTTCAGAGAGAAGAATGATCACTGTGACTTTAAAAATCCTGATGCTCCTTTAATATTCCAAAGAATTTCGATACGGCTCTCGCCCAGCATGTACCAAGCGAAGAGCATTACGTGACTGCGCCATCTAGCTTTCGTTGACTTCACCTAAATGGCAATGCGTCTAATTCTTGAGCTTCGACGATCTTAAGACACTGGATGCCTTCCTTCACTTGTAAGAATTGTGCTATTCCGACCAATCCTGCAGTGCCATTCTGATGGCGCGTTCATCCTTGTCTTGAGGCAGCTTTCTAGGTTTGGGGTCTGGGGAGTTGTATAGAGGGGCCAGACTCGAAGGTCCTTCGCCTTTTTCGCTAGTTCTTCGACGCTCTTGGAAGCCAATGTTCCATAAGTTGTTCCCTCCTGCCGACTAAAATTGGTATCGATTCTTTCTTAGGCACATTTCAGTGTTGTCGAATTCGTCAAAGCCTGGAAAAGTCCAGGTGAGAAGTTGAAAAACTACTCGCCCAAACACAAGTTCATCCTACAGGAGTGAATTCCGAAAGAAGCAGAGCCAGGAGGCAATCCTGTGCAGCAGAGTAATGCAAACTTCATACGTGGGATCGAAATGAATCATTAGAGCTCTTGAAAGCTAATCAAACTGTCCACGCTCTTAAGCGCCATCGTCTCCGGTACTCCGTTTGCTGAACTGAACACCTTTTCGCGTCATTGTACCATTTGGAGATGTTCATTCCAAACGAAATCTAACCTTCTGAAGTTCCTGAAGAATAGATGTGTGCCCAGACGTGCCTTTTTCTCCTCAGATGTTTCAGCGACATGGTGTGTCTTGAACCAAAGTGAGCAAACGGAGATTAATTTCGGGCGAGCCTAATAACTAGCTAGGGAATCTATCCGTCTGTTTCTCTGCCTGTCTGTCGGGGTATAGAAAAGCGGGTATGATTGAAGGTGAAGAATTACTAACTCTGGATTCACACGAGTTTGGTGAATCTGAACCCTAGACATCATCGATTGATCGACAAGTATCAATCCATTTTATCAATTTTCTGTAGTGCAGACACTTCGGAGTTTACGATGTAGGCTGGACAAGCCCAACGGCAACCATTCGGAGACCGAAATGCTGTCCCGGTCCGCTATTGCTTCCTGCACAGTGAGCTAGACATGTACTTTTACTTTCCTAACTAGGGTCAGAGGTTCAAAGGTGTGGTATTTCCTGGTTTGAGAGCGATTCACACAGCCAGACGTTCGGCGGCGGGTAGGAAACCTGTGGTGGTATTTCCAAGTCAGTCTAGTTCAAATGTGTCCTAAATCGCGGTGTTATTTTATAACATTGAGCAAAGGCTTCACAGGTTATCCGTCCATGTATCTCAAATGGATCTATTTCAAGCCCACCAATGCGTGCTACGCGGTACGTATATCTGTGCTCTCCTCTTGTTAATTTGGTCTGCGTATGTCGCCTCTCAAATATTTTTATTTGGAGAGAGTTCGCTCGTCGGTATTCCAACATATGGCTGAAAGAGAATGCAGGAGCCACGGAGGACATTTGGCCTCGATCCATACCCCTGAAGAGAACAA
Organism: Heligmosomoides polygyrus bakeri; assembly: GCA_947359475.1. Taxonomy (NCBI): domain Eukaryota; kingdom Metazoa; phylum Nematoda; class Chromadorea; order Rhabditida; family Heligmosomidae; genus Heligmosomoides; species Heligmosomoides polygyrus. The sequence goes on from OX375869.1 coordinate 34,180,067, forward strand.
CTTCCTCTTCAGTGAGTGCAGTAGCTGGCTTGAAGTCTAGATATTCCATTGCTTTAGTTACTAATTCCAGATCAAGCAAAGACGTTCTCTAATCGCAGTGACTGGTTCGCTTGGATTGGACTCAACCGCCAAGAGAACGGTCGCTTTGCGTGGTACGATGGCACCCCTCTGAACTACACCTTTTGGAGAGTTGGTCAACCGAACACCGACCACGAAAAGTGTGGAATGGTAGGGCATTAATTTTATCCGAAAGAAACGAGTGCTTTGGAGATCTTTCAGGCATATCCAAAAAGAACAAGGAGCAGGAAATGACTAACACATCCTCTGATCGTTCTCGGGCATCATAGGCTGAAGACAAAAGCGCTCAGTACAGAAAGATGCTCGGAACAATGCGATTCAAGAAATATGGAAAGTGACCACATTTAGAAGCTTTTCCGACGTTCCTGACTCCCACACGTACACTCCCTCTCGCTATAACGCGTTTGAAGGGACCGGAGAAAATCCGCGTTACAACACCGGAGTCGTGTCCTAACCGGAGCTGACCTTTTTAGACTCATTTACGCGTAGATTTATTTAGAATCGCATACATTGGCTAAATATGGCTATAGTAGTGAAAATGTTACCATAAGGCCGGGGGAATACTTCAATCGCCGCGATGCCATCGCGGCGCAGTTCATGGCCATTCCGTCGCACGTGGTCATCAAAATTCTCGCGCCAGGCGGGACATGGACCCGCACACTGCCTTCCAGGCACGATGTTAGCCCGTTGCGCTGTCTGCTAAATTGCGCGCCGCATCCGCCATATTCTCGTTGCGGTGGCCTCTCATCGTCAGCACTCTTCCACGATATTGGGATGTTGCATGTGAACAAACAGAGCTGTTGCTGAAATCCTGCCTCGAAAGCAGAAGGTGCAGGTACAAGTCCTGCAAGGCGCGAGAGCTCTGATCGCAGCAAAACATCAAGTGACAGCATATAGCCTTTATACCATACAGCTGCTCTAAGCTTGAAACAAATGTGTAGGATACCGTTTTGAGTAATCTGAACTTCAATCCACACCTTCTGTCGCTTCTGATAAAGGAAACCCTCCAAATTACGGCAGCTTCTAACGAATGCCGGGAGTCTTATACTGTACTTCACATGTTGCTGACTATGAACACTTGTGGGCTGCGCACGCATGAAAAACATCTACATCTAATTCATTGTCACACAGGTGGTCGCGACTATGATCGAGGCAATAGAAGAGTAGGTCTGATCGCAGACGCGGTCAGCACCTTGCTCGTCTTCATTTTCCGTGTGAGACCGGACCTAGCCCGAGTCGCGTTATTACGGAAGTCATTTTGAACGCAGAGCTCCTTCCAAAACCGCGCTATAACGGAGTAGCGCTGCAATGGATGCGTTTTAACCGTAGCTGGTTTGTACTGGCGTAATGGTAAGCTGGCGGGGCCAGAGACGGGGGCATCAGCGAAAGTGTTGCGCTGGACAGCTGGCGTCTGGACCGTATTCGCAACGACGAAATACGTCAGAGGTTTGGTGTCGCTCCAGTTGCTGAGAATTCACATAAAGCTCGCTTTCGTTGGTACGGCCACGTTCTTTGCGCTAGTGATGACACCGTTCGGAAGATCGGCTTCAACATAGAAGTGCCCGGAAAACGGCCTAAAGGACGGACGGCCTACGCAACGCTGGCTTGATACGTAGCACATGGACTTAAAGGAAGCTGGTATCCACGTCGATCAAGCATTTTATCGTGCGAAGTGGTGTCACCATACCAGAAAAGCGGACTCCGCCACGAAGCGGGACAAAAGCTGAAGAAGGAAAAGATATTACGCCATACGAGCCTCTCGAGTGAAAGCGCGGTAGAGATGATCGGGATGAACACAGTGTTCTGCCGAACGTGCTTCCGAAGAAGCCTTTGAAGGATAGAATTTGTGTTCTTTTTGCACATCAAGCGAGGTGAACCCACTGAGGTGCTCTACAAAGCCGGGCTTTCTTTGAGCTTAACCATGGGCAATTGCTGGCGGACCTATAGCTTCTCAGCGGATCACCCAAGTTTTTTTTTATATTGAGCGGACAACGCGTTACGGTATGAATGGGACCACATGCGGAGCGCAGAGATTTAGAGGACGTACCCCAGACGTCGTTCAACGTGCGTCAAGGCTCAGAAGACGTGCTGAAGACGTCCAACTTGCGTAGGGATTCCGAGTAAGGGGAACTAGTAGGAGGGGGACCATTGAAGAGGGCATCAGCAAATGAGGACCACTGGGGAGGGGGGGGGAAATGGGGACAAGTATTTTCTCTCAATACTGTCCAATGTGCGTCAAGTCTCTGAAGACTGGTTACAGATGTCGTGACAGATGTGTCGGAGTGCAGAAGTGTAGACGTCGTGGCAACGTGGTGACACGTGAGCCGGGACTCAGTGTCACATGTGCGTGCTTGACTCTCACTCCGGTAGGAAGAGTGACTATGGGAATCGGAGGAGTATTGTTGCCGTCGGACAGTAAGCGGTGTCGACCGATACCGATCAATTTTAATTATGTTTTTGAGGTTAAACACCGGATTGGGACTCTCGTGACCTGTTTCTCGACACGTCAAGAACGGGCACTTCGAAGAATAAATCGAGTGCATGTGATAGAGGGTGGGTGCGCTTCAAAGGAGAAGTGAAGATTCTGACCCACCATATACCGTCACTAATCTATATAGTGAAACCAGTTTTTTACTGTAATAAACGCAAGAAGGCCGAAAGAAGAGAGGAGGAAGATTGGAGTTTTCTATTCACTGGGCCCAACCAGACGTTTGGCGGCCTCTAGGGGCCTCTAGGGGCCGCCAAACATCTGGTTGGGCTCCGGGAATAGCAATAATTTGAACAAGGTCAACCATGCACGTGTGTTGCTTGCATTGCCCAGTGCAATTTGTAGGAGTGTACGATTCGCAAAACACCTCGGCTGGAAAAGCACTTCATTTCAAGGTCTTATTTCAGCTGTTCAATCTGGGCCTTTTCCTTTCTGAAGAACATCGCGTTTCCATGACACTTACCCACAAGCGTAGGATGATCGCGAAGATCTAGATGTGCTTATGAGTGAAATTTCTTCGTAATTTCCATTCCATGTGGCAAATTACTTCACGCGCAAGAACTCTTGTACAAAGGAGAACGTTTACAGTGAACTAGTCATCGTCACTTAGATGGCACATGGCTTCATCATGAAGTTTAGATGCACTACCTCGGCGGAGCATGGGACGATATATACTGCAACGCTATCATGGACTTCTTCTTCTGCAAGTCGACCGACATCGCCCTGTGCACATGAACGACATCCTAAAAATTCTGGCATAAACTTTCCACTCGTCATTGTTGCAATGTACCACCACTTTAAGGAAGGGAGCAAGAAGACATGTTCAGACAGGGACAAATTCTTATTTATTTATATTTCCAATTTTTGCTGATCGTCAGAAAACACACTCGGAGCAAAGAATGAACAGCCCTAATGAATTACATATTCCTTTGAAAAATCTTCTTGTTAGTTAAAATGGATCAGCAACTTCTGACATACAGTCTCTCCTCTGAATGTAGTTTATCCCTAGCAGATTGATAAACTTGAGTCCCAGATGCTACTAATTCAAGCAGCGACTTTTGCATATGAAGCTTCACGAAAATTTGCTGCCAATCTTTCACTTATACACTATTTAGGTTGACCACAGTGTGTGGGACAGTCTCTTTTGTAAACCTAATGAAAGGAATCCAAGTTTTCGGTACCGCTGAAATTGAAGCTGCCGATGCTACTGAAAATGGTTGATGCTCTCATGCACTACCTCAACATCTTCAGCCTCAAAATCTGAAACACGTTGCGGACGCCGGTGAAAACAACTAATCAGGCACCCAATGTCTTATTTTTCAATTTGATCGGTACTTTCATTGCTCAATCCAGGTAGCGCGTGCAAGTTCAGAATGAATAGTATAGACGCAAGGGGTATAGTTTTGCATTTGCCACAAAAGTATTCGTGTACACTCTACATCCCTTACATCTACACTGAATCTTGGCTAGATTTGCTGGTCATTGTGGCTCTGTGTTTGGGAAATTCAACCATATTAGAAATCAGACCATAAATCTCATCTGAAGAGAACACACAAGACTGTTGCTCAAGCTGCGCTTCATTTGGTCTCCGCTTAACCTTATTCCCTCGTCTGACGAAAACTCATTTTCACTTATAGAAATGTGCAAATTCCAAAACTCTATTAAATCGATGTATCTGTAATCCATACAACTAAATAGTGACATTGTTTTGTTATATTGTGCGATTAGGGAGAGAGATGGACGTCGACGATTTTTTTTCGCGTTTTACGTGGAGGAAGTCACCGATTTTTAAGTGAATTTGTTGAATCTGCTATTATTATGAACTGCCCACACATTACCCGACCTAAACTAGAAACATATGTGTCAGAAAATTGAACAGGATCACCGCCACGCCTCCCTGTTTTCGAATAACCCATCTACTCAAAAAATTTTGAACAAGTTACATGCTCGATTAGTGCAAGTAAATGATTGCCTCACGTAAGAAAAGCGGAAGGTAGAGGTAACTTACAGGCACCTTGCATGTAAGAAAGCAAATCTAGGGCCCCCGAGGACCCTAGTTGTGCAACCTTACATGTAAGGTGGAAGTAACTTACACTAAGGTCGCATGTAACTAACTTACAAACCTGGGCCCCCAGGGAGAAATTCCCCCGGGCTCATCTAGATTTGCTTTCTTACATGCAACGTACATGTAGCTTACTATAAGCTCGCATGTAGCTTACTTAATTTTCAATGTCGCAAGTATCTTACTCCGTTTTGTAACTAGCAAGCAACATACGCAAAAGCTAACGTGGCATGCAACTAGGTGTGATATCTACATGCAACTAGGCCCGTGCTCCCAATCTACTCGTATGGCGCAATATACTTCACGTTGGATTGTCGTAGGGAGCCCGCTAGCCGTTAAGCACTGCTAGCAGGTGGTTTGAAGCTGGGGGCTCCAGGAGCGCTGAGCACACTATGGATTGACATTTCGGTCGTACACCTTGTTCCGACATATTTTGTTTATTTTCTAAACAGTTTGAGAGTCTCTAGAGACATTGAGACACTACATACGCACTTTTACGTATCTTACGCACTAGCTCTCAATTAACTTACGCACTTTTACGTTACTTACGCACAAGTAAACTGCGCCTTAAAGGGCATTTTAGACCCTCTACGTAACCTACATAGGTCATCGAAAAGATACAAGTAACTGATTTCCTAGTATTTCGGGCCCAGGTTAGTTAATTTGGAGCTCTTAAGCCACAAGTAACTTGTCTCCAGTTTTCTGAGTGCCAGCTGTATTCACACAATCGTTTTAAGGCCTCAAGATACACATTGTCTAATCGATACCGATCAATGGCAGTCCACTCAGCAGGTTCAGTTGGTATCCATAGAGGAGGAAGCTCCCTTCCCGAAGATCCCATCGAATGTCTGTCATTGGAAGCATTACTGACCAAAAGGCCGACGTTGTCTTGCTGGAGCAAAGATTGCCCCGTCACCTCTTCACGCGATGGATTAGAAAGCGCTTTCGTGCGGTTCGCGTGCGAACTTCATTCATAGGTTATTCGACGGCGTTCCGACTTTGGATTATTCGCGAGCAGAGGAGTCGTCGATGAGGTGTGCTGTGAGTATAAGGAGAAGAACGGGCGAAGGGAATGGATGGTTGCGGTTGGTGGCCTGTGGAAATGCATGCAAAACAACGATCTATTGCAACGGTGTTTTGTTGCGATCACGCCAGACGGGATTCGAACCCGTACCACCACTTACCGACGTAATGGTCAAAACCACCATATCTAATGATTCCATGAGTCAATTTCTTTAAGCTTCGCGTGGCTGGTATTGATGTCGTAAGCTCTCATAACGATGTCTTGTTGCAATCAGAACTTTAGCACGAGGCGGGAGACAGCGCAGATGGCGTAAAATATTTCCGCTAGGTCAGCAGGAGATGCGGGTTCGAGTCTCGCCTAACGCTAGAGTTTTGATCGAAACAAGAAATCGTCACGAGAACATATGTAGAATTTTTTATTTTATCACTACATAGATAATCATGCACAAGAAAAACAAAGCAAACGTTATTATAAATACAAGTCATTGTAAACAGAAAAAAAACAAGCAACAAGAATCGAGCTAGTAAATACGAAAACTACTAAGCTGCATCCTAAATATATCGGTCAAGAAATTTTCTATATTACCTTAAGCGTCCGATATGTCCGATATGTTTTTTTAGATAACTTCAGAAATTCAGAGCCAGCACGGCAAGTGAAAAATTGAGACCGTATACTGCTTTTTGCTCTGGGAAACTGGGTCTTCCATTGACCACCCTTGTGTTCGATGAAGAATAGATAGGGAACTTCTGTAGGGGAAGAGTAAGACAGTTTATCACCTTATGCATTGTAATTAAATCATGTCTTCTCCCGACGTTCAAGGGAGTGTACATTGAAGAATCTGTTTCGTGAAGCCGGTGAAGGGATGGTGTTGTAATCATGCCCATGTTCTCGTATCCAGAGCTTTCTTCTGAAGCTGTTTTGTACGGATTCCAGCCTCGCAATTTCTGGCTTACATTTCGTACTGGAAATGGTAGTGTCGTTTTCTAGAATAGGTCTAACATACGACTAATAAGCAGTTTATTTATTTATTTGAAATGCACTCAATGGTGCGCTACGAGTCAACAAAATCATCGAACAAACAAAAAAACCGTTGAAAAGGAACAGTAAAATGAACGCTAATTACATTAAAACCACAAAACCGCACTAATTTAGTAGTTATTACCTGGCTGCACCGACCCTATGGCAACCCCCGTAGCAATGCCCTATACTAAGTAATTTATAGAAAGCTAGGAGCCGAAAAGAAGTACATGAAAAGAATTATAAAAGCTGTCTTATTCCTACACTAGCTCATTAATAGCTCATAATAGGTTTATTTATTTATTTTATTTGGGTTGAGTTTTTTTTTTAGGTTGTGTCAAATGATAGTGAAAATATTAGCAGAAGAAGTGTTTCGCATGTTGTCGCATGTTATTGATAGGTGTTGTATTGAATTTGTTCGCAAACATTTGAAGAGGGAGTGCACGATTCGCTCAGGTTTTTTCGATATTATTTTAATATGTTTCTTGAACGAAAGTTGAGTGTCTAACATAAAGGCCAAATCACGCAGGGAAGCTGTACTACTAATTTGCATCTCGTCAAGGTACAGGGTGCGTCAAAAGTATTGACGCACCTACTTTTTGTTTCAGCTCCAACTTTCTGTTTCTACTTATCAAGTTTTTGTGTGTTATTTTTGTTGTCTATATTGTGTTCAAAAGATATTCTTGTAAAAACTGAAGAAACATGATACCGTCGTGGTTACAGTGACTCTTTTCTGGCTGTTACCAAAGGAAATGAATACTTCCTTAACAAAAGAATTAGGCGGTGTTCGAAACGGTCGCTGAGGAAAGAGGTCAGCAACCCAAACGTCAGCCACGGCTCTGTCATAACGGATGAGGATTAGAAGATGTTCAAGCACGGTAACGTTGAAATCCAAAATTATCAATTTCTGTCCGATAACGGCAAACAGATAACGCGCGCAGGTGTGAACAGTTTCTCAGACGAGCACAGCTTAAAGGTGAATCCGCTGGATTACTCTTTTTAGGGAGAATGAGGTCTGGGCTACTTTCAACAGAGGTGACCAGTCGCAGAAGGCTACCCTGTTCAAAGCACGGGACGAAATCCAAGCGAGTACTTGCGGCGCGTGCTCATGAATTTTTCCGTCGTTTTCGCTCCTGTATTCACAGTAAAGGAGCCAATGTCGATTACGAGTTATTCTGTCGTGTTTGCAAGATCATTTTCCATATTTCTCAAGTGAATAGTTTGAAACTTGCTCCGCATTACTATTTCCACAACCGCCATTTACTGCATCAAAACTTTTTACGCACCCTGTAGTAAAGATATCTACTTACCTGCTGTCCTAGATGAAGTACTTGTAATCTTTGCGGGGACAATGGAAGTTCCCAATTTGATGACCAATTCGCAATTTTATTTACTGCTGATTGAAGAGAAAGATAGTCTTCTCGTACAGCAATATTCTTATAGGTTTTAATATCGTCAGCGAAAGTTTTACATGAAACACCAAGCTGATTATCCAAGGATGTAGTATGTAACATTTCAGTGTGTTCTTTCGTCAACGAGGTTTTTTTTTTTTGAATTTTACTTCTTGGTCCGACGTTTCGACGTTGTCGTCGGTCGTTCTCAGAGACCTAGAAGCGAATGGAGGCGTTAGATTGATGTCTCACATCACTTCAACCGCGATAGCATTTTGAACTACAGTCAAGAATACACTACGAAAACTCAGAATTATCAAGCAACTCACGCAGTACTCCACCGTTGGTGTGCAGCGATGGCGCCCCTCTTTAAGTCAGTCAATAGCGAGCGAATGGAACACACTGCACATTCCTCATACATACTGTCACCATATCGAGGACAGCGTGCCCCCACCGCTCATTTTCATAGCACGCAGAGCGGTACAAATGGGAGAGGATAATTTGTTATGACGACACACTCGTTTCCGTTGTTCATTTCTGGATTTTTGCTAGAAATTCAGGAGCCGGATCCATCAGCGACTTTCAGCAATTTAACGGAGAACATACAGCCAAAATTGCTGGCTGTATGCGGCCTATCAACAAGCGACATGGTAAAGTGTTTCACCGCATCACTTGCTGATAAGCCGCGCTATCAGGGATTTCGGCTGTATTTTTACCGTCAATTAAGTCGTTTATAAATCTGGCTCCAGAATATTTCGAGCGCTTTTCTAGACAAAATCTCTGTCTCGAACACCAACACTCTACAACCGATATCGTAGTCGTTGCCCTCATGCACCTCCGTGCTTAGCAAGTGGTGTTAAGACGTTGTAGCGTCGTTTACCAGCTAGGCGCTAGTTGATGCGAATTTCTAGTGGTGTCCCGGTTTCCTCAATATGAGTGCTATTACATGTCTTACACTTAATCTTGCAGATTGCCCCACTTTTCACATATTCTTCAGCTCTAGTATTTGGAGAAACTTTCAGATGTGCAATTCTCTGATGTGCACGGTCTGTCATACAATCTATTCCTTACAAGGGTTTGAGGTTGGCGCCAGGAGTATTGACTTAAACGACATCCTGCTGCAGCTGCGCTCGTTGAATACACTTCCGTATGGTAGTTGTGAATTCATTATAGATAGGAAGGTATAGGGGAGTCTTTTTGGAGTGCGCGAAGGCCCGACCTCTTGGATGCCTTCGGTGGCACTGAAGTACTGCCGTGTATCCGTATCCACATGTGAGCGCGCACGCACGAGTCGATGAGTTTCCGGCAGTGCGTCAGCGCTAGTCTTATTCCCCGTTGCCTCGGACGAGCGCGAGAACGTCCCGTTCTCGCTTCAGTAGTCCTCAGCCGCCGTTGGCGACCGACGCTACTTCATCGTTCGGCACCTCCGGCCGTCCAGGTCTCAACTGATTTTCTGCTTAAAACACTAGTTCCTTCCACTTTTTCCAAGATTTTCTTAGAGAAACGTTGGAGGCTAAAACTTGGAATGAACCTCTTCCAACAATCATGCAGAGTCTTCTGAAGACATTCAACTGCCTGGGACTTGGTTTACTGAAGCAAAAAGGTCTCTTCTGGTATCGGCCGCTGAATTTTTTAGTTCACAGCGAACCAATAAAAAATTACCATTTCGAGGGGTTCATGTAAAACTAGAACTCAAGAACTCCGAAAAATAGAACATCAATTGAATATAGATTTTCACAAGGAACGATATTCTTTAAAATAGCCGATTTATGCAGCAGCGTTTGGTGCAAGTTTCTATTGCAATTACCATGTAGATGCTAAAAGGAGATATTTTTTCCTTCCTGCTCTTCCTAAATGTTAGAGACATCATTTCCTTCAAGACGCCTTGCCTCGCCTCCGATGGTAACCAGTGGCGTCTCTCTCACTGGAAGTTCGGTCTAGCTTGAGCTTGTGCAAAGGGCGTGCACAAGCTGGTGGAGTGCTAAGGGCTTTTCCAGTCATGTTCGAGCTGCAGTGCTTAGTGTAGCAATGGAGCGTTGGATTGACCCCAAGATAACGTCAAATTTTGTTGTTTTACGTTCTGCCATATAGCGTTAAGGTAGTAAAAAATTAGGAGTATCTAATGTACCACTTAAAAAGCAGGACTGTAGCTAACAACCTGTTGGTAAGCGGATGATGAATCTGGCCCCTAAAGTTAAAATGAGAAGCTATTAAACAAGGGACGCAACCCTGACCCTGCGCTACTAGAACATACGAAAAAATACTCACCGCACAAAGGACTATTCAGGGAGGCTTTAAATAATGTTGAACTGTCTGGCAGGCGATGCTGTTTTAAAAAATCAGCAACGCAACTTCAGTTCTAACCAGTACCTGGTCTCTACGGTTATGTATAACATTAGGAAGTTGATTTTTGCGAGCTTCCTCTGATAAGAGATCTTCTCAATACGCAGAACTTAGGTTTTCACAAGCGAGTTCGAAAGGTGCTATAGCCGCAAGAACAAGTGAAGGATTCACAAAGCTTTCCCAGCGGTTACCTCCAGTAGGCATGCAGTAAACCCCTAATACATACCAGGTTAGTTTCGTGAAGAAATTTAATATTTCCTGGTACTGACAAGTAGGTCATGGGTGAATTCTGATTAGTTGCTTAGAAGTCGTATGTTAGACCAATTCTGGAATGAGGCACCATAATTTTCAAACCGAAATATTAGGTTGACCCATAAGTCCCGCCGTTTTTTTCAACGATTCACTGCAGATTTCGCCGGCGGTCTCTTGCATAGCCCTGCATAGCTTTCGAAAGAGAATGATTTGCTCTATCAGAGCATGTATTGCATTTCTTTTTTGATCCTGAATATTGGCAATTTTTAGGTCGTTGAAGTGAAAAGTGAAAAAGTAGCCATTTGCGCACTTGTTCTCTCTGCTTAGGTTTGTAATTTTTTGCACAGTTTTTTTTTATTTGGAAGAACATGTTCTCTACTACAAGAATGTGTGTTGGTCCTATTTTCTCACTTGCCCTTTATTGATTTTTAGGCGATCAAATTGGGAATTCCGACTTTTCCGTCCGAATTTTTACCAAAACTCCGGTTCTGCGGTTGGACTTTTTTGCTTGGTGTTATATGTCGTTTCGAAGAGGATGTCTTGCTCAGTAAGAATTTGTGTCGCGTTTATTGGCTCACGCTGATTTCTGTCGAATATCAGCAATTGAAGAAGGAGAAGGAGTTGTTGGTGAAGACGATTTTTCTCTTTTTGGAATTTTGTTGATATCCAATAGAAATTAATAAATGCGACACATATTCTCATAGAGCAAGGCATTTACTTTCGAACGACATATAACACCAACCCAAAAAGTCCAACCACAGAGCAGAAGCTGTCGGCAAAAATAACCATCCTCCTTCGGAATTCTCAATTTGATCGCCTAAAAATCAATAAAGGGCAAGTGAGAAAATAGGACCAACACACATTCTTGTAGCCAGAACATTGTCTTCCAAGTGAAAACTGCGCAAAAAATTACAAACCTAAGCGGAGAGAATAACTGCGCAAATGGCTACTTTTTCACTTTTTCACTTTTCACTTCAACGACCTAAAAACTGACAAAATTCATGATGAAAAAAGAAACGCAACACATGTTCTGATAGAGCAAATCATTCTCTTTCGAAAACTATGCAGCGCTATGCAAGAGACCGCCGGCGAAATCTGCAGTGAATCGTTGAAAAAAACGGCGAAGACTTATGGGACAACCTAATACAAGAGAGAATCGCCAGGCTGAAATCTGGGCAAAATGGCCTCACACGAAAACTCTGTACATGGGTATGATTACAACACCATCCTTTCACCGACTTCGCGAAACAGATTCTTCAATCTACATACCCTTGAAGGTCGTAGGAGAAGAGAGAAAAGAATTTAATTGCGATATGTTATATTCTTTTGCGTTGTTTTGGTTTTGCATGGGTATCCATGGGTATCCATAAATCAAATAAACGTTGGGGAGCTCTATGAGGAGGGCGATTACGGTAGTGTAGAGCATCTACAAGCTGCAGAAAATCTGCCCGCAGCTGGAATTTCAGTGAAATTCTTGGATAGAGGACATGAAACGCCTCAGTGGTTCGGTGGTGCTCAACCGTACCAGTCTGGATATCAAGTCAGCAGAAGCAGTTGGTTGAGGAGCAAATACGATTATACCCCCATAGATTCTCTAGGCGTCCCTAGAGCTATTTTCTATATAACCGGGTATATTCAATTTCCTAATCTATCCTAGTCGTGAAGGGGCAACAGAAAAGCAAAACGAGCACAAATACAGTGGGTTTTCCAGGCTTGGGCTTTGAAATGAAATGATCTGCCGTAGGCTCGTTCAGTGTGTCGTCTTCGTACTTCAAATTTGCCACTGCCGTTAAACAGATGGATTGACGTGTTCCCCCCCCCCCACCCTCTTTCTAGGGTAGACCCCAATTTCCATATCATTTCATGGCTTGCATAACTATAGCTCGGCCAAGCACGGTAGGGAGCCACACTTTATAGTCCAGCTTTGACACACATCTGTAGCGGATTTCTCCGCCGTAAAAAAAAAATCAACTAAATTCCTGAAACTCCATATCTTGTAAGAATGAAGCCCATTCGCTGATTATAACAATATCAAGATAGCCGAGGATCCAGCTGTTAAAGGATTTCCTGTCGGCTTTCACCGCATCTGAGAATCCATACTTTGCTCCTTTTTTTTGAAGAATCCACAGAAGCCCGAACTCTTGATCATGAGCGCTCTTGTCGTAGCAGAAACAAAGGCTGCACGTCTCGAAGTGCATGATGAGCATTCAAGTGGAAGCCTTTATGACAGCAATGTGCTCTGTCTTGTGCTCGCAGGCTGTGCATCCCCATTAGCGCTGAGTTCAGCTCTTATTTGTCGTCGTCGATGCGTAGATTACCTGAAAGAGCAAGGGGTCAGCGACATCGCGGTTGCATCTGTAACCTATGACCGGAAAGTCTCAATTTCCTTCAGTTTGGGCGTAGAATCTGCTAAACGACTTTTCTGCTAAAGAAACCACCTTTTTCGGCACATATCTTCGGTTGGTTGAATGGGATTTTAACTGACATAATGACTCTGAGGATGGCATTCTCTTAGCCATCTCCAAGGCCTGCTTCACTTTCATACTCGTTTCTTATTTTTCTTTGTTCCTTTCTTAGTCCTTGGAATCCTTCCGTTGTACATTAGTCTAAACGGTCAGGATCAGCCACGTTCTGGGTCGGGTTGGCTCGCACGGCCATTCAGTTAAACCGACTACCTGCTCATAAATGTAAAAGGATGCGGATGGACTCTGTCGTTTTTTTTTAAATGAAAGGCTCAATAGCCATTTATAGGGCAGGACATGGGTTCATATTGCTGACAAGCACTTCCTGAGGCTCGCACTACATTTGGATGGGAAGATGTGAATCTTGAACGTTAATTTTTCTTCATTATCTATCACACATCGTGGTCGCATGCAGAGTGATGCAGAAAACCACCCACGTCTTACAATAATCTATTCAAATAGGAAACATTCACTTTTCACTAGACAACGTAATTTTACAATTACAATTTCTCGCATTATACACAAAATGACCGAAATAAACTTCAGTACTGACATCTGCCACTTTCCGAAAATTCTTAAGGATGAGCGTGACCATTTCCGGCGTTCTGCGCTTTTGTCGGGTTCTTTTTCTTGAATTCGATCACGTATTTAAGGGATCTGACGCGTTGCTTGAAGATCGAGCGGACAGCGAAATTCAAGGAATGAGATCGCGTGAGTTTGACAACAATGATCATTTTAACCAGAAATCCAGAGCTTGGCCTCAAACCATTACAGTGTCTTCTTGGCCAAGTGGCCTAGGACTCAACCATGCCCTGAGCAAATTCGTTGGGCCAAGGAATCACTGCACTGTCAAACGTTTGCTTGAAAATTTTAAGTTTTCAACAGCCAGTCGCAGTTCATATGCCCAACCATGTCTTCTGAGCAGTCTGCTCATCTTATGAACGCTAAATGATTATTTTCTCATCGACTTTATAACATGACAGCGAATTCAAAGCAAGCTGTTTCCATCCAGATACGTCTGATTGGTGTCAAGCTGGCACAGTTATCTTCCTCACCAGTGGACAACTATACTTTCATCATATATTTTACATAAAACGCCAGAATTGCTTGGAGGCAGGTAGCAGAGGATCTCCATGACTGGTTCAGCGCATCCACACAGCGTTGAAATTTCTTGTGGTTCATTTCCGACTACAGACTTTCGGTCAGCTTGATCTCGAAGCATCTTAACAGCAATTTGAAATAGAGGAAACGTTGTATCGAAATTCTGTACTACCCGGCATACCTGCTTGCATGTACTCGTCGGGGCATCAGCTGAGAATTCCTTAGCATCTTCTCCATTCTCTCATTAGGAAAGAGGGAAACGTCAAACTTGAGCGTTTGCCTTTTGCTTTTCTCTGGCTTCATTGTTGATGAAGGTTTGTTGGGAGACTTCTTTGCAGCCGAAAAAAGAACAAAACAATGCAGAACTGTTCGATGAACGAGTAATCCCAGGAACAAAGTTCAACGCTTTGGCGCCGAAAGAGCAGACAGTCCATCCGCACCACCCCACTAGAACTGCTACATAATACCTTCTGACAGCCAAAGATCAATCCGTCGTGCAAACCAACAGATAACAGCACTGCAGGGGAGTGCTCCTGTCACCAGCAGAGCCTGTGACGACTCTGCTGTTGCGGAATCAGACGGAATGTTCATTCTGACTCTTCCATGGCATACGCGAATGGAGCAAAGCGAATGCCGCTGTTTGCTACCTCTCTCCGTTCGTGACATCGTTCAGCGAAAGGAGCGCTGGTTTAAGTCAGTCTGGATTCTATCCGATTAAAGGGTTTTAGATGGAAACATTTGAAGTTACCGCGGTCTCCTTTCTCTGGAAGAACAGAGTAGGAAATTGGATTTAAAACTAATTGAAGGCATTCAAAATCTAATTTTAAAAAATCAGAATAAAACAGAAATCGTACTTTAATAACTATTTTCTAGTAAAATTAAAATTAACTTAATTTTTCTAGAAAATAGTTAAAGTACTATTAGATACGGCGGTTTTTTTGTCCTTTCGAGTTCCTAGATCTGTAATTAGAAACGATTTCCTTTCAATTCAAACTCTAGAACGTCATGAAAAATTGTGGGGTGTCTGCACGTTATTCAAGACATTTAAACCACAGAGCAAACAGGAAGTCGGTTTTCAGCTAATAGTAGTGTTGTACGACAGTGTTGTTGCAATCATAAACGACCTCAGGTTTTCCATGGTGGAGCCAGTCAGGCTAACTGCCTCTGATCTTTGCTTGGAAACGGGCCCAACGATTACATGCATATGTCACGGCAAACCTCACCCTCACGTGCGGTAAAGGCCGACGATCGACTGCAGTGAAGCGTCTCGATCTTCAAAAATCAGCCCATGCCTATCGCTAAAAGACGTTTCCTGATGGAAGAAGTGACGAATGCATAGCAAACAGAACGCTGCGTCAAGAGTGGTAAGTGATTGAAAGCGCCGCTCCTTGGACGTCTCGAGTTATTAACCAGTGAGGAACCCACCTGCACTACGGCAACCCACACGGTCTACCATGCCTTGGAAAGACACATTCTGGTACTTACCTATCATTTCGAATCGTTGAAATGAATGACTAGTAGGACACCGACAACTTCGACTTCTATTGCTTAGGTCATGGGTGTTGCAAATATGGGGTCGTCGCGAAAGCGCTGCTCTCTTTGCTAAATAACGCCATCCATAACCAAGGTCCAGGTGTATTTTTGAGATAGAGAATTATGTCGCTACTATCGTGAATGTATACAAAACCTTTATCGAACTCTTCTGGAGTTGAGAGTATCCGTCTCTATGGCAAAGGTGTTTTTCTCCCCACATGAAGAGAAAAAAATTCTTGCCATAAAGGTCGGAAAATTTTCACTCCCAAACTTCGTCTTAGAATAGGTAGTGTCCCACATTCTCGATTAGCAAAAGCAGGAGCTAAAAACAGACACCTTAAAGTTACTTCTTTAAAATCTCATCCAAATACATACATATACAATACCGCTCGCGCCGCACGGTCAAAAGTGGGCGAAAAAACGCCAACATAGCGTCGCAAAGCGTCGCACGCTCATAACTCCTTCAGTTTTAGGTTTCTTGAATAAAGGTTGGCACCATTCGATTCGCCTCTTCGAGATCTACACAAATGTGTGTAAAACTTTACCGGAACACCCGTATTTTCGTCGTGGGTGGTCCAAAATTGACTGGACGGGCGATTAGAGCAGCTTATTTCCCAGGATATGCGTGCTTTCGGAGTATCTCAAAGATGGCGTACGTCGCCAGTGCTCTGTCATGCCAGGAATGCCCCGAGAGTGCGGCGTGCACAATGCACACAGAACCTAACCTATCAATCGAGTGGGCGAGCGCATGTCCCCTGCGCTTCTATCTTCTCTCACTGGGAACTGCGACGTTTTCAAGACTATTTCGAGCCGTTTGGAGAATGTTATCAGAAATTCCCCGCCACCCCACTCAGGATTAGCTCCATTCTGTTCCAGCGAAACTTTGGTGTGCGCCATGAACAATGCATACAGAATCGAACCTTTCAATCGAGGGGGGGGGGACAGCTTGTAGACTGAGCGTTTGGAGAGTTTTATCAGAAATTTTTTGCCGCCCTACTCAGGAATTGCTCCAGGGGTTTCCAGCGAGCCTTTGGAGTGCGCCGTGAACAATGCATAGAGAATCGAACCATTCAATCGAGGGGGGAAGGACAGCTTGTAGACTGATCGTTTGGGCACTTTTATTAGAAATTTCTTTTCGTCCTACTCAGGAATTGCTCCAGGGGTTTCCAGCGAGCCTTTAGAGTGCGCCGTAAATAATGCATACAGAGTCGAACCTTTCAATCGAGGGGGGGGGGGGGGGAGGCAGCAGCTTATAGACTGAGCGTTTGGGGAGTTTCATCAGAAATTTTCCGCCGCCCTACTCAGCAGTTGCTCCAAGGCTGCGCAGCAAGCCTTTGAAGTGCGCCGTGAACAATGCATACGGATTCGAACCTTTCAATCGAGGGGGCAACCGCTCGCAAATTGCACGCATGGGCGTGTTCGGAGCGCAATAGCTCTGTCGAGTTGTAACCTTTCAGGCTGCAGCTTGTAGGTTTTGTAGGCAGTCAAACACTTTTTTCGTACGCCAAAGTAGAATGGTTTAGCTTAGGAGGGGACAATGTTATAGGGGTGCGAAAATGCAGGTGAGGATTGTGTGAAGCATTTTTTTCCGATTTCCGTGGACCACAGCGAGAAGATGCGGCGAGCTGACGGCTTTGAAATACGTACGTGAACAGAGCGCCTAAGGTACTTTACGACGATATGCTCATAGCTCCTCAGTTGCCTAAACTGCCTTAGCCTCGGCTGGCGTTTTAGAGCGGCAAAAGCTAGCGGTTAGAGTTTCTTGCGCCTCTACTCGCCCTGATTTGAGCCTTCGACGCTCTCAATGGCACCGCTCTTTTCTCCTTGAAAAGTGCTATCGAACGGTGTCAATTTCGACCGATTTTGGAAACATCAATTTTTTGACTGTTTAGCATCGAGGACGAGGCCGCGGCGGAAGAACGATGACGTCATCGAAAAAAGGTTGTCTTCTAGTTGGGCCATGCTTGATACCATTCGATAGATCTTTTCATGCTGAATTGAATGGTGTCATTTATAGTGGGAAGCACTGTAATCTGGGCGAGAAACAGCGCGGAGAGCATCTGCCGTTGTTGCGCTAAATTGCACGCGCCGACGTGTTTGGAGCACAATAACTCTGTTGAGTTCGAATCGTTTCGGCTGCAACTTGTGCGTATTGTAGGCAGTAAAACGATATATAAGTATACTAAAGTAGAATGGCTTAGCTTAGGAGGGAGCAATGTTACAGAGGTGCGAAAATGCAGGTGAGGCTTGCGTGATGCATTTTTTCCGAATTCGGTGAACCACTGCGAGAAGACGCGGCGAGCTAAAGCCTCAAAATGCGTACGTGAACAGAGCGCTTAACGTACTGTTCTTTACGGTGACGTGATCAGAACTTCTCAGCTGCCTAAACTGCCTAGCCCCATCTGCCGCTTTAGGGCGGCGGACTTGGCGGTTGAAGTTTCCTGCACTCTTACTTGTCCATATTTGGATTTTCGACACTCCCAATAACATTGTTCTGTTCTGCAAGAAGAGCGCTATCGAACTGTATAAATTTCGGCCGATCTTGGAAACATCGATTTTTCGACAATATCCCATCGGGGACGTGGCGCCTTAGGCCGAGCTGCGCGGATGATGACGTCATTGAAAACCGATATTTTCGAAATTGGCGAAATTTCCTCGTGCAAACTTCGTCCAAAATCGTCTAGAGATAATTTGAGGCGCTGATTACGAATCCTACGTCTTCTTCTTCTTCTTCTTCTTCAGCGTTTGTCCCGCATCGTAGCGGGGTCCGCTATTCTGGTGTTATGACGCCACCTTTCCCGATCCAGCGCTAGATCAGGGTAAACACCAGTAATCTTCAAGTCCGCATGTAACGTATCTAACCAGCGCTGCTTCGGGCGCCCTCTAGGCCGCTTTCCTATTACCTCGAAGTTAAGGCCTATCTTGCGGACGCTGTCTTCCTTTCCACGCAGAACATGGCCGTACCATCGCAAGCGAGCTTCGCGCATCTTGTCGGCTATCGGCGTGACACCGAACTTCTGCCGAATAGCATCGTTTCGAATGCGGTCCATGCGCGTGACTCCAGCCGTCCAGCGCAGCATCTTCGTCTCCATGACATTGAGGCGCGTTTCAACTTCCCTGGTCGCAGGCCAACACTCAGCGCCGTACATCGCTACTGGCCGGACGACTGCTCTGTATATCTTCGACTTCAAGCGCTCCGGTATCTTCCTATCGCAGAGCACCCCAGTCAACGAGCGCCACTTGGACCAAGCTGCACTCACGCGTGAATTCACTTCAGTCATCAGTTTGCCGTCAGACGTGACTGCTGATCCCAGGTACTTAAAGACCGAAGTGCGTGGGAGCTCGATGCCGTTAACCTTGATGGAGCTGGACTCAGTAACGTCCGTCGTTAGATATTCGGTCTTCTTCACGTTCAATCTGAGTCCAAACCGCTCCAAGCGATCACACCAAGCTTGCACCTCTCGCTCGAGTTCATCTTTATCTTCGCTAGCGAGCATTACGTCATCAGCATAAAGCAACGTCCAAGGGACGGGGTTCTGAAGATCTCGTGTGATGGCATCCATGACGACAACAAAGAGGAGTGGGGAAAGCGCAGAACCCTGATGTACCCCGACAGAGATGGGAAACTCCATCGAGGTTCCAGCTGCAGCTTGAACTCGACTCTTTGGACAAGAGTAGAGAATTCGCACCCACTCTATGAGCTCTTCGGGAACTCCATGATGTCGCAAGGCGTACCATATCACTTCACGCGGTACGCGGTCAAAGGCCTTCTCTAAGTCGAGGAAGGCGATATGCACCGACTTCTGTTTCTCGCGATGCTTCTCTATCAGGAGGCGGGCGGCGTGAATGGCATCAATGGTGCCACAGCCAGCCACGAAGCCGCACTGATTGCTGGACAGCTGGACGATGTCACGAATTCGTCCGTCGATAATTCGCTCAAAGATCTTCATGCTGTGCGAAAGCAAGCGAATCGGACGGTAATTGGAGCAGTCTGCAGGACTGCCCTTCTTCTTCCAAATCGGAATCGTCGTACTTTGGCGCCAACACTCAGGCACTTTTTTCTCCGCCACAACCTGATTAAAGAACTTCGCCAACCACTCAGCAGGGTACCAAAACTTCGACTTCCACAGTTCTGCTGCCACGTCGTCGGGCCCAGTCGCTTTGCCTGGCCTCATCTTCTTCAAAGCCGCTTCAATCTCCTCCACGGTGATCTTCTGAACGGGGCCGTGGGTTGGAGCCGTTGAGGGGATGGCTGGATGAGGAAATTCTACTGTAGAGATTTCCTCAAAGTAATCGCGCCATCGCTTCAATGCCTTCTTGCGGTCCATAAGAAGATGGCCGTTCTCATCATTGATGCCGAAGAACTTCTCGATGTCCTCGGTCTGGCGATGGCGATTCTTTGCGAGTCGGTACAGATACCGCTCACCATCGCGCGACTCGAGCTTCTCGTTGACATCTCCATAATGAGTGGCTTTTGCAACAGCCACTGCCTTCTTTGCAGCTTTCTTCGCTTCTTGGTACTTCCGCCAGTTATCGGCTGTCTTTTCGCCGAGAAACACGTGATATAGCGTCTTCTTCTCTCGAACTTTGGCTTTCACGTCATCTGTCCACAGCCAGGCCTGCTTGTCGACCTTCCGTCGTCCAGGCTTCGTGATGCCGAGCTCCGACCGTGCAGCGTGACGAATCGCGTCGGTGGCCTTTTCCCAAGTTTCGTCGACAGTTGTCACTGTCGGTAACCGCACGCGAGAAATCACAGCTGCTTCCTTCTCTTTCATTCGCCACCACTTGATTCTTGGTGCACCGCATCGCTCGACCTGCTTCAGCCTCGGAGGGGCGATCTTTAAAGTACAGATCAGCGGTCGATGCTGTGGGGCGACCGTCTCATATGGCACGACCTTCGCGTCTGTGACAAGACTTCGATCTCGATCCTTCACAAGGACAAAGTCTATCTGAGTCCTGGTGTTCCCGCTATAGAACGAGATGAGGTGGGAATCGCGTTTGCGAAATACGGTGTTCACTATGGTGAGGTTGTGCGATTCCGCATATTCAAGGATACGCTCACCATCTGCGTTACGCGACCCGTAACCGAACCCACCATGACAGCCGTACCCGTCTTTCGTCACGCCGACGTGCCCGTTGAGGTCACCAGCGACTATGATGACATCTTTCGACGGTACCTCTGCTGTCTTCTCATCAAGCAGGCTCCAGAACTCTTCCTTGGCTTGATCCGAGCAGCCAGTCTGCGGAGCATACGCAGAGAAGAAGTGATAGAGTCGCTCCTTCGCGGCGACAACGATCTTCATCAATCGATCGTCAAAGCGCTCGACGCTTACAATCGAGTCACGAAATCGTTCGGAGACGATTATTCCGACACCACTGGTGGTCCTGGGACTTCCACATAGAACGGCCTTGAAGCCTCGTCCTATGTCCCTTGACTTGCGGCAGGACCACCTCGTCTCCTGCACCGCACAGAGATCAACTCTTCTACGCTCCAGTGCTTCAACCAACTCGCACGAGCGGCCCGTCAACGTACCCACATTCAGCGTAGCCACGCGGGTCCTGCTTACGTTACGGGACTTTCGGACTAACTCAGTTGCCCCCCGATGCCGTCCTCGCATCAGGGACCCTCGCATACTTTCCACACTCGCCGGGCTTTGCGAGTGCGCGTCGGCTCCCGCGGACGCCGTAG